>CANTUR010000088.1:0-600000 GCA_947683625.1 Mallotus nudiflorus | reverse complement strand
TGTGTATGTATACATACATAGATATGTATACATACATACATACATACATACATATATATATATATATATATATATATATATATATATATATATATATATATATTAGTCATTTGCATGATTAAAGCTTGATCTAACCTTGTTTTGATTTTAACAGTACAATTTTCAAGTACTAATGTCATTTGTTTAAGTATGTATTAGCTAGATAATAAAAGGAGACTAAGATAGCAAGAAATTAGTGAAACAACAGTGGATCACAGTCATGGTCACAATCGGGATCTAATCGTGATGAAGTCAAGCCTTTTAAACCTCTTTTACCTAGTTGAAGTCCAATAGCCCTCATGGTTTAGGTCACGACCATGACCAGACTATGATAGGGCTCACGAGGTTGATCATGAGTCCTTCACGAGCACAAGCATAGTGCTTCAATTAAGCAAAAGGTTTGGTGGTCCTCACGATTTTTGTCATGATTATGACTAGATCGTGACTAACATCATTAAAAAGTATCATAACCATGACTCAAGCTCTTTCAACTAGTCAAGAAGACAATATTCCTCACGAGCCGGATCACGACCATGATCAAAGCTCGTAACAAATCTCCTAGCCCCTGTCTCATAAGTATAACAACCAAGCTGATTAAAGATCAAAATGGCAGGAGTGCTCACGGTTTAGGTCATGGTTATGACCAGACCATGATGAGCCAGGTGGCACTTACATAACGATCAGTTCAGTGTCTCAACAACTAGTTTCTCAAGAGTCACGACCATGACCTATGCAATCATGACTGTGACTAGTTAAATTCCTACAAAAAGCTGGAAGAACATTTAATGAAGGACAAAGAAGCTTGAAATTAGTTTAATGGCTTCCAACAGCTATCTTATGAGATATTCACTATATATACACCTCATTAATCCTCATTTAAGAGGTTAGATGTGATGGTGAACTAATTCTTTCTAAGTATTCAATACTTTCAAGCTTCAAGCTTCAATTCTTTGTATTCAATACTATTTGATTGTGATTTTATGAGCTAGATTAGGTTCTTTTTCTTCTTGTATTTTGTCACACCCATACCCTAATTATAGGTACATTTACATTCATTTTTGTATTACATTTACATATGTTGATATAATTTAAGTATAAGCTAGTATATGTATAGTTAGACTAGTGTATCGGGTTAAGTTGTGACTTGTACTTAATTAGAGAGTATGATTTTTTGAATTTTGATAATAATAAAAATAAGTTAAATTATGAGAAAATGAGGGATAAAAAGTGAAAATTAAGTGAAGGATAAAGAATAAAAATGTTGAGGGATGATAAGGATTAAATTGAAAGGAATTAATGGGCTAAAATGACTAATTAAAAACTTAAGGATTAATAGGAAACAAAACCATTTCATTACGGATATAAATAAATATTTTACCTTATGATCTATCCTAAGAAACCCTAAAATCATCCTTAAGTAGTGGCCCTTTTGTGCAACCACATATGACTAAAAAAAAAGGGAAACACTTAGAAAAGAGGAAAGAAGAAAAAGAAAGAGAGAAACTAGAGGGGCTGTTTGATTCTTCAAGTTTAAGTTTTATTTGAATGTGAAATTTGATGATCAAAAATACTTTTTAGGCTGTAATTTTCATCCTAAAATCTGTTGGTTATTGATTTGGTAAGTAATTTAAGTGTTTTGGTTGATTTCAATTAGGGTTCATATGCAACAGTTCTTGGGTTGAATTCTACTAGTTTTTCAGTCTTAATATTTTAATCATATCTTGAGCTAGAAGGCTTCAAATTAAGTGTTCTTTAATGAAATGAAAATTTAAAAGAGTTATCTAAAAATTTTCCACTTGAGCTTGATCTGAATCAGTAGTTTTGTTATGTAATTAGAGGAAACATTTTAATGCTCAATCTGTTAGATTCTTTGAGCTGATTATAATACAACCTTTATAAATTTCCTTGTGGTTATCCAATTGAAGTGAAATTTTTATAGCATATATTAGACATATAAATCTAAGTATGATTAAAAATTGAGCTTCAAATTCCTTTTGTATAGGTCTGACCAATTTTTCTAAATTTAGCTTCAAACAACCCTTTTAGAATTAATGGGTCAGAATTGTGAAATTAAGTTGGTTTGCATTTCATGAATATCATATGGGGGCTTAATGGTTAGATAAGTATGTGGGATTATTATATTGATGATTTGTAGATAAATTTCATATTTTAGTGTTGGAAAAGGAAAATAAAGTGGTGGTGCAAATTGAGTAAATCAGTGATTGAATTGTGTTTGTCTTGAAAATTATTTTGTGAGTAGATGTTTAAGCATTTAAAATCTCTTTATATCAGTAATGAAGTGAGCTTTTAATGTTGTTTTTATGGACTTAGAATTGTTGTATTTGAATTGTTTCAATTTAGCTTATTTATCACTTAAATTACTAGTTTATGATACAAGCTTTGAAACAATTATGGTTTCAAATACACAAGCTAAATGTGTTTTATGTTGGGTACCGTGATGCAAACGCAGCGAAAAAATTAAAATTTTGTCACGTTCCCAAGCCAGGATCCATGTAATTCAACTAATTGATTAAATCTAGGGTTTTTAAAATCTTACCAAAACGCAGAAGAGGCAAGATTCTCTGGAAGGATGAGAGGAGGTTCACACCGGTGACACCTTACCTCGAGTTTTTGGCTTGGTTGTTCGGATCAAGACGTCTCCAAAAGGATGTGTCCTCTATAAGTATCCACACGAACAACCCTTCACAAAATGAATTTGAGTGTGTGTGCTAGCAACCTCTTGACTGTCTCACAAATCAAGAACAAAAGGAAAAACTCTGTCTTTGTTTTCTAAGAGGAAAGAAAACGAATTTAGAGGCAAAAACAAGTGTGTGAAACCCTAGAGAATATAACATATTTATAGACTCCAAGTTAGGGTTTCACTTACCAATAACCTTTTGGTAATTTTCCATTTATTATATTCTGATTTTGTTTAAAAACAAATCAAAAATAATATCTTATTTATTTATTTAAAATAACATTTATCTTAAATAAATAAATAAAACACTTTAATTATTTATTTTCACAAAGTTTATTTTGGGCTTATTAAACCCATATCCGTTTTGGGCTTGTTTTGAGTGTGTGACCCTGTAGGTTCACATAACATTAGCAGTGGGCCTAAATCTCTATTTAGGCCTACAAGTCATAAGTGGCCTCTAGCAAGACATTATGACCACCCAAGTCATGTGAAGTCAATAATCCGACATAACCTAATTACAGTGAATTTTATTGTCCCTTTATCACATGATATCTTAATTGAACATAAGGCATAGAATGTCATCCTTATATAGTTCAATATTATGACTTGATTCCAAGTAGACTGAAAATGATAACTCTTTATTAATTCATTTTAGCATGGCCATGCATTTTCATTCAGTCTATCTCATCAAGGGGCCTTTAAATATCTTTCTCATATTAATGAGGGATAAATTCCTTCTAAATCACTCACATTCCTCACATAACTAATTTTATATCCAACAACATTCTTTTAATCATCCGGTTAAAGACAATGTTAGAATGTGTCAAAACATAAAATAGCTATGTAGAAATCCATGATGATTTCAAGGTCAAAGGACCGAAATAAAATTACTGTGATAAGAAATACTTATGATAATAATCTATGTAGTATTCTCATAGTGGGTCAATCCAGTACATGATCTCTCATCATGTACCTATGAGTTGACTTAATATCTCATATTTATGATTAGTAAAACATAACCATCAGTCAACATCATACTAGCCTTAATACTTTAATATTCATATAATGAATAAATGGCTAGGGATAATTAGAATAGAACTCTTATTTTAATCTAAGGGTTTTACTATCAAGTCACATAATTGATGGCCTTAGTAAGAATTAACCATTCATGTAATTATCATAAAATCAAATGATAATATAATACCTCTTTATTAATAAAATAAGAAAGTCAATACATAATCACAAATGATTGACCTAGTGCATATCACTAACAATTTATTCTTTTTTTTATTTGGTAATATGATTTGAGATTATTTTGGATACTCAATGATTTAAATGATATTATAATCAGTTTGATTTCATTTCTTTGAAGTATGATGAGAAGTGGTTTGATTTTGAATACTCTATGGAATTATGAATGTGATGGAATTATTTTGATTAATTTTTGAAGAAATGATATTTTTTTTATGTATTACCTCCCTATATAAGATGTGTTAATGTGCACATTTGAGATTGTGTTGGTTATTATTGCACAATAAACAACAGGGCACTTGATTACAGGATGATGAAGGATTCGTGCTAATGTAGTCAAAGGGTTAGCCTTCAAGTGTACCTAGTGAGTGAATTGGTGATGGCCTGTATGTTATGGCCGAGTTGTGATGCTTGTTTAGGGATGGTAAATACATGTGAAAGGCTATATAGATGATTGAAAAGCATTTGTTTTATTTACTTAAGCTTTGCATAAGTTTGAAGGCAATAATGGCCTTAATATTTACATTAGATTATAAATTGATTTTAATTATTATATTATGTTAATTTGAGATGTTAATATGTTTGATTTAACCAAATTGTTTTACGTTTGGAATGTCTATTCATTTAGTATTTTTTTACTCATTTTACTTTGTTTTCTAAAATTTTCAGATAGCAGGGCTTGTTAAAGGGTGGCCTAAGCTTAGCGAGTGTATATAGAAGTTTAATAGTATGGTTGGCCAACATCCTTGTCAGAGAAGCCTTGCATTTATGTTTCTTAACCTTGCTTCATTATTTATTTTAAATGGAAATATTCTGAAGTTTAACAGTGGTGGCTAGACTTTATGTAAGCAACTATTTAGAACGTATTTCTTAATTTTGTTTTAACCAAGTGATTTGTGAAATATTTGGTTTTAGTATCCATCTCGGGTTATGTGAGACGAGATGAGATACTAATAGTCCACCTTGGGCTATAGGAGATGGGGTGTGTCATATTTCTTGGGTTTAAGAAAGGTGTAATAACCCAAGTTTTAAATTATTTTATTTTAAAATAGGATATGTAGTGTTAATAAATTTTTAAAACCATATTTGATTATTTTACTATTTTGTGAATAATTCTCATTATTTTTACGTTTAAATATAATTTTCTACATAATTGCTTATATTGCAGTTTATTATTTTGGACAAATTTGTTTTAATAATACTTAATTTGGTGCATTAATATTTTAATATTATTATTTTAATAAAACATTATTTAATTATATTTTATAAGTTTATATATATATATATATTTATGTGTGTGTGTGTGTGTGTGTGTGTGTATATATGTATATATATGTAAATATTTAAGTGTGTGGTGTGTGAATTTAGTGAAATATAATAATATATAGTTTATTTACATTATATTATATAGTTTTATGTAAATATATATACAAAAAATCTAAACCTACCCATTTCCTTCTTCTCTTCCCGATCCCCCACCATCACCGCCTGTTATTAGCATTCACTGACCGTCAGTGTGCCATCCGGCCAACCAGCAACTCCAGTCACCTTCTGCCACCTTCCCTTCCTTCTCCAGCGTTGGCAGCAGCTCCAGAAGCCGTGAGAAGCTGAGATTTTCCTCTCCTCCGTTCAAGGTGATTCCGGCCACCAAATTGGACATTTTCGGTGCCGTTGAACTCCTAGAATTTCGAGGAGGAGGATTACAAGCTTCTTTCAGCTTGAAAACATGATTTGGTGAGGTGTTTTACTCATTTTCAATTTTGGTCATTTTAGGGTTTTTGATTTTTTTTTCAAGAATTGTTGCATGATTCATGAAAAATATCTTTACAAAAGTTCTTCCCCTTAGCTCAATCTACATCCCTGAATTTTTGTGTAATTTTTGAGAATTATTTTGATTTTTGTGAATTTTTGAATTTTTGAATATTTTATTATTATTTTATTATTTTTGTAAATTAATTAAATTAATTATGAAATTATGATTTTTGGTGTTATTGGTGATTAATATTAATTTTAGAATTTATTTTATAATTTTTGTGAATTTTGTGTAATTTTTATAATTATTTTTAGTTTATGTCAATTTTGAAAATATAGGGTATATATATTTTTTGTTAGAAATTATTGGTTAATTACATGTATTTCTTGATTTTAATGAATAATATGTTGAGAAAATAATTTTTTTGTATTTATATAATTTTTATTGAATTTTTTAGTATTATTAGTATTTTATGTGTATTTTTCAATATTAGGGATAATTTGGTAATTTTAGTTAAATATTAAGTTTAATTGGTTTTAATATTATTTGAGCTATAAAAATGATTTTTACAAATTATTTACTAATTTTAACTAATTAATACTAATTTTTGAAAATTATTTTTAAATAATATATAATATATTATTTTTGTAAATAAATGAATTTTTATTAATTTTTAATATGTTTTTGGACTAATTAAGTAACTTAGATTTATAAAATGAATTTTTATTAATATTTGTGGAATTATCGAGAAAACAAATTTTTAATAATATTATATTATTATTAGGGTTTTAAAGTAATTATTAGGAAAATACTTATTTTTGGTGTTTTAATGTAAAATATGCTATATTTTGATATTTGGAGGGCATTTATGGTATTTATTGAATTTTAATATATTTTATTTTAGTATTTGAAATTGTGGTGAATTATGGATCTCGGTTGGGGATTTTTGTAGTTCGGAATCCCAACTGAAGGTTGTTTGAATCCTGGTATTAGAAGTGTATTTTCCTTGCAAGACTGACTCTACTTTTTAGTAGAGAGATGTCCATTTTACGGAGGAGGTTTTGCCGAATTTTTGATAAAATTCTCGTAAAATGTGACATCGGCTCTAATTCCTATTCTGTGTCTGTTTGTGATTAGAATTCTAGATTGAGTCTCTAGAAGTCTAAATTAGATATATGTTCTGATTCATGATCATTTTTATTGTTTAGTTGCGTCGAGATCGAGGCCTAACAGATGAGACCCGTCAGACCAATCTCGAGGAGCGCATCATTATGAGTTATTATGATATATATACATTACTTTAGATTGCATGTTTTAGAATTATATGTTTTAAATATAAGATTTTGCATAATTGCTTTATTGAATGCTTAAGTATATTTTAGGTATACTTTTAGTATATTTTTGGTATATCTTAAAATAAATGCATGTTTTCTTTTGATTTATATTCAAATTATGTTTAAGTATATTATTGGTTGATTTTGAGTATATTTCATGATTTAATTGAATTTATTTTAGGTATATATACCCGAAATATACTTAGTTTATTTTAGGTATATATCTGGTATATATATGGTTTATTTAATCATTTTGAATGCCATTGTATATATACGTATTCTTGAATGTATGTTTTATTTTAAAATGAATGATATCGATAGACCATGCTTCTTAGTGGGCAGCACTAGGACCGAGTACGTACTGGTACGATAGATTGTAAGCTGAATTACTAACTTATTTTGTGGGAATTATGACTTGATTTTTTTGATTGATATGAGATGTAATTAATAGTGTGATTGCTAGAGCTCAGTTGACTAAGTGTCTCGGGGCCAATCACACTAATAGTCAGACTACTGGAGCTCGATCGATTTAGTGTCTCGGGGCCAGTCTACTGTCCAGTTGGATTAAGTGAATTTACTTGGAATTAAGTGAGCTAGTATGGCTAGAGCGTTTCCTATTGATATTTGAGGTTGCAATAACTTAGGGTTCTATTTGATCCCTCATAAACTGATGTTTTTTATAATTAATTATAAAATGATTTTTAGCATTTGTGTGTACATGCCTGCATATATATTTATTATAAATATTTATGAGTGTTTGCATTTGTCATTTAGAAATGCGTGTATATATATTATAATAATTCACATAATGAGATCTTACTCCCCTCAGTTGATATTTTTACAGGAGAGTCCTCTTCCTCAAACCTCAGCAGTAGGCCTATCCCCCGGACTTCTTCCACCCCAGATTTATTATGTAAATTATCTACTTAATTATTTATTATTGTATTCTAGAAAACTGTAGTAGTTGTATTTATGTTATCGGAAGTGGTACTTTGTATTTTATATGTTGATTTTAAATTCAGAGAGGTATATCTTTGAATGATATATTAAATATTTTATTTTATGATATGCAGAGATTATTTTATCATAATTATTGAGTTTTAAAATTTGATGTATTTTTACATTGCGGTATATTTATTTTATTTATTGTATGTTTTATTATTTTAAGGCTTACTACGGGTTCAGGATTCGAAAGAATCTTCGTTCTTTAGCGCCAGTCATGGCCCCAGTTTGGGTCGTGACGGTCACGACCCGAACCCGAGGGCACGTGACCGGCACTAGGGAATGGGTAAGCATAAGGCCCCTGAAACACGTAGTAAGCCTAAAGGAAAAAAGAAAATAAAACCATTCATATATTAAACTTTACTTTAAAACATAACACATTATCAAACTGATTTTTCTCAGAATACACAATTTCAACTGTTTAAATAATAATGTGTTTCAACATCTCATATTATAAATCAAATTGAATCTCATACATAAGCGTGGTTTACACAAATAAACTACACAATTATGTTTAAACCATACAAATACTTAGAACATATACTACTGCAGCAACCTAGATTAACACACAGTACAGCTTACAATGACCTACATAAAATAATCGGTGAAAAAGAAACCCGACGTGGAGGTAGTCTGAGGTCGAAATCCCAAGCTCTTGAAAAAAAATAAATTGAGGGGAATCAGACCTCACTGAATAAGTCAATAAAAGAGCTGTATGGTTTGAAAACCTTTTTGAAAACTATATATGTTATAGTGAAAATAATTTATAATATATAATTATAGCTTTTGAAAAATCTCGGTAGAACCCTAAACCCAAAATCTAAATGGCCAACTGGGCCCACTTATTCCAACCAGACTACGGGTCCCCGAGAGCAAGGGCATCAACCGAGGCACCAAGCCGTAGTCATTCACTTAATCCAACTATATGGCTCTGGCAGTCCCCGAGAGCTAAGGCATCAACCGAGGCACCCATCCCAGTCCATTATGGACTTTCCAATCACTGGCGGTCCCCGAGAGCAAAGGCTTCTACCGAGGCACCCATCCCAGTTTAACATTCACCAATCATATATACATCGGATCCATCTCTCAATCCCTACCATGTGCACATAGTCCTGGTAAAGCCCACCAGGTAGCCCATTCTACCAAAATTTCTCAAATCGATTTTAAATAAATAAAATGCATTTAAATCGTAAACAATAGCATTACATTAGATAGATCATATAATCAACATAATAGAAATACGAGCCCATGCATTCTTTAAATAAACACACGCACAGATCGTTCTATTGACTTACAGGATGAATGCGAAGGCTGACGACCACGCGCCGGCCTCGGTCTCACAGCTTCAGCTCCGATATGCTTTAAAAGAAAAAATAATGAATTGACTTTTAAAACATGACTAGGGAATCGAAATCAGAAATCAACAAAATAATAAAATTCCAGACTGACTTGAGGAAAACCGGACGAGAATCGACAGACAGGATTTAACCTAACTAACGGTAGAAATTTTTACGAGTATCACATTTTACGAGAAAATCTATCAAAATTTTGACAGAGTCTCCTCTATAAAACGGACATCTCTCTACCAAAGGTAGAGCCAGACCTGCATAGAAAGTGCACTTCCAAAATACACAACCATTCACACTCGAGTCGGGCTCCCAAAACTTCAATTTGCCCCGACCGAGATCACAACTCAATAAAGTATCAAAATTAATAATATTTATTTCTCCATTTACACACATACTAAAATAAATAAAATTATATAAAATCTCAATTATTCAAAATTAAACAATTAAATTTGTATTCCATTACTATTAATATAATTATAATTATTATCCAAATGAAAACCTTTGTAATATATTATATGAATATATATATATATATATATATATATATATATATATATATATATTGGAAATTGGACATTTAAAATTTTACACTACTTAGGAAATTATATCAATTAATTTATAAAATTTATCTAAACCCTTTAAATACTAATAAAACTAATTAAAATATATATTTATCATATTTAGTGTAAAATTTCATTTTTACCCCTAGTATATATATGAATTACATAATGTGCTATATATACAAAATTTTCCTTAAAATTATCTAATAATTTAAAATTTATTTTTCTCAAGATAATTCCTCCCAATATTATAAAAAAAATTTAATCAACCAACAATATTTTTCCCAAAAGTATTATTTAACTAAAAATCAATTTTTGGCATAAACTCAAATATATTTATAAAAATCTCAAAAATTATAGTTTGAGTCCTAAAATTCATATTATTCACTAATAACCTCATTTATCAAATTTCATAACCTTTTGAACCAAAATTTTCAAAATTAGCCTAATTATTTAATTTTGTCATAAAGTATAAAAATTCCTAAAATAGTATCAAAATTTTCAAAATTCACCAAAAATTAGAATAAATTCCAAAAAAAATTCAATAAAATTTATTTTACTCAAAATAATTAATAACAATCACCCTAGTTATGAATTATACTCAAATTACTATCAATTAAAGCCAATTAAATACTAAACAATTTCTGGAAATTCAATTTAATTACCAAAAATTTCAAGAAAATTAAAAACAACTTCAAATGCATGCTAAACAACCCTAACTAACCTAGGTTTACCAAGATCGAAGAAGGGAATGGAAGAATTGGGCGAGCACTACTCACCACCTAGCAACTGGACAGAATAGAGGGAGGGGAAGGACCTATTGCCATCGGAGAAGATGGGGAGATGGAGCAGCTCAGGAGGAGGCGGAGAGCAGCTTGACACCACCAGGAGATGGCACGGCAGAAGGTCGATGCTGGGCAGGATGAGGAGATGCAGAGTTGCTGCTGCGCGAGGGGAGGAAGGAGCTGTTGCAACACTCTAGCAAGCTTCACCCACGGCGGCAATGGCACTCTCAGGAGAAGAAGAAGGTGGCGCAGTGACGGGAGAGGGCGGGGGGTGGCAGACGGGGATGGAGAATTGTCTTCTTCTTCGGGTTCTAGTGTTTTCTAAACCTATATATATATATATATATAGTATACTTATTATACTATAATATAACTATATACATATATACTACATATATACCATATATATATATATACATGTGTATAATTATACTTTATACTATATTATATATACATATACATAGATATTATATACATATATACACTTAACCTACTAATATATATATACATATAATATAATAATTAAACCCTACATCTATATTTATAAATATACATATATGTATATATTATATATATATATATATATATATATATATATATATATATATATATATATATATATATATATATATATATATATATTCATATTCATATATTTATTCATATGCACATGTATACACACATATATATATTTGTTTATAGGCATACATGTAGCTAATAACTTTACTTTAATTTAAAATAACACTAATAGCGATAATGAAAATAATAATAATAATCACAATAATAACAATCATAAAATAAATATAATATGATAGAAAGATAACTATTTATAGTATGATTTGATAAAATAAAATAAAATAAATAAATAAAATACCCCTATTTATTTAAGTAATATGTAGGGCATTACAATCTCCCCTCCTTATAGGAATTCGTCCTTGAATTCAAGAAAAGAAAGAAAATAGGAATTACAAAGCTAAGAAGGACAAAGATACGAAAACGAAACTCGCATCTCGGCTTCAGTTTCCCAGGTGCAATCCTCAGCGGAATGATTACTCCATAATACCTTCACCATCGGTATCTCCTTAGTCCGCAGCTGTCGGATTTGGCGATCCACAATCGCCACCAGGTACTCCTCATAAGTCAAATCGTCACTAAGCTCTACGGCTTGAGGTTGCAACACGTGAGACGGATCAGGGACGTATTTTCTCAACATGGACACATGAAATATAGGATGGATTCTCGATAGCTCTGGTGGTAACACCAACCTATACGCCACTTCACCCACTCTAGACCGAATCTTAAACGGTCCAATATATCTGGGAGCTAGCTTACCTTTCTTGTCAAATCTCATAACTCCTTTCATTGAAGACACCTTCAGGAACACCATGTCTCCAACCATGAAGGATACATCCTTCCTCTTAGGGTCAGCGTAGCTCTTCTGTCTACTAAAGGCTATTTTTAATCGCTGCTGTATAATGGGGACGTTCTCTGAAGTGATCTGCACCAACTCCGGTCCCGTGAACTGCCTCTCACCAATCTCCCAACACAAAGGTGATCTACACTTCCTACCATATAGTTCCTCATACGGAGCCATCTCTATGCTAGCATGATAGCTGTTATTATAAGCAAACTCAATCAGTGGCAAGTGTGAATCCCATTATCCTCCAAAATCCATTACACACATTCTCAGCATATCTTCTAACGTCTGGATGGTCCTCTCTGACTGACCATCTGTCTGAGGGTGGAAGGCCATACTGAAATCCAATCTGGTACCCAAGGCCTTGTGTAATTCTTGCCAGAAGATTGAGGTAAAAGTGGCTCCTCTATCCGATACTATGCTCATAGGCACTCCATGTAGACAAACAATCCTATTGACATAAAGTCTTGCTAGTCTATCAGTAGAGTACGTCTTCTTTATAGGCAGAAAGTGTGCTGACTTAGTCAAACTGTCAACAATCACCCAAATAGCATCATAACCTCCAGTAGTTCGAGGTAGTCCAGTCACGAAATCCATGGCTATCATATCCCATTTCCATTCAGGAATTGGCATGGGTTGCAACAGTCCCGAGGGTCTCTGATGTTCAAGCTTTACTTGTTGGCAAGTTAGGCACCTGGATACAAACTCTACAATGTCCTTCTTCATTCCATTCCACCAATATGTATCCATCAGATTATGATACATCTTGGTAGAACCTGGATGAACACTATATGCAGAAAAATGTGCTTCTTCCATAATCTCCTTCCTCAAGTCATCAACATCTGGCACACAAATCCTAGTGCCTAACCGCAATATACCTTCTCTGTCAATCACAAAGTCCCGTGACTGCCCTTGTTGCACTTCATGCATGATTCTCTGCAACTGGGGGTCTCTGCTTTGAGCTGCCTTAACATGATCCATGTATACTGATCGTACACTGAATTGAGCTAAAAGGCACTTTTGGGTAACTTTCATCTGTAACCCCTGATCAATTAATCCATGCAACTCCTTAATAATGGGCCTTCTCTCTGTGCTAATATGGGCAAGGCTGCCTGCTGATTTTCTACTCAAGGCATCCGCAACAACATTTGCCTTGCCTGGATGGTATAAAATGGAGCAATCATAATCCTTAAGGACTTCCATCCATCTCCTTTGCCTCAAATTCAAGTCCCTCTATTGGAAAATATATTTCAAGCTCTTGTGATCAGTGTATATCTCACACATCACTCCGTACAAGTAATGCCTCCATATTTTCAAAGCAAACACCACGGCTGCCATCTTTAAGTCATGAGTAGGATAGTTCTGCTCATGCTTCTTCAACTGCCTCGAAGCATAAGCAATCACTTGGCCATTTTGCATCAACACACAGCCCAATCCTACTCTGGAAGCATCACAATACACTGTATAACCTTCATTCCCAGAGGGTAAAGTTAGAATTGGTACCGACGTCAATAAGTTCTTCAATAATTGAAAGTGCTCTTCACATTTATCTGTCCATACAAACTTAGCATTCTTCTGGGTCAACCTTGTCAAAGGTGCAGCAATTCTAGAGAAGTCCTTCATAAATCTTCTGTAATAGCCTGCTAGACCCAGGAAACTCCGTACTTCCTTAACTGTAGTTGGCCTTGACCACTCTGTAATAGCCTCTATCTTCTTAGGGTCCACCTGTATGCCATCTCAAGAAACAACATGGCCTAGAAATGCCACTTGATGCAACCAAAACTCGCACTTTAAGAATTTGGCATACAACCTGTGCTCCCTTAAAGTCTGAAGTACCCTTCTCAGATGCATCACATGTTCAGCTTCACTCTTGGAATAAACCAAGATATCATCAATGAAAACTATCACAAACTGATCCAAGTATGGTCTGAATACTCGATTCATCAAGTCCATAAAGGTTGCTGGGGCATTAGTCAACCCAAAGGACATTACTAAAAACTTATAATGGCCATATCTTGTTCGAAAGGTTGTCTTGGGCTCATCACCTCTTCTGATTCTCAACTGATGATACCCAGATCTCAAGTCTATTTAAAAAAGCATGTAGCACCTTGAAGTTGATCAAACAGATCATCAATCCTCGGAAGTGGGTACTTGTTTTTTATGGTGACCTTATTCAACTGCCTGTAGTTGATACAAAGGCGAAGGCTACCATCTTTCTTCTTCACGAACAACACCGAAGCACCCCAAGGTGATGTACTGGGTCTGATGAAACCCTTATCAAACAACTCCTGTAACTGCTCTTTTAGCTCCTGTAGTTCAGCTAGTGCCATTCTGTAAGGTGACATAGAAATAGGATTCGTACCATGTATGACGTCGATACAGAACTCTATCTCTCTGTCTGGTGGTAATCCTGATAATTCTTCAGGAAAGACATCCAGAAATTCACACACCACTGGCACTTGCTCAATTGCCATATTCTCCTTCTCAACATCTTTTACCACTGCCAAGTAACCCTGACAACCCCTTCTAAGCATCTTTCAGGCTGTAATGGAAAAAATGAGACTACGAGGCATAGAGCTCCTTTCACTTTTGAAACAGAATTCTTCTTCACCTGGAATCCTGAACACCACTTCTTTCTCTCTATAATTCACTGAAGCATAATACCTCGACAACCAATCCATGCTTAAAATGACATCAAATTCCAGCACGTTGAGCAATACTAAGTCCGCCCATAGCTCTCTACCATTAACTATCACCGGACATGAAGGAAAGAAAACATCTGTCTCCAACTCGTCACTAAGAGGAGTCAAAACAGATAGAGGAAAGGACAACCTAGAAGGCTGCCACTTGATTCTTGAAGTGAACACAGGAGAAATGAAGGAATATGAAGCACCGGGATCAAACAACACTCTAGCATCGTATGCACAGACTGAGAGAATACCTGCTACCACTGCATTCAAAGTCTGAGCATCCTGTGGTGTCAAAGTGAACACTCGAGCCTCACCACGACTTGCCTGCTGAGAAGTGGAAGGCTGTGCAAAACCATGTCCGCTAGGTCTACCAACTGAACCTCGACCCTGTTGACTCATAGGCTGAGGCGATCTCTACTGTGGCTGTATGGGTGCTCGATACTGCTGAGGCATCGGATAGTAGGGCTGAGCCACTGAGGAAGATGAACCTTGAACGTACTGTGGTTGGTATCCGAAGTGGGGACAAGCTCTAGCAAGGTGTCCAACCTGCCCACCCCTAAAGCAAGCGCCCGTCAACATATGACACGGGCCCTGATGAAATCATCCATAACTCATGCAAGCATTGGCTCCAGACCTAGAACTACTCTGCCTGGAACTCTGCCCACTACTGCTACTACTAACTCCTGCACCGAATCTGTGACTCCTGTCGGTTCTCCTGTTTGAAGCATATCCATGTCGGCCAACTCGGTGAGTCCTAGACCTCCTACCACTCTGTTGAGAATTACTCGCAGCCTGCTGACTCGAACTGCCGATGTGAAATGCTGGCTACTGGTACCAAAGAGCTACATCATGACCATTGCCCCCGATCATATAAGGATCTATCATGGTGCCCTAACGGATATGTCGCCTCTCAATCAAACGGGCCTCCTCAATCACACTCTTCAGGGTGTGGTCCTCGATATGCATACCAATAAAAATGGGTCCCAATCCCATAACATACAGCTCCACTGCTCTGTAAGGGTCCCTCCTGATATCCTCGGCATGTCGGGACAACCTATTAAACTCTATGGTGTAATCCTCCATTGACCTATCGCCCCTAGTAATGTGGAGTACCTGCCACCTATAGGCATCTCTGGTGGCTGGGGGATAAAAAAATCTCAAAAAGCAGTCCTTAAACTCTGGCCAAGTCAGCTCGTGCATCGATGGCTGAATCGACTGCATAAACCAATCCTGAGCAGCCGCCTGAACCGATAACTCCATAATCATAATCCTCTGATAATCCGTGTGTCCCGTTATGGTGCGTGCCTCAATCGCATTAATGAAGTCTAAGGCATCGCCCATACCGTCAAAAGAAACTCTACCAATCCGAGAGTAAAGAAGGGCTGCTTCAGTGTCTGACATCCCCTGGTTCCTCTGCTGAAGCATCTACTGTACAAGGGGCATCGCCTGATTCAATGCTGCTAGACCCTGATTAATCCCTGCCAGTCCAGCTGCAAAGGCTGTATGGTCAACAGCTGGGGCTTCAGGCTCGACTGGCTGCTGATCAGGAATCTCAGCTGCAGCTACCCTGGCTCGACCTCTACCTCTACCTCTGCCCCTACGACGTGGAGCAGGAAGGGGAGCCTCATCGTGCACAGACTGCTCATCAAACCTAAGGGTCGGATCGACATCGGGGTCGGTACGCACACGCCTCATTCTGAAAGGAAGACAAGGAAAATCGAATTCAAAATGGGGTAAGAATATTTAAAGCAATGCGGAATTAGAAACAATAACATCTTAAGACAATTATCAACTCTAAAGCTGCAGTAGTTACATAGAAAGATAGACATTGACAATTAATCGAACTTATGCTCTGATACCAACTTTGTCATGACCCGAACCGAGGGCACATGACCGGCACTAGGGAATGGGTAAGCATAAGGCCACCGAAACCCGTAGTAAGCCTAAAGGAAAAAAGAAAATAAAACCATTCATATATTAAACTTTACTTTAAAACATAACACATTATCAAACTGATTTTTCTCAGAATACACAATTTCAACTATTTAAATAATAATGTGTTTCAACATCTCATATTATAAATCAAATTGAATCTCATACATAAGCATGGTTTACACAAATAAACTACACAATTATGTTTAAACCATACAAATACTTAGAACATATACTACTGCAGCAACCTAGATTAACACATAGTACATCTTACAATGACCTACATAAAATAGCCGGTGAAGAAGAAACCCGGCGTGGAGGTAGTCTGAGGTCAAAATCCCAAGCTCCTGAAAAAAAATAAATTAAGGGGAATCAGACCTCACTGAATAAGTCAATAAAAGAGCTGTACGGTTTGAAAACCTTTTTGAAAACTATATATGTTATAGTGAAAATAATTTATAATATATAATTATAGCTTTTGAAAAATCTCGGTAGAACCCTAAACCCAAAATCTAAATGGCCAACAAGGCCCACTTATTCCAACCAGACTACGGGTCCCCGAGAGCAAGGGCATCAACCGAGGCACCAAGCCGTAGTCATTCACTTAATCCAACTATATGGCTCTGGAGGTCCCCGAGAGCTAAGGCATCAACCGAGGCACCCATCCCAGTCCATTATAGACTTTTCAATCATTGGCGGTCCCCGAGAGCAAAGGTTTCTACCGAGGGCACCCGTCCCAGTTTAACATTCACCAATCATATATACATCGGATCCATCTCTCAATCCCTACCATGTGCATATAGTCTTGGTGAAGCCCACCAGGTAGCCCGTTCTACCAAAATTTCTCAATCGATTTTAAATAAATAAAATGCATTTAAATTGTAAACAATAGCATTACATTAGATAGATCATATAATCAACATAATAGAAATACGAGCGCATGCATTCTTTAAATAAACACACGCACAGATCGTTCTATTGACTTACAGGATGAATGCGAAGGCTGACGACCACGCGCCTGCCTCGGTCTCACAGCTTCAGCTCCGATATGCTCTAAAAGAAAAAATAATGAATCGACTTTTAAAACATGACTAGGGAATCGAAATCAGAAATCAATAAAATAATAAAATTCCAGACTGACTCGAGGAAAATCGGACGAGAATCGACAGACAGGATTTAACCTAACTAACGGTAGAAATTTTACGAGTATCACGTTTTACGAAAAAATCTATCGAAATTTTGGCAGAGTCTCCTCTGTAAAATGGACATCTCTCTACCAAAGGTAGAGCCAGACCTGCATAGAAAGTGCACTTCCAAAATACACAACCATTCACACTCGAGTCGGGCTCCCAAAACTTCCATTTGCCCCGATCAAGATCACAACTCAATAAAGTATCAAAATTAATAATATTTATTTCTCCATTTACACACATACTAAAATAAATAAAATTATATAAAATCTCAATTATTCAAAATTAAACAGTTAAATTTGTATTCCATTACTATTAATATAATTATAATTATTATCCAAATGAAAACCTTTGTAAATATATTATATGAATATATATATATATATATTATATATATATATTATATATATATTGGAAATTGGACATTTAAAATTTTACACTACTTAGGAAATTATATCAATTAATTTATAAAATTTATCTAAACCCTTTAAATACTAATAAAACTAATTAAAATATATATTTATCATATTTAGTATAAAATTTCATTTTTACCCCTAGTATATATATGAATTACATAATGTGCTATATATACAAAATTTTCCTTAAAATTATCTAATCATTTAAAACTTATTTTTCTCAAGATAATTCCTCCCAATATTATAAAAAAAATTTAATCAACCAACAATATTTTTCCCAAAAGTATTATTTAACTAAAAATCAATTTTTGGCATAAACTCAAATATATTTATAAAAATCTCAAAAATTATAGTTTGAGTCTTAAAATTCATATTATTCACTAATAACCTCATTTATCAAATTTCATAACCTTTTGAACCAAAATTTTCAAAATTAGCCTAATTATTTAATTTTGTCATAAAGTATAAAAATTCCTAAAATAGTATCAAAATTTTCAAAATTCACCAAAATTAGAATAAATTCCAAAAAAAATTCAATAAAATTTATTTTACTCAAAATAATTAATAACAATCACCCTAGTTATGAATTATACTCAAATTACTATCAATTGAAGCCAATTAAATACTAAACAATTTCTAGAAATTCAATTTAATTACCAAAAATTTCAAGAAAATTAAAAACAACTTCAAATGCATGCTAAACAACCCTAACTAACCTAGGTTTACCAAGATCGAAGAAGGGAATGGAAGAATTGGGCGAGCACTACTCACCACCTAGCAGCTGGACAGAATAGAGGGAGGGGAAGGACTGTTTGCCATCGGAGAAGATGGGGAGATGGAGCAGCTCAGGAGGAGGCGGAGAGCAGCTTGACACCACCAGGAGATGGCACGGCAGAAGGTCGATGCTGGGCAGGATGAGGAGATGCAGAGTTGCTGCTGCGCGAGGGGAGGAAGGAGCTGCTGCAACACTCCAGCAAGCTTCACCCACGGCAGCAATGGCGCTCTCAAGAGAAGAAGAAGGTGGCGCAGTGACGGGAGAGGGCGAGGGGTGGCAAACGGGGATGGAGAATTGTCTTCTTCTTCGGGTTCTAGTGTTTTCTAAACCTATATATATATATATATATATATATATATATAGTATATATAGTATACTTATTATACTATAATATAACTATATAACATATATACTACATATATACCATATATATATATATACATGTGTATAATTATACTTTATACTATATTATATATACATACACATAGATATTATATACATATATACACTTAACCTACTAATATATATATACATATAATATAATAATTAAACCCTACATCTATATTTATAAATATACATATATGTATATTATTTTATAAATAAATAAATATAAATAATATATATATATATATATATATATATATAGTATATATATATATATATATATATATATATATATATATATATATTCATATATTTATTCATATGCACATGTATACACACATATATATATTTGTTTATAGGCATACATGTAGCTAATAACTTTACTTTAATTTAAAATAACACTAATAGCGATAATGAAAATAATAATAATAATCACAATAATAATAATCATAAAATAAATATAATATGATGGAAAGATAACTATTTATAGTATGATTTGATAAAATAAAATAAAATAAATAAATAAATAAATAAAATACCCCTATTTATTTAAGTAATATGTAGGGCATTACAGTGACAAAAGGGAAGTGAGGAACTAGTTTTACAATGGATTTTGGTTTAAGTGGTAGCCACCAAAACGTTTAGAAATTAGTTTAAGAGTGAGTCAAGAAAAACTCTTGATTGTATAAAGTTAATAGTGACTCTTAAGCTCTTTTGTAAACACAATCTTAAAGAAATAGATTTGGTATGGGTATTGAAAATCCTAACTTAAAAATAAGTTATATGAAGACGTGGATTCAATGGAACTCTTTAAATCTTGAGTTCTTGATCTTCTTCTTAAGTCTCTTCAATATTTTCCTTTAATTCTTAATTAGAGCCTAATTAATCTTCAATTTTCTTTAATTTTTCTAATTGCCCTATTCACCCCTTCTAAAGCCTTTTCAATATATATATATATATAGTCTAATTGTGTTTATCTTCTCTTGAATTCTTTCTTTAATTTGATCTTTAGATAATAAAAGAGCAAAAACTAAAAATTATGTATTTATATTTATTTTTATTTATTTATTTTAATTAATTAAATACAATTATTTTTATTCACTAATTAAATACATGCTAAAAGCTAACTTTTTTTTATAATTTTTCTAACAATATATATTTATTTAAATTATCATATATATTTTTATATTTTAAAGCGTGTAAAAAACTAAAAAAATATA
This sequence comes from Mallotus nudiflorus, assembly GCA_947683625.1. Classification (NCBI taxonomy): domain Eukaryota; kingdom Viridiplantae; phylum Streptophyta; class Magnoliopsida; order Malpighiales; family Euphorbiaceae; genus Mallotus; species Mallotus nudiflorus. The sequence goes on along the minus strand of CANTUR010000088.1, from coordinate 579,205 downwards.
CAAATAGTATACTTGTTATGTATTATTTTTAATATACAAATAATATATTATTCATATAATATAAGAACAAAAAGACCACTATGGATGCATTATTTGAGATCATTTCCCAACAATATAACATTGTACTCCTCATTCATAATTAAATTTTGTTTTAGAGTCAGATTAATAAGATTAATATATTTTTAATATACAAATAATATAGTATTGAATACACACTTAAGTTCAACTATTTTTTTTGATAATTTATATATACTTACTCAAATTATCAATTTTTTTAATATTTAAAATTTATAAGAAATAAAAAATATTAATCAAAAGAACATAATGATTAAACACAAAAACTGCAAGCTTGAAGAAGCATTAGTAAGCAAGCAATCAATCAATATTTGAAATCAATTGAACACTGGGGACTAACTCGTCTTCTCCAATCAAACAACCAAAGTATTTACTAAATAAACAAATATCTACAAGACCCAAATCAACAAATAAGGGACAATAAAAGTGGAAAATAAAACCAAAAGAAATAGAGAAAATATTAGATATAGATGGATAGAGAGAGATTTTTGTGTAAAAGAATTTTGTTGAGAGCTTAAAAAAAAATAGGCAAGTCTTTTGGCTCTCGCGCAAGGAAGAAAGCATTTTCAAAGCACGCATGTAATTTTGAGAAAAAGTAGGACATCCGTATGATTTTAACATATCTTTTTAAGGCATTTATGTAAAGAATCAAAAGAGTGGACCATACAACTTTATGCTTCCGAATATCCATCTCGGGCCAAGATACCAAACACTTTCGAAAGACTTACGAAGTACATTCCGCATCCTTTCTTTTCTCATCTACCCACAACAGACGCAAAACATACCCAAAACAAACCCCAACTTGTCAACTCCTTAAAGGCCTAAAAAAAAATTGAAAAACATTCAAGCAGAATAGTTACAAGAAATCGAGGTTGTTGTTGAACAAGACGGAGAACCTGTACTAGACGACAACATCTCTTTCCCATTTTCCTCTTTAATTCTCCCTGAAATCCCAACCTCCCCTAGCCGACATCCTGTATTTTCTGCCAAGAATTCCCGGTTGGTATCATGATGATCATTTCCAAAGCAACAACCATCAAATATCAAGTCAATGTTGTCTTCAAAGCCTGTGTGATTGAACAAGTCTGGTAACTCGCAAATGTTCTCAAGCGGGAGTTCTGGTACTGAGAAAAGGGTCAGCCCAGAATCTAAACAAAACCCCCAAGTCAGGTCATTATCTTCAACAGAATTGATATCAATCATTGTACAAGTGTCTATGCATGGAGGGAGCTGTGTGCATTGAAGTTGTGGTGTGACTGTATGTTGTTGTTCTTGTGGTGGTGTCGAGGGCAGCTGTGATGGCAGTCGTTCAACTTCGGCTTCTCCATATGCTGCGGAGCAGTTTGTAAGCGGCTGATCTGGGAGTAAGTGGTGTAAAGGGATGCCTTTCTTCTTCAAGCGGTCTATGTAATTGCTGATATCAAAATTTGTCACAGCATTTGCTCCTCGGTACTCTACATATCATAAGCTGCTGCTGCCTCTTCTTGTGTGTCTGAACCAAAAAATAAAAAATAAAAAAAAACCTTACAAGATTTGGTTAATGAAAAATTACATAAATATTTAAAAGCTACCTCCAAAATGCAGATTGAAATCATGCTCTATGTAGCTCATAATTAATGAGTGTGTTCTCAGAGTTATTTAAATATTGACATTCAAATGTCTTAGCTTATAATATAAAGTATAAACAGCAATACCAAGTTTGTTGTTACGGTTCTGTCTCTACGTATCATTTCCTTTAGGAAGTAGTCAGAATATTTTGGAACACCATTACATATTAATTCAAAAAATGTGTGAGCAAAAGTGTATCCAAAAAAATGCCCATGAATGTAGGTTGTAAATAAAACATAAAAATAAAAAAAAAAGGTTCCAACATAAATCATTGAAAAAAAAAATGCTTAAAATAATTGTTATAAATGTTGAGACATTTTTTTTGCACTCCAAGTCCAAGAAAATACACAATAATCACAAAATGTTGAGACATTTTACTAACATGCTTTCGAAATTCTTAGACATTTTCCAAACAAGATATTTTAGTCATCCTCCTGGCTGGTGGCCTACCATTGCCATTTCTAGCAGTCACATATGAAGCGAAAAAGTGTGAGATCTGAGATTCGGGGCTTTTGAGCAAACAAAATTGATTTTAAATTCTTTTTTTTTTTTTTTTTGTGTTGGTTGGTTGAGAAGAACGTGACCTTTTCTTGTCCTTCTAAAAGGAGTGCCACGTGACTTCCACATTCAACACTAATTAGTGAGTAGAGAGAAAATGAAGCCAAGTCTATTACTAGGATCTGACCAACAAACAAGCAAAAGTGTAGCAAAGGATTCTGCTGGACGTGGCTGGCACCATTCTGGGCGCTAAAGGTCAAGCAGTTGTTCATGCAAGCATCCAGGTGTGCACAACCCATCTCTCGTCTTTAATGCTTTCTATTACAAATTTCCCATTACCAAAAAATGGCTAATTTGCCAAATGCTTGCACCTGGGTTTCCCTTTTCTTCACTTTAATTTTAAAAACTAATAGAAAACTACTCCAATTTTTTTTAAAAAATTTCACAATAAAAATAGAAAATAGAATTTTGTATTTACTTTAGCTGTTTTCACAAAAATCTCACTTTAAAACTATTTTCATCATTTTCACAAATTTAAGAGAAAGTGTAAAAATAAATTTGTATTGTTTTCAAAAATTTTACTCATTAAAGATATAAAATGAAAATATGGTATTTTCATTACGACCTCTTTTCTATTTTTTTTATTTTTTATTTTATTTTAGTATTAAAAAATAAAATAAACTCTACTTTTCAAGTTCTAAATTATCTCTTTATTTTGAAAAACAAATTGTAGACAAGAATAAGTAACATATTTTATATTTTCAAAAAATGAAAAATAATTTTTAATTTCTAACAAGTAAATATGTTTTATAAATTTTCTATGAAAATGAAAAGTTCTTATTTTTTTTTGAAAATTGAAAAATAAAAATAGAAAATAATTTTCTATAAGTAAACATACCCAACTTTAGTATTGTGGTTCACACTTTTAAAATTAATTTAATCAACATTTTCATCTTAAAAGATAAATAAATAAAGGCTTATTGATATTTAAAATCACTACATTTATGCTTGTTTATAAATTTAGTAGAACTTTTAAAATTTGACAATTAATTATTTACAATATTGTGCAATGAACTTTTTTGTAAAAAATATGAGAATGCACAATTGATATCTAAAATATTTTTTTAAATTGGACATGTGAGGGTGTATGTTCTTTTTTTTTTTTAAATTAATTAAAGTGCAAATCATATAAAAATTGCAAACAATTGATCAATTACAATTTTTTACTAAACTTTAATTTTAAAAATTGAAACAAATTGGTAAAAAAAATCAAATTATAATTTTTGGTAGTAACATGCAATAAATTAGGAAATGGAAGAATAGTGGATTTTACAAGGAAACTGGAATCCATTACGTTTTTTTTTTTTTTTTTTTTGAACATAAAATCCATAACTAATGTGCAAAAGGGCAAGATAACATTAAGCTGAAAGAAATATTAAAATAAAGAGGCAGGATTCATTTTAATTAATTGAAATTAAAAAAAAAAACTTTTGAGCAGTAATAAATCTGATGCTTTGGACATATTAAGAAAACAGGGATGCCACGTTAGGTGGTTGACTGACACATACAGCTTTGAATTTTGGCATCCAGTCAGTGAAAAGTTGGCCATTTTCTGTTCTCTGGTGGAAATCCAGAGAACTCCGACGCAAAAGAAATCCCCCTTTCCAAAAAAAGTTTCTCTCAAATCCCGTATAAACCCAAGATCATATATCTACATATTTTACTTTTGTTCCATCTGCCCACAATTGTTGTTGAAATTTAGCAAGGCAAGAGCAGGACTAAGAAAAAAAAAAAATGAATAAAAGAGAATAAGGACAGTCTCATTTGTGAAATTTGTGTTTTGAATAGGGCATCAATTGAGCATGTCAAAATTATCTTTTATTAGTAGTTTAAACGGTAAAAAATATCTCTTATAAAATGTTTAATGGGTAAAAAGTGTGAACATTTTGATGTAAAGAAAATAATCATAAATAATCAATTGACATATTATCAATGTTATGTTTGGATTTGGAAATTATTTAGAACTTGAGAAAAATTTAGCGAAGCAAGAGGTGGAAAGATAGCATACTGTAAGTGCCAAGGTAGAGATACTTATTGCCAAAAACTCGCCCAATTCGTGCCTCCCATCGACCATTGTGGTGATGCCTGTTAAAATTTTAAGCATTAGAAACAACAGAATAAATGTTAGCACCCGCAGCTCGACTTAATGGGTACAATTTTCAACACATTTCAGGCGAAGTCATTATCTGAATCAGTGTTTATGACAAAATTTTGAAATGAAAATGAGAATTACCGAGCAACCCCACGATATTTAGAAACCCCTCTAGAAAATCCACTGCTTTGCCTTCTAAGAGATGCCAAATACTCTTCTTTGCTCATCTTTTGCATCTCGTCAAGCTCCTTAGAGTATGTTTCTATCTGAAAATATTGATTAATTTTAAAAATGTAAGATTAAGATGAGAGATGACATAGTTGTCAATTCTTGATAATTGAAGAAAAAATAAATTAATTAATACAGGAAAATTCAAGGTCGTCTCTGGTCCCCAGTACTTAAGCGCAGCAAGATCATAGGTGCGAGCAGCTGCTTCCTCATTATCATAAGCCCCTGAATTTTTTCCAAATTAAAAAAAAAAATCATTTTATTATTTATTCACCTCTAAAAACAGCAATAGAAATAAAGCGACCAAAATATTATATATATATATATTTTTGGCCAAAGAATAAAATAATAGATTGAGATCGCAAGTACTTACCCAAATAAACTAAGCAGCGACAAAAGTGTACATGAACGTTACGGTGACAGGGATTTTCAGGAATAAAACATAGTCAGAACATAACTATAAATCAATAACATAAAAGAAAAACATGAAAAACCTATAAAGTAAAACAAATTGTTTTTCAGTTAACAAAAGAGAAGACTACAGATCTCCTTGATAATTGTAAAATAAAATAATAGCAATCACATAATTAATTAGGAAAAATCACCTTGTCTTCCCTTCTTGTTTTGAATGTTATTCCATGAACTCTTATCCCAGAGGTGAGCCTCATATCTTCCTGTCCATCTATGCCTGTTTAATTCATCACCACAATGAAACAAAATTAAAGAAAGAAAGAAAGCAGCCGAAGACGGATATACATTATTCTTGGAAAACATTAGAGAGCAGTACCGGGTGACTCCTCTGTAAATGGAGCTTCTTCTAGCAGAGATAGGACTAGTGGTAGTATCAGCGTTATTATTAATCTGGCATTTATCTTTCGGCTGCTTCTTTTGAATTTTTCTAATGCGTTTGGATTTCTGCGTTGGTAAATGATGATTATTACTATGAGTAGCAGCAGCAGCAGCAGCAGCATCAGAACCCACAAAAGAAGATGACGCTGAAGAAGAATAGGAAGATGATGAAGAAGAAGAGCAGGGTGAAGTAGGAGACCTCTTCATTTACTTCGTCTTATTCTTTCTTGGAATGAGTAATGACAGAGAGGAAACTAGAGAAACTTAAATGCAAGATGATGAGCGAGTAATGGGGATACAATTAATCCAAGTTAGGTCTCTCTCTGTCAGATTCAGTGCTAATTTTTTCTTCTTCTTGTGGTATATGAAGAACGAAGAGAAGAGAGGTGAGTATTTTGGTAGCCAGGAGTTGTTTACCAAAACAAGAAGTGGAGAACAATGGAAAGAAGAGGAGAAAGGTACTTATTATTACTATTATTATTTTCTGATTTTTCCATTAAAAACAAAAATCAAAGTGTGCAAAATTTTGGTTGTGGGGTTAACCAAGGGAGGAGAACAAAAGTTAAGAGAGTTGGGTTAATAATTAACCATGAGTTAATTTAATGCCCAACACTTGGCTTAAGCTGCAGCCATGCTGCCAATGGCGTGCTTTAGCCCTATTCTTGCTGGCCTTGTAAGCCTCTCTACAGCCATATTATACAATACTAGGATTTTCCTTTTTTCTTTCTCTTTTTTTCCTTAATTAATATTTTTTTTAAAAAACTATGACTATCATGTTTTTATTTTTTTATTTTAACTAAATAAAATAAGAGAAATATGTCAGTTACTTTGTGATTTTGCGACTGTCTCAGTGTCTGTGTGTCACTTGAAGACCAAGGGACGTGTAAGGACATTTCTGATTTTTTATTTTATTTTATTTTTAATTTTATTTCTAAGAGCGTGAACTGTATACGCTTGGCTTTTATGCCTTCATATTGTATAATTAAACTTCTAGTGAACAATTTTTTTTTTTAACAAATTGCACCGGATTCAATTTGATCAATTCTCGTCCAAATCAAAAAAGGCAAAATCTATTATCGACAATTTATTTTATTCAACCACATATTATTTTATTATATTTTATTGAACTCATATAGATATTAAAAATTAATTTGACAGACTCACTAACGATGCTAAATGTTTCATATAAAAATAACATCATCAGACTCAATATAATACAATAAAAAAAGATAAAAATTTAATAGAATAAACTAAATAAGTTTAAAGGCTTAATAATAAATTTTTTCTTATTTTTATATGTAATACTTAACATAATTTATTGAGATTATTAAAAAAAGTCTTCAACAACTATTTAAATAAAAGCATAAGAGCTCAACAAAATACAATGAAAAAATAAAAGTTAAATAGAATAAATCCAATAAATTCAAAGGTTTCATAATGAATTTTATCTTGAAAAAATAAAATTCATACATTCATAATCATTTAATCTATTAAAGAATAAAAATTTAACACATACAAGTTAGTTTTTAACACATAAACTTAATTAAAAATACAATTTCCTTTTATTCTATTTAATTTAACCCCTTTATATATACTAGTTTTTTTCTCACGTGTAATGCACAAAGTTAAAATAGCTATTAAATATACAATTGATATTAATTTTTTTATTAAAAATAAAGATTATTATAATATTAATATAATAAATTGTTAATAATAAACAATATATGTTATTGATAATAATTCATATAAAATGTGTATCATATTTTTAAAGTTATTATAAAAAAGAATATTAACATAAAAATAATTGTTTAAAAATGTTTACTTATTTACAATAGCAATTGTTTTAAATATTGTTCTTGAAAAATAAAAAATATAATATAATTAAAAATTAATATGAAAGAGTAATATTATTTTTATGTATAATATAATTAAAATAAATATGAAGCTTACACTAATTTAATAATTTATATATTTATTTAAATTTAATAATAAATACAATATAATTATTTTATTTATAAATATAAATTTCAAAATACAAACAAAACTATTCTTATAAATTCTAACAACTTTTTAATTAAAACTATTTTTATAAATATAAAAAATACATGTCTATTTTTATCCAAAATTTTTTTCCATATATATATATATGCACCATGTAGTGAATTAATTAATTAATTAATTTTTCAGTTACTATATAAGTGGATAAAACAGTTGGTAGAAAGGAATGACGTAAAATAATATCAACATTAATAGTAGAGGAATGTAGTCATTGAGAAAATGGACCATCCATTAGAGAGCTACAAGGAGTTAGTGGAATAATGAAGTTAAAGGGTGCATTGCTTAATGAGCTACTATTTGGTGGAGACGTGACATGCAGGCACATTTTGTACACTGGAGGTTTAAAAGGGAGCTCTTTTTGTAGAAACATAAAATAGCAATCAATCAACACATGCATAGATCAACAGACAACTTTTAATTTCAATTTTTTTTTGTCATTACAGACTCATTTATTATTTTTCATGTTTCACATAATTAAAGCTTTTTGTTGACCATTTGTATGATCAAACTTCAAATTTTAAACTTTAACAAACAATTTTTATATTAATAATTTTAATTAAGTGAGTAGGGAATTATATACCAAACATATACTAAATATATACACTTTTGGATAAATAGTGACTTTTCGAGCAAATTGAACCTCTGAGATTCAAGAAGGCTTTTGACATCTTTAGAGCTCTTAAAGGATAAAATGAGCTTCTTCACATTTGAAGTAGATATCTTGAGCTTTCTGAATTGAGCTTATTTGTCAAAATCTAAGTTCATTTGGTTATGCAAATTTTGAGCCGAAATCCACATATACGTTTGCCATCTCAGATTGGACATCTCTTAGTATTTTGGACATATTTTGAGTTATAGAATTCCAATTAAGGTGATTCAAAATGATATGAAAATATAAGTTAAATATCTACAACTTTCATGCAGAAAGTATAGGCAAATTCAAATGTCTTCAGGAGCAAATCACTGCTTCAACTTGTGTATAGCTGTTTGACAGTATTCTGCATTTCAAATTACATAGCTCTTAGTATTTTTGACATATCCTGAGCTACATAAGTCAAATTTAGGTGATTCAAAATGATATGAAAAGATAATTCAAATATCTACAGATTTCATGAAGAAAGTATAGGAAATTCAAATTTTTTCAGGAGCAAATCATGACTTCAATTTGGGTATAGCTGTCTAACTGTAGTCTGTATTACAGATTGCACAACCCTTAGTATTTTGGATATATCTTGAGATAAAAAAGTCTAATTTAGGTGATTCAAATTGATATGATAAGATAATTCAAATATCTACAGCTTGTATGAAGAAAGTGTGGGCAAATTCAAACTTCTTGAGGAGGCAATCATGGTTTTAATCCATGAATAACTGTCTAACAGCATCACTTTCAATGATTCAAAATATAGACATTGGACACATCATTTGCACCTCCAAAAACTGTATTTTTTAGTATAAATACCTCTAGAGCTGAATGGAAGTTAAGAAACTTGTTTAGCATTCATTATTTCTTAAGCATTCATTGAGCTCTCAAATTCTCTTAAACAATTCTTTGTTTGTATAACTCTTGTGAGAGTTGGATGTGTGTTATAAATAGAATTTCTCTTCATATTAAATATTGGGTTAGATTAGAAGGGAATTGAGATTTATTTCTAAAAGAATTGGTTTAAGTGTTGTCCATTAAAATACTTGGATTTTGGTTTTTTGAGTGAGCCTTAAAAACTAATGTTGTAAGGTTATAAAAGTGAGCCATAAAACTCTTGTATAATCTCAATCTTATGAATAAAATTGAGGGTGATTGAAAATCCCAACTTGGGGATAAGTTAGGTGGAGACATAGGATTATTCTTGAATATAAACTCCTTAAATCTTTGTGTTCTTCATTCTTCCTTCTCAACTTCTATTTAATTCCTATAAAGAATTCCTTTTAATTTCTCATTTTATTTGATAATCCTATTCACCCCCCCTTAGGACTCTTTTCAATTGGTATTAGAGCTTGAATTCTAGGTACTTTATTGCTAGAATATAAGATCATGGGGAGTGAATCATAAAACATCTATTCTCTTAGACCATTCTTTGATGGTAGTGACTATCCATATTGGAAATTCAAAATGGAATTATATCTTAATTGTGATTCCATCAAACTCTGGGACATTGTCCTAAGAGGTTGGGAACCACCTACAATTGTCATTGATGGTGTGGTAACTATTGTTGCAATAAGCAATGGAGTATTAATCAAAAGGAAAAAAATCATAAAAATAAAAAAAAAGTTATGATTACTCTAGTCTCTTCAACGATAAGAGAAGAAGGAGGCAAGCTTCAATATTATATGTCGGGCAAAGAAATGTGGGAGACCTTAGAAAACCACTACGAAGGCAACATTCAAGTAAGAAGTAAAAAGGTTCAACTTTATATGTATGATTATAAACTCTTCAAAATGAAGCCTCATGAATCAATCATGGAGATGACAAATCATCTCAATGCTCTCCTCACAACCCTTAAGAAACTTGGAAAACATTTCTCCAAGGAAGAAGTAAACAATAAGATTCTAAGAATCCTACCTAAAAAGGATTGGGAATCTCATGTTATTTCAATTGAGGAAGCTCAAGACCTCTCCACCTTATCAATCGATGTGCTCATTGGTAATCTTTTAACACATGAGCTCATTATCAAGCCAAGAAGAGAAAGAAGAAAAGAAAAAGAGCATTGCTCTAAAAGCTCTTTAAGAAGATAGTGAAGAGGAAAGCATTAAAGATTCTAGTGATGAAGATGGTGACATTGCCATGCTCACTAGTAACTTCAAGAAGTTTTTGAGAAAGAAAAACTTCTTAAGAATAAGGGACTTCAATAAGAAGTTTGAAAGAGATGGGAATAAGAAAACTAAGGAGGTTACTTGCTATGAATGCAAGAAATTGAGACATATTAGAAGTGAGTGTCCTAAACTTAAATTCAAGAACAAGGGAGCAAAGGATAAGAAGAAGGCATTCAAAGCTACTTGGGATGATTCTTCCGAATTCGAAGAGGAAGAGGAACAACAAGAGGTGGCTAATCTTTGCTTCATGGCCTTTGAAAATGAAAATAAGGTACAATCTACTTCTTATTCTTCCTTTGATGATTGTGATAATTATTGTGATAATGATGATGATGATGAGAGCTCTATTGTGAGCAAATTACTTATTAAATGCAAAAACTTATTATCTATGAAAAAAAATTATAAGCATGAGTTAGGTAGCTTAAATGGAGAATTAGAAATTTTAAAAATTAATTTTGCTAAATTTATTGAATTAAACGAAAAACTTGTTAGTTATGCAAAATCTTTTAATTCTTTGGAAGATCAACTTAAGAAAGCAAATGATGAAAATCATAAGCTTTCTAGGGAGGTCTTATAATTAAAGAATTCCATTGCTAAATTTAAGAGAGGAAAAGAAATTAGATAGTTTTCTTGACTCTAAAAAATTTCATGGAGATACCCATGGAATTGGATATAAGAATGGAATATCTTCATCATCTTCATCACATATTAATTTTGTAAAAGCTTCACATAATTCCACTCCTTCAACCACCAAATCAAATGAGAATCAAGCTTTCAAAGCTAAAAGATCTCATGTGTTAAATAGCAAGGAAAATTCTCATGAGATTCATCCTTTATTAACACAAAAGGTAAGGCTCACACTAGAACACCTAAACTCAATCATGCTTATATGTATATTAGACACAATTATAATAGGCATGCTACACAATACAATGCACATAAATATGTTGCACAAAATTATCGAAATTCGCATCACCATTGTCGATGCATGTCTCACTTGATGACACAAAACAATAGGAGATACATAGAACACCAAAGACATGTTGCACACACTAGGAAAGCATTTCATCCTAGGAGGAATAAATTTGAAAATATTGTATGTTCTTATTGCATGATCAAAGGACATACTAACAATGTGTGCTTCTATAGAAGACTGTATATGAATTTACTTCCTATGGATTATCTTGAAACTAACCAAACTAGACCAAGAAAGGTTTGGGTCCAAAAGAACACTTAAATTGTATTGTGTAGATATGCTTGTAATCCACAAGAAAAAAAGCAAGTGGTATCTCGATAGTGGATGTTCAAGGCATATGACAGGAGACAAAGAGCAATTCAACAAACTTGATGCTAAGGATGGAGGGCACGTTACCTTTGGAGATAATGCAAAAGGAAAAATTATTGGCACTAGAGAAATAACTAATCTTCAATCGTTATCTATACATCATGTGTTGTTTGTTGATGGTCTTAAACATAATCTACTTAGTATAAGTCAATTATGTGACATGGGAAATAAAGTAACTTTTTATCTTAAATATTGCTTTGTTAGTGGTCTTAATGAAAATAAAGTTATTTTTAGTGGTGAAAGAGTAGACAATGTTTATGTCATTAATTTGAATAAAATTGATAAAAAAGACATAAAATGCTTAATGTCTATCTCTTATGACATATGGACATGACATAGAAGATTAGGACATGCAAATTTTGAGCTTTTGAATGATCTTTATAAACATGAACTTGTAATTGGTTTACCTAAGCTTGAATTCGCTAAAGATAAACCTTGTGATGCTTGTCAAAAGGGAAAACAATCCAAGTCCTCATTTAAGCTAAAAAATGTAGTGTCCACCTTTAGGCCACTTGAACTTATACATATGGATTTATTTGGACCAACTAGAGTAGCTAATCTTAGTGGAATGCACTATGCTTATGTATTGGTTGATGACTACTCTAGATACACTTGGGTGTGTTTTATTGCTCATAAGAATGATGCATTTAAAGCTTTTGAAAATTTTTCAAAAAGAGTTTAAAAAGAAAAAGGATTTTATATTTCATTCATTAAAAGTGATCATGGAACCGAATTTGAAAATGAATTTTTCAAAAACTATTGTAATGAAAATAGTAATTCTTATACATTTTCATCTTTTAGAATCCCTCAACAAAATAGGGTAGTTGAAAGGAAAAATAGAACTCTTGTGGAAATGGCTAGAACAATGCTTCATAAGTATAATTTGCCTTTATACTTTTAGGTTGAAGTCATTAACACATCTTGTTATATTTCAAATCGAGTTTTCAAAAGACCAATTTTAAATAAAACATCTTATGAGCTATGGAACAATAGAAAACCCAAAATCTCATATCTAAGAGTATTTGAATGCAAATGCTTTATATTGAACACCAAGGATAATCTTGGAAAATTTGATTCCAAAACTGATGAAGGAATTTTCCTAGGCTATTCCATCTCTAGCAAAGCATATAGGGTCTTTAATAAGAGAACTTTAGTAGTTGCAGAGTCAATGCATATGGTATTTGATGAATCAAACTCACTTGATCCTAGAAAGGATGTTTGTAGTATTGATGATCTTATAAGTCACAATGAGATTATGGAAACATAAGAAGAAAATGCTAGTAGGCTTTTGGAACTTAAAGATCCAAGCAAGAAGGAAAATGAGGAGACATCTCAACCTACCTTGAAGGATGAACTTCCAAAGGATTAGCAATTCAAGAAAGCTCACCCTCAAGACCTCATTATAAGTGACACTATAAAAGGGGTAACTACTAGATCTTAATTAAAGTCCATTGTTAATTTAGCCTTCATTTCTCAAATTGAACCTAAAAATATTGATGATTCTTTGTGTGATGAGTTTTGGGTCCTTACTATACAAGAAGAGTTAAATCAATTTGAGAGAAACAAGGTTTGGACCTTAGTTCCTAGACCTAAACATCATCCTATTATAGGCACTAAATGGGTGTTTATAAATAAAATGAATGAACAAGGTGTCATAACTAGGGACAAAGCTAGACTAGTAGCTAAAGGTTATAATCAAGAGGAAGACATTGATTATGATGAAACCTTTGCCCCCATTGCAAGGTTAGAAGCTATTAGGATGCTACTTGCATTTTCATTATATAAGGATTTTAAAATTTATCAAATGGATGTTAAAAGTGCATTTTTAAATGGTTTTATTGAAGAGGAGGAATATGTTGAACAACCTCCAGGTTTTGAAAATTTTAACTCTCCAAATCATGTTTTTAAATTGTTAAAAATATTGTATGGATTGAAACAAGCTTTAAGATCTTGGTATGAAAGATTGAGTAACTTTTTACTAGAGAAAGGTTTCTTTAAAGGAAAGGTTAACACAACTCTTTTCATAAAGAAATCCAAGCATGATTTATTAATTATTCAAATTTATGTTGATGATATTATTTTCGGTGCTACTAACCATTGCTTGTGTGAGGAATTTTCTAAGCTAATGCAAGGAGAATTTGAGATGAGTATGATGGGAGAACTTAAGTTCTTTCTTGGACTTCAAATCAAGCAATGTGAAGATGGGATTTTCATTAATCAAACCAAATATGCAAGGGACATTCTTAAGAAGTTTGGAATGGATGGAGCTAAATCAAACAAAACTCCAATGAGCACCATAACCAAACTCAACAAGGATGAGAATGGCAAACCGGTTGATGAAAAATGATTTAGAGGTATAATCGGATCCCTTCTTCATTTAACCATTAGTAGACTCGATATTATGTTTGCTACTTACTTGTGTGCTAGATTTCAATCAAGTCCTAGAGAGTCTCATTTGAATGCTATTAAAAGAATTTTCAAATATTTTTATGGTACAATGCATTTAGGACTTTGGTATCCTAGGAGTTCTTCCTTTGACTTGATTAGTTATTCTGATGCTGACTTTGCTGGTAGCTTACTAGATAGAAAAAGCACTTTCAAAACTTATCAAATTTTAGGAAATTGCTTAGTTTCTTGGTTTAGTAAGAAACAAGTTTCAGTTGCCTTGTCTACCGCTGAAGCAAAATATGTGGCAACTAGTTGTTGTTGCACCCAAGTTCTATGGCAAAAACAACTTTTGGACTATGGCATTGATATTAATCACATTCCAATTAAATGTGATAATACAAGTGCTATAAACCTTAGTAAAAATCCCATTTAGCATTCTAGAACTAAGCATATTGACATTAGATATCATTTCTTGCGTGATCATGTGAAAAATGATGATATTTTTCTTAATTTTGTTGATACTAATCATCAATTAGCAAACATCTTTACCAAGCCCCTTTGTGAGAAAAGATTGAATTTTATTAAGCATGAACTTGGTATGATTGATGGCTTAAGCTTGTCTTGATCACTTGTTAAATTGATGAATTAATGTTTGGATTCTTATGTGATCATGTGCTTTAGAAAAATTATTTTCAGCGTCATGTATATATTCTGTTTTAAAAGTATTTGCTTTAGCAAGTTTACTTTATATACATGATATATTGTATTTTCCATTTGCATGATCTTTGTATTAATTTTATTTGATTTGGATTTATGTGGATTCTTTCAATTTTTTTTCAAAAGCCCTCTTTTTTTTTTCAAATTAATAATTAATTATTGAGCTAAATTCAATTAATTAATTATTTTAATTTAGCAAAAATATTTCTCCTCCTCAACAAGATTTTTTTAATATTTTTAATTCATTTTATGTCAATTTCTATTCGGTTTATTTTCTGGATATAAGCCATGAGCTATTTGTTTATTTTATAATTATTTTATAACAGTTTATGCTCAGTTTATTTTCTGGATATAAGACATGAGCTATTAGTTTTATGTCTTCTCTACAATTGATATTTTAATATTATTGTAGCTCTCTCTTTTTAATGCAATTTTATTTGCATTTTGAGAAGGGAGAAGAAATATTTGAGTTTGTTTATTTTTTTTTATTGTGTTTACACATGAATATTGTTTATTTTGTTTATACATTCATAATTAACCTTTAATTTATTCATGTATCAATTCCACTTAAGAATTGTTTTGATATTTGATAAGACATGAATATTTTTTTAAAGATTTGGTCTATCTTTGCTTTTGTCAAAGGAGGTAAAAATAATTGAGTTAGCATGCGTACTTAGTTAATTTCTTTTAAGGAAGAGAAATTTGTTTTTTACAAAAATGTGTTTGTGTTAGTGACATAACTATGTGATAGTGTGTCTTTAATATCAATTTTTTTTAATTCAT
The DNA here is from genome assembly GCA_947683625.1 of Mallotus nudiflorus. Taxonomy (NCBI): domain Eukaryota; kingdom Viridiplantae; phylum Streptophyta; class Magnoliopsida; order Malpighiales; family Euphorbiaceae; genus Mallotus; species Mallotus nudiflorus. The sequence continues at coordinate 563,696 of CANTUR010000088.1, read as the reverse complement.
TGAAATAGGGGGAGAAAATTGTTTGAATTTATTTCACAGAAATTTTTTATGCATGCATAGTAATAATGTAAGTGTGGTTAGTTTTTTCCTTGTGATAAAAAGCCTTTTTTTTTCTTACTTTGTTTATATATGACATGATTTTTTTTTATTTATGCATGACTATCAATTATGCTTATACCTGTAAAATTCATATTCATGTATAAATTCTTCTTGGGAATGGTTTTTATCTTAAAAAATGAAATGACTTTTATAAAGATTTTGAGTATCTTTGCTTTCATTGTTTTAATTCTTGATCTTTTATTCCCTCTGGTATTATTGGCTCCTTTAGGTTTATTTCCCCTTATATCTCTCTCTTTTCTTTTTGTCTTTGACAAAGGGGGAGAAGAAGCTATGTACTTAGGGGATAAATAATTATGTTTGTATTTAAGATATGCTAAGTACCACATGATTATGTATGATTGATTGACTAGCTAAACTTTATATAATCATGTTATGTTTCAATATAGCATATGTACTATTTTGTGATGCATTATAATAGCACTATATACATATATGTTTGAAATTATTTCCTTCATGTTGTCTAACATTTTTTAATGATCATGTTATCATCATTTGTTATGTTAGGCCATGTTCTTGATAATATTCTTATGTTATCCTTCTTCTTAATAAGAAGGATAATAAAATTTATTTTATTTCTTATTATGTCCAAAAAGGAGGAGAAATAAAAAAATATATTTTGTTAAAGGAATAGATTTGTTAAACCCTTATACATGCTATGATAATTCATTTATATACTTTGATACATGATAAATATTGAAATTATGAATATGTTAAGGGGGAGCAAAATACTTTCTCATTTTGCATCAATTTAATTTGAAAGGGAGAGCTATTTTAATTAGCATGCTTATACATGTTATTTATTTGTGTCACACTCATAAACATTATTTATTATCTTTTAAAATTGGTTGTCAAAGCCAAAAAGGGGGAGATTTGTACCATTTGTATAATCAAACTCCAAATTTTAGACTTTCACAAATAATTTTTATACTAATAATTTCAATTAAGTGTGTAGGGAATTATATACCAAACATATACACTTTTGGATAAATAGTGACTTTTATTCAAGAAGGCTTTTGACATCTTTAGAGCTCTTAAATGAGAAAATGAGCTTCTTCACATTTGAAGTAGATATCTTGAGCTTTCTGAATTAGGCTTATTTTTCAAAATCCAAGTTCATTTGGTTGTACAAATTTTGAGTCAAAATCCACGTATACGTCTGCCATCTCAGATTGCATATCTCTTAGTATTTTAGACATATCTTGAGCTAAAGAAGTCTAATTAAGGTGATTCAAAATGATATGAAAAGATAAGTAAAATATATACAAATTACTGCAGAAAGTATTGGCAAATTCAAATTTCTTAATGAGAAAATCACTGCTTCAACTTGTGTATAGTTGTCTGACAGTATTTTGCATTTCAGATTGCATAGCTCTTAGTATTTTGGACATATCTTGAGCTACAGAAGTCAAATTTAGGTGATTAAAAATGATATGGAAATAATTCAAATATCTACAACTTTTATGAAGAAATTATGGGCAAATTAAAATTTCTTTAGGAGAAAATCATGGCTTCAATTTGGGTATAGCTATCTAACCATATTTTGCATTATAAATTGCATAACCCTTAGTATTTTGGACATATATTGAGCTAAAGAAGTGAAATTTAGGTGATTCAAATTAATATGGAAAGATAATTCAAATATCTACAACTTGTATGAAGAAAGAATGGGCAAATTCAAAATTCTTGAGGAGCCAATCACGGTTTCAATCCATGAATAGCTGTCTGACAGCATCACTCTCAATGATTCAAAATGTAGACGTTGGACACATAATTTGCACCTCCAATAGCTATATTTTTTAGTATAAATACCTCTAGAACTTAATGGAAGTTAAGCAACTTGTTTATCATTCATTATTTCTTAAGCATTCATTGAGCTCTCAAATTCTCTTAAATAATTCTTTGTTTATATAACTCTTATGAGAGTTAGGTGTGTGTTAGAAATAGAATTTCTCTTCGTCTTAAATCTTGGGTTAGATTATAAGGGAAGTGAGATTTATTTCTAAAGAAATTAGTTTAAGTGTTATCCATTGAAACATTTGGGTTTTGGTTTTTTAAGTGAGCCTTGAAAACTCATGTTGTAAGGTTATAAGAGTGAGCCATAAAACTTTTGTATAATCTCAATCTTGTGAATAAGATTATGGGTGATTGAAAATCCTAACTTAGGGATAAGTTAGGTGGAGACGTAGGATTGTTGTTGAATTCGAACTCCTTAAATCTTTATGTTCTTCATTCTTCCTTCTCAACTTCTATTTAATTCTTGCAAAGAATTCTTTTTAATTTCTTATTTTTATTTGATAGTCCTATTCACCCCCCCCTCTAGGACTCTTTTAAGCTCTTTTCTTTATAATTCTCTAGTTATTGCCTACAAGTCTCCATAAAAACTTTCAATTTTGTAATGGTTTTCTATAATTCTCTAGCTCTTGCACTAATTCCATTTAATTTTCTAACTTTTCTAGTCAATTCTCTATTTTTTTAAATTTACTTAGCAGCATTAGTTAAACGTAACTACTATACAACTAGTTAAGAACTTATTAAGTTTACGTCCTTTAATTTATAAAAAAATTGTCTATTATATGTTAAAGATTTAGATTGGTGTACATCACACATTTGATACCCTCATTTTTTTTTACTTTTTAAGGGCCAATGGGATTGTCATACTTCAAAATTTGATAGTCCCTTGATTATGATCCAATGATGATAATAATTTATTAAAAATGATAAAAATTGCTTATTTTTGTTCCTTATGGAGTCTACAGACCTAAAATCCAAACCTTTGGAACCTTAAAATCAAAGAATTGGACTTTTAGGTTAATGAACCAAACACAAATTTGATCAACCAAGCGCCAATTTGGTAAATCGAGTGCTCAGAATGATGAACTATGTACTTTAGATAATTGTCGCTTACGTCTATAGTTGCTCAAGAATGTAGTTCATTAAACCGAAGCATGGTTCATTGAAATAGTGATTGGTTAAGTGAATTGAAAACTTGAAACTCTTTTTTAAAAACCCGTAAAATCCCAAAATGAACCCCAAATGACATGGGCAACCTGCGGACCCCATAAGAGCACATAAGTGAACAAGTTAACATGCATGGCTGCACGCAATACGTAGGACATATGTTGAAATACGTGTAACCATGCATTTGGCATCATTTTCAAAGGTATAATAATATGTGTTTCACATCATTTTCAATATTCAAATAAGGATAGCTTGAAAGAATCATTTTCAAAATGATAATTGTTTCTGTCTTTTTAATCAAGCTTTATTCACAATCTGAGGACCCAAAAAAATGATAAAGTTGCACATTTAATTTTATTGAATATTGCATTTTCTTTTCTTCCCATATGCTTTATTATTATTATTATTATTATTATTATTATTATTATTATTATTATTATTATTATTATTATTATTGTTGTTGTTGTTGTTGGCTAACAAATTAGGATAAATTAATATGATTTGTGTGGTAAAATCTGGCCCATTTTGCTTGCTAATTGTTAATTGCCATTGTAATTGCATTTTTGTAATTTATTATTCTGCATTTTTAAGTCTTGAATGTGAATTTTTTAAAACACAATGTTTACAATAAAATTGCATTTTTACAATTATGGTAGTCACTTTGCATTATTCACTACAAAAATTACATTTTAATATAAAACTCACATTTTGGCTTAAAGGTTTTATATAAAATTAAAATATAAAACACACATTTTGGCTTTAGATTACATTTTTGTGAGTTTGTAATAACTTTTTATCAATACAAAATTTCCCTTTCCATTATCTTTACAACACACTTTAATTTACTTTACAATTGGAATCCAAACAAATTATGGTAAAGAAGTTTGAAAACCTACAAAATCGTCTAAAAAAAGTCAGAATTCAATAAGAAAAAAAAATTTCTAGCACGCTCGACTAGGTCCATTTAAAAATTCACCAATAATCTTTTGGCAAGATTGGTGGGACCAATTATATAACCAAATGATGAAATTAAGAAGTGGAAAAGATACATTTGAAGCTGAAGATTCATCCAGCAAATTGCCTGAAAAGCACATGTGAAGATATTTAAAAACAATTAGAGAAAGACCTAGTGCCTTATGACCAAGAAAAGAGTAAGGCACTTACTGGCTCTACAAGCTAGAAAGTGGAAACTATTAATACTACTAATAAAGGCATTAATGCTTAGGCTATTTGTGTGGAGGATTTAAAATTAATTCAAGACTCAATGTTGCTGGTAAGTTCTGCTATTCCTAAATCGCTGTAAGAAATTTCAATTTCGTTCATCAAGATGAGTAAATAACTCTCCAAGTTGGAGAGTGAAAATTCTACTCTTAAAACAATAGACCAGTGTTAGAAAGAACTTGGATTTTCAGTTACTAATAAAATCTAAAGGAAAATCAAATTTTCATTGATGATAGGTGCATTTATCTATATAGGAGAGAAGACTCAAGAGTTATTAATCATGTAATAATTACAATAGACATAGTGGCCGAAATGGTAATAACTTGTGTAATAACAAAATTATTCCTAATCAACGACGTTTTGGCAAGACCAATCTAGTAATGCAGCTTGGAGTATATAATCTAGTGGCAATACATCATGGGAGAGGCATGAAGGGAAATACTCCCTAAGGGAACAATCCACTTCACTAAAGGCAAGTACCATTTCCCTAGGCTTGTGTACCTCTTCCTCAAGCTCTAAGAGTAGGAGTTAACCTAGATGTTATGGAAGATGTTGTCTAAGAACTCTATAGACCTAGGCTACACCAAATTAGATACCCCCAAATTCCATAAAACCATACCTAAAAATTATTGATAAAGATAATCCTCATCCTAGGGGTTATCACATTCCATAACTCTCTCTATTCTCTTAAGATGATGGACAATCAACCCTTGAACATATTGCTCGATTTACTATTCAATGTGGAGAGTTAACTAATTATGAAAATTTTCCTAATTTCAAACTAAGATTGTTCCTTAACACTTTGATAGATGCAACATTCACATTATTAGCGTAGATGTGCCTTAGTGCCATTCTTGTAATGTATAATGACATTGTAAATTATCCTTAATGGCAATACAATATTCATTTAACTAAAACATTTATTTATTTGATTATTTACCCTTTAGCATCGTGTTAAATAAATTTATTATCAAGAGTTGATAATATGAGTTATAAACTTATTTAGTACACATGCTATGAAATGTTTATAGTTATATAATTAATATTTGGATAATATTAATTAGACTATCACCTCTGTCTATTTTCCTTGATTAGTATGTGATACTAATAATTGGAGGTAGTGAGTTTAATGCTACTTGATATGAGACATCCAAATAGACATATAGATACTCATGTGATGGTTGGATCGAATAATGATGGTAGATATGTGATCGCATGGATATTCACTTATTGTCAATGATTATAATCTAGGTCATAATAGTGCATGTAATTCTTTGACTTGAGGTGACACGGTCATCCACATTTGAGTGGTTAGAGTTTGTTACCACTTACATACTTGTGTTATCCACACATGGGTATATGGCATGTGGTGGCTCTAGTTAGTTAAATGAAAGGATAAGCGTTCGACCAATATGGGATTCATTACCTGGAGTGAACCGGGATAAGATACTATACTATCTAAGTCTTTTCTTGATGAAAGAGTTCCTGGTCAGGACAAACATAATAGTCTAAAAGAGTTTCTAGTAGTTATTGTGTTTTAATCAAGAGATAAAACTTGAGATGTAGTCATATAATATAATTATTAGAGTTTGACCAATCCTTGACTCTAGGTTATATCGGGATCTTCTAATGGAGGGACTTTAGTTCACGGTAATTATAACCAAAGGGTTCATGTGAATTAATAAATACATTTATATCTAATTGGGTAGTTGTGATATCGATGCTAGGGGTCACTCACAACTTATAAGAACTAAATGTGAATAATTGGGATTTTCACATTTAGACTTGAAAGGAGTTTCAAATAATATCAAGTGTTGATATTATCTTCTCATTGCCAATTAGACATGGACATAATAAGTCACACCTAAAAGTTTTTACCAAATCTCTTTGTATTAATCTAATTATTGATTAAACAGTTTAATTAATTAATTAACATTAATGAAATTGGATTTTTACTTAAAGCAATGATTATAGCATATCATGAAATTTAATTTCAATGAAAGGTTTTTATTATTAATTTATGCTTAATTAATATAAGGTATTAATTGAGATTTTAAATTAATAATGGATATATATTGTTTCTTTTATACTTGGATTAATAGCCCAAGTGTTATGGACCTAGGCCCAAAAGAGTTTTGGGCTAAAGATTAAACTAAGTGATAGACAATGCCTATTTACCTTATTTAAGTCCACTTGCTTGATGGAATGGGCTTTGGGTCAAAAGTTGGCCCAATGCTTTAACCCAAATCCATTTAGTGATTTGATTTTATTAAATCAAATATTAATTAACATGTGTAAATCCTAGGTTATATAGAGAATTACAGGAGTTGTAATCTTTACATCCACCTAGTTTGGACACTAGTGATAATTGTTAATTAATTATGACAAGTGGCATATGGGTCATGTCACTAATCTCTACTTTAATATCTAGCCAAGTTTATCTAAAAGCAAAAAGTAGATATTAATTGATGGTTGGTGAAGATAAAAGTGTAGAAATATAAGAAACAAAAAAGATATACAAAACCTAGAGCTCTTGGAAGGATTAATAAGTGCAAATATCACAAGGGTTATTAAGAGAGGGTTCTTATGTTAATTGATCAAGACAATAAGGAGGTTTGGTAAAGCTTGGTGTCTCAAGCTAGAGGTCTTATAATTGGGAGACTCGAAGAGTTAATTCAAGAGTTGAATCAAAGGAGCCAACCATTTTAGTAGATTAATTATGGTATACACCAACCTTGGGAATTAGTAAGTTTTTCTTGAAACTTAGAATTCATAAGTTGTTAATTTCTTGTATTTATGATGGTTTGTGTATTAGATATGTGTTAAATGCAAATTAGATCATAGGGATTAGAATTCTTGATGAGATTAAGGGTTATGTTGAGCAAACTTTTTGAAATTAGCTTTACTTACCATTTAATATCTAAGTAGCATAATCGATTCCTAACACACATGGTATGTAGCTTTGCCTAAGAATTCAATCTTTACCTGACAAGAGATGGAGTGTTAGTTCCATACACAAAATTTCAAAACTGAACAAGAAATATGCATAGCTAAATTATCAAGGGTAACTCAAAAAGCAAGAGAAAGTGTTGACCTCTTCATTGCAAGGTTCAAAAGAATGAGAAACATGTGTTAAATTCTTCTTCCTAAATTTGCTTACATCAAAATGGATAAAAGGAGACTGGATATTGAGTTGAAAAAGAAATTTCAAGGCATGGAATTTAAGTACTTTTATGAGTTACTTGCTAAAGTCACTGAGTATAAAGAACTGCTAAGGAAGGAAAATCATAGGAGGACATATTCCATGGGTACCTATTTTTAAGATGTTTCTAGTGCTAAGAATGTAATAACTGATTTAGTGAACACTGGTTCTTGCATGTGCCCTCTCTTAGAAAAGAAGACACCATAAGCTTGGAAAAGGCCCCAAGGCTTTAATCCTTAAAATCAATACACCTTCAATGTGTCAAAGATAGATCCAATTTTTATTTATCTTCTCAAACATGATTTTATAAAGCTACCTCTATATCATAAGCTACCCATTAAAAGAAAAGTTGAAAGGGAAAGACTATTGTAAGTATTATAATTCTTATAATCATTCAACTAAGTTAAGTGTCTAAAAATGTGATCTAGGACCATATCAATAAAGGGGTGTTAAAGTTCTCTAAAAATAAAGATGCTATGCTAAGTGAAGAAGATCCTTTCCCACTAGTGGAAATAGTCAACTCTGTTGAGGTGGATCTTAGAGCCTTATTAAACCTTATGATATCATCCTAATGCGATCCAAGATTTAATTTTTATCAATTCATCTTTTAGTAGCCTGCTTTTGCATTTTTTTCATATATTTATCTACAGAAGTTGGATTAAGGTAATTCAAAATGCTATAGAAATATAACATATAGTACTATAAATTTTATGAAGAAAGTTGGAGTTAATTCGATAATCTTTATAGGCTAAAATTATGAAAGATTATCAGGTCATGTATAATACTGGGTAGACTAAAGATACATCAGTAAATGCACTGTGTCTCTCTCAATATAGCTTTAAATGGAGTGAATCAAGATACTACTAAAAGATAACAATAAAAGCTACATCTTTTATGTTTTGGGTTTGAGTCAATTTAGCCTTTATCATGTTGAAAAGTGTCCTATAATGTGCTATATATTGTAAATCCGAATTTGACTAGGATTATATTTTCTTATTTAAGTAGAATCATATTTTCTTATTTAAGAAGGATTTTTTTTATTGTTTAGTTAGGATACTAATTAGGTTTTATTTAAGCCTATATAAAAAGCCTTATTTTATATAACCTAGAGGGGATGCAATTATGGATGATTAATAAAATTTAGAGAGGATTCTCTTTGGTTACTTGGTGGTTAACCACGTAACAACTTTTGTGACTTATCAATCTATCTTTTAGATAGTTGATTATGGCATATTTTTAATAAATTTTGTTGTTTGTTTGCTATTGTTCTAAAGGTTAAAGTTTTGTTATAGCTTTGGTTTTTTGGACTAACTAAACATGAGGTGAACATTCTCTATGTCTGAATTGGAACTTGATTTGAACTTTCCTTAAGAGTGTGGGTTTGGGTTCATGTTGAATAGGTTCCTAAAGTAGGTCATTTAGTGGGTTCATATCACCTTGAAAAGAAGATCATAGAAAAGGAGGAAGTTTAGGATACTTTTAGACAACCTTCTAGAAAATTTAACTACATGGTAAAATACTCAAGGCCACCAAGTTCAGACACTTGTAGGAAGACATAATTTCCATTAAGAAGGGATAAATCATTCAAAGAAAAGGATGAGACAATAGTTCCAGTGTAGGCGATACTTTAACCCTAACTGGAGGATGAATAAAAACCAGGAGCATTAGAGATCTACCCCACAAAGAAACAAATTTAATAGCAAGGAGAAATTTTCATACTCCAGCTCTAAATAAAAGGCCAACACCTGTGTTAAGTTATCACAGGAGTAACCAAAGAAGCTATAGTTCTTGGCTAAAAAGAAAGGAGCTGACCTACACCAAAATTTAGTTGGAGGAAACCTCTATTTGTGATGCCACCACCAGTTGAACCAAGTAAGCAATGATGGAGGGTGGAATACAAGAAGTTTCCTCAGCCATTAACTCACACCCAGAAGAGAAGACTTCAAAAATAAAGGGTTGAGGAAATAAGATAAAAAGAACTACAAACTTAAGGGATTCAAATAGAAAGAAAATCTAAATTCAGAAGAAAAGCCAAAGAAGATTCAATCTCTAGCCAAAAAGAATCCATTGAAAGCTCAGATGGACTGAACATGGAGGTTGATCAAAATATGGACATTGATAAAAGCTTTAAATTTGATTAAGATATGGATGTCAACATTTTTAAAATGGTAGGTGAGCAATTGCCTTTCAGTTGTTCTACTTCCTCTATGGTACTTCCCAAAGAATTTATGAAGTAAGAAAACAAAGTAAAAAACTTGGAGAATCAAGAAACTCGACGGGTAAAGACTACTAAAGAAGTAGAAGGTTTCTAGAGTGGTGTGACTGTTGATATCCAAATTTTAGTAGTCTTCTAAAAATCCAATGATGAAGGATTCCTATTAGTCAGATAAGGAAAACTCCTTCAAGAGTCTTCTCGGGTGTGCTCAAACTGAGTAGAAAACCAAAAACACCTGAAAAGCTAAAAAATACACACAAAACCTCAAAAAACTCAAATTGGGCCTAAAAAGGGGCAAAGTGGGTGAGAAAAAGCCCATAGAATGGGCTAACCCACAAGTATGGGTCCTAACCCAAGCTCATGGGTCATGGACCCAAGAGCATGGGTCGTGACCCTATAGGCATAAAAATTCAAAATTTTCCCTTTTTGGGAGCATTTTTTTCACTTTTCAAAAAAAAAAAAAACTCTCTTTTAAAGAGAGAAGATCATACCACTTTTGGATAATTTTTTACTCTCCACCTCTCATTGAAGGCACTTTGGAGACCCTTTTGTCCCATAAACACTTAAACTGAAAATTACTTTTTTTAAGGGTTTAGATCTAATGTCCAAACCTAACATCTTCTAAGTTAAAGCATGCATATAGGGTAATCACTCGGTCCCTTTGAGGATCTCCTTAATTTATTCTATTAAAAATTAGCATTTATTGCATTTTTTTTCTTCTTATACTTCTTTCTTGCATTTTATATCATTTTTGCATTTCATTTTATTATTTATTATATTGTGTTGAAATTATAATTTTTATGTTGATATTGAAGTTTGGGTATATGATATGTTTAAGGAGTGAGTAGTTTGGGTGAATTTAGCAGTGTTTGCATTCATTTTTGCATTTTCCAACATTTTCTATTTTTATATAAAAAATGGATATTTTGGTGCTAAAATTAGCATTTTTATTATTTTTATTTTATTTTTATAAAAATTTTTATTTTCCTTATTCTCTTTCTTGATAAATTTGTTGTTTTTATCATAAAGTTGACATCTTTATGGTAAAAATAACATTTTTATCATTTTCTCTATATTTTTATTATCTTTGTTGCCTTTTTTTAGCAAATTTGTTATTTTTATTATAAAGTTCATATTTTTGTGGTAAAAATAGCATTTTTATTCTTTTTTTTTAGTTTTATTAATTTTATTGTCTTCTTTGATAACTTTGTTATTTTTATCATAAAATCCACATTTTAATGGTAAAAATAGCATTTCTATCATTTTTGTTATTTTATTTTCATTTTTGTTATTTTTATTATTTTTCTTGTCTTTTTTGATATATTTGTTATTTTTATCATAAAGTCCATATTTGTATGGTAAAAATTAGCATTTCTATCTTTTTTATTATTTTATTTGCATTTTTTGTTATTTTTATTGTTTTTTTTTATAAATTTGTTATTTTTATCATAAAGTCCACATTTTTATGGTTTTTTTTAATTATATTGATCACATTTTTACAATTTTTATTATATTAATTGCATTTTCATCATCTTTATTATTTTAATTGCACTTTTATTATTTTTTCATTCTTGCCATTTCATTGTTTTATTTTAATTCCTTTATATTTTTCTTACCATAAAGTTTTATTTTCCTAATAAAAATGGTAACTTTACACCAAAATACCTAAACTTTAAAACCTTGCATCATGCATTTTCATTAGCATTCTTGTTTATTTACTTGTTTAGTTACTTCTAATACTTTTATTGCTTTTCTCTTTTCTTTTATCATGAATGAATGGAATATACAAAGTTGTCATATATGTGATGTGTGCTAAATGTGTGCAAAAGCTAACCTTTGTTTTGGAGGTTTACTAGAATAGGAATTTCTATTTTATTTTCCATTTTGATCTAATTAATAGAATAGGAAATTTTTGGGGCAATGTAATCCTTAATCTTACATTCCCTTTTTGTTTTCTATTTTGGATGTATTTATTAGACTACGCTTTTTCCAAGGGTTGTAATCCTTAATTCCTTTCCTCATTTTGCTTATTTGTGTGTTTATTTTATTCTATTATTTCTTTCACGATTGTATGCTATGTGCTACTTGCTTACTTGTTTGCATGATTTTTTATTTGGTTGATGAATGATCGTATATTTATTTTGTGATGTGTGCACACCAATTCAAACTACCCTATGTTTTGATTTTCAATTTAAATTGACTAAACTGAAACTAGGGTGCAGTTATGAGTAATTAAGCAATGCATAATAAGAAATAAGATAAGTAACTACTACCCCTTAAACCCAAAATCTCTAGTTAGGAAAGTGAGTTCTTAATTCACTTTCTCTTGATTAAAATTAGGTGGTGAATCTAATCTATAAGGCCTATTCAAGCAGACCCTCTTAGAATCAATAACAATCGATCGATGGTCATCATTAGCTGTACCATGATTTCATACTAATCCTGATCCTCCCCACCATCCAAAATGGACTGCGTATAGGTTTTTGGTGACTCCATTGGGGATAATCACTAGTTCAAGAAGTATGAATGAAAGACTATTTCTTATTGTATATAACTTTTTTATTCACATTCGCAACAGTATAAACTGTATTTCATAACACTCATCACATGCACTAGTGGTCCTAATCCCTTAATGATACTGAATAACATTACCACCACGATTCCACTTGAGTCATAGGGCGACAAGATCGGTATTATCACCTTTAGCCTTTACTTGATCAAGAAAAGTTGTGTGGCTTAAAGTCATGTGGCTCAATTCCCAAGTCCAAAATGGGGTATAATTTTTCTCAAGTAGGTAAAAGAATGTGAGACTCATTGAATGGAGTCTATAACCCTAGTTATATGGGGGCATTCTTACTAAAGGAACCCTTAGCCTTAAGTCCGACTCAGCTCATATAAATAAATAAGTAGAAATCTCCATTAGGGTCCCATGTAGCTCTTATATGTTGACCTTGTCCTGATGTTCCTCCTTTGACCTAACATTTACAAATGACATAACATCCTTAATTTTTGTCATCGATTGCTGTCATTAGGTTACTTTTCATGGATTGCCTGCACTTAGACCTATATGATCCCTATTTTCCTTGTGTAATCCTGATGTGACAAGAATCATATGCCTCAGTTTGGATAGTATATAAGAACTGATGAATAATGGCATGTTTTAAGGATGGAGCCTATAAGAAGTCATTTGTTTGTCCTTGCTAGACCAAATGAGGGTATCAAAAATTTAATTAAATTGTGGACATTCATGCAAAAGAATCAAATTGTAAACTATCAAACAAGACTATTATGTCTCCTGGTAAACTTGTCGAATGTTAATAAGGGGAACATGAACTTAGATCCCCCCTGTTGACTATAGTTCCTGTGCTCATGGGCACGTATGGACTATAGATGCCATATGTGACATGATAATTGGGCCTCTTATTGACATTATTTGGGTACCTTTTGAGTCTAATCAATAAGAATTGAAACAACCTATTCCGAGAGCAAAACCATAGTCCCTCGATGGTTGTGATTTAAAATTCACCTAAAGCATAAATCTTTATCATGTGGAGTGAAAAGTTTGGAAGGAGCGATTGCTTGTGTTTAGTTTATTCATTTTATAGGTTTTACACTAACCCTATTTGTTCATTTTGTTTTCTTTTACCACGTATAAATACATACATGTAGGCAACATTTATAATGAATTAACCCATGATCTTCTTGTAGCCATCTTGCATAATCACACTAGCAAAATTATAACTATAACACCATGCATACATGCTAACCTGCTTGTTTTACAAAATACATCATATTATGAACACATGCATAATCTATTTCTTCATCCTAACCATCACAATTGTGCAAAAGTATATATATGTATATACCTCAGCATAAGATACTTTTTGGACACTAGTGACGATGATTTGGATGTAGGTTCTTCTCAGTGAGATAGGGAAGAATGAAGGAAGGAATGCAAATATTGATTGATAATGACACTTTAGTCGAGGCACCTCAAGTCTAGTTGTGTATTAATAAAGAACTACTTCGTACCCTCAACAAGGTTGACTAGAAGAGCTTAGAACCTTATGGGATGCTATGCCTTAAGACATTTAAGCATGTCCATATCAATTTATAGTTTCTAAAGATAGTAGTGGCATTTTGGGATATGTACAAGCATGTTTTTTGCTTCAATGGCTTTGAGCTATGCACTATAAATGAAGAATTCAATGCTATAGTAGGGCAAACTCTATCCAAGACTGAGGAGGCTATGTTCACTAATCGGACTGTAGAATATTTAGGACTAGGTTCAACATTTTTTAACCTGAGCATAAGTTGGTTACACCAAAAAAATGGTTGATTCCTCTCCAAGTCCTGAGAACTTATGGTAAGAAGAGGCCAAATAACTTACTTTGGGCATGCATCTTCTCGTGTTATCTCTTTCTACAATACTTCATTACATCTCATGATGAGCTGGGTGATTATAAGATCTTACAGGTTGTTGAAGGCATTAAATGTGGAATGACTCCCTTCCCTTTGATGGCTTAAATGAGATAACTTGAAAATGCTCTCACTTCACTAGGGTCCATTACTACTCTAAATCTAGCTCCAAAAGAAGTGTAGCATCCTGGGGAAACTTGTTGGGAATTGGTTGATGTATCAGCCCATAAACCATCAAGAGATACACCTCAAGAAAGTTACGAGTCATTTTGCACGCATCACATCTGATGAGTAGTTTAAGTGGATGTATACCATTCCGAAGAGTTAGATAACTTGGACGTGTCCTTGTTGAAAACTGGAACATATAACCATAGAGACATATGTAAACTATGTAATGATCTCCGGGTTCAGATCATGTACTCATTACTATATAGTTTTGGTGGCTAGATAGTTTGGAGCTAAGCAATGCATACCATTAGACTTTGTGGGCTTCGAAGGTAGAGATCTTCTTTAAAGGTTCATCGATCATTTTTGGACCACTTGGCGCATGAGGATTGTCCATCACGTCCATCACTTTGACAATAGTAAATGGGAAAACACAATAAATGATGAGTACAAATAATGGGTAACTAATAGATTGGATCATCTACTTTCATTAGAAGACTAAGCATTTTATGTTTAATGTATTTATTTTAAGCCTTTTAATGTACTGAACTCTAAGTATATTGCAATGATATATGATTTTGCTTACTTGTGTGATGTGTTTTATGATAATGATGAGCATTTCATTAAACCTTACATAGGCATTTTTGGTATTTATTCTATTAACATTAAACCATTTAACATGGGCACAAATGAAAATCCTTGTATATTGCATATTTCAAAGGATGTTACCCTTGAGAAAAGGAGAGAACTAGAAAAAATATTAATAAAATATTCAAAAGTATTTTCTTGGACATATAAGGACATGCCTGGCATTGACATTTCGACTAAAGAGGGACACAAGCTAGTGAAATAGAAATTTTAAAGGTTGAGACTAGAATGGGCATAGTCAATAAATGAAGATATAGAAAAGTAGATCAAGGCTAAATTTTTAGAGGTGGTAGAATATTCAAAGTAGTTAGCCAATGTGGTGGTTCTAATTCCTAAAAAGGATGAGAAAGTAAGGATTTGCATAGATTATAAGGATCTTAACAAAGCATGCTTAAAAGATGATTTTCCTCTACCCCACATAGATGTTCTAATTGATGGTAAAGTAAAAAACCCGAGAAGAACATCTGGCCGCATTGAAAATATTCCTATAGAGGGTAGACAAGTACAATCTGAGGCTGAATCCTAAGAAATGTGCATTTGGTGTAACTTTTGAAAAGATGTTGGAATATATAGTTAGTCAAAAAGGAATTGAAGTTAATCCAAACAAGGTAAAGCTGATCCAAGAAATGTCAACACCAAAAAGTGAAAAAGAAATTCATGGATTCCTAGGAAAACTATAGTTTATTAGTAGGTTCATAGCCAGATTGACCGAGGTATAGGAACCAATATTTAAGCTGCTTAGCAAAGATCAATATGTGATTTAGAATGAATGATGTCAGATTACCTTTTGATAGAATCAAGGATTATCTTATGAATCCTTAAATTCTAAGACCCCTAGAAATGGGAAAACCTTTAATTCTGTATTTGTCAATTGAAAGGAATGCAATAGGAACTCTGCTAGCTTAAGAAGGAGAAGTACGTACAATGCTTGAAAAGTAAAAAGTAAAGCATTATAAATCATTTCCCTATAGGCCATAGGCTAATGGAGTGGTGGAAGTAGCAAATAAGAACATTAAGAAGATCCTATCAAAGATGATTCAAACTCACCATGATTGGGCTAACAAGTTATCATTTGCTCTTTAGGGATATCATACAATAATGAGAATGTCTACTGGGGCAACTCCTTTTTCAATGGTATACGGAGTGGAGGTTGTGCTCCCTATTGAAGTAGAGATGAAATCCCTTAGAATAATAATTGAAGTTGACCTTCCTGAGGCAAAGTAAGTGGAATAGAGATTAATGTAGCTGAATTTGATAGACAGTGAAATATTAAAGGCACTGTACCACACTCGGTTATATCAAAGAAGAATAATAAGGGCTTTTGATAAGAGAGTAAGGTAGTGTGACATTAAAGTTAGAGACTGAGTATTGAGGCAAGCCAAGCAGAATACACTGGATCTAAGAGGGAAGTTCCGACCTAATTAGGAAGGGCCTTATTTGGTTAAGACCATTCTTTTCGAAAGGTGCAATTAAGATATTGGATGTCAACGGGCATGAGCTTTCAGAATAGGATAATGTTGATTGTCTCAAATGATACTATTCATAAAAAAATTAAAATGATGAGAGGTAAAATACTTAATAGAAAACCTGAGAGTGCCAATTAAGGACATGGGTACCATAACTCAGAAATATTCAACATGTAACCATGCTTATGATAAATGCTACTTAGTGCAAATGAAGAAGATTATTAGAATTGCACATGTTAAAAAGTAAATGCTTGAATAAATATCTACCATATGCAAGGGTAAAATTTGAATCTTAGAGTTCATATCTTTCTATGATGTAATGTTTTCTCTTTCTTTGAATTGTATTAATTAACCTTTTACCCTTTGTATTTGTTATGTCGGCATGGCAAGAAAATAGATAAAATAGAGAAGAAGAATCAGAAAGCATCAAAATCATCATAAAAATAATATGTCAGTCAAATAACATCTCAAATGTCTAAATAATCATCATAAGTATAGTCAGAAGGTGAAGGGAGAATCAAGAATCATCCCCATCATCATCCTCGACATTAGCATCATCTAGAGTTCCTCTCCTGCTAGGTCCAGTGCTATGGACCCTTAACTCCTTTAACTCAGCTTGCAGCCTCTGAATCTCACTATGGTAGAAGCCACCCTCCTGTTGGCGAATCGTCTCATCTCACTCATGCATTATCCTTTTATGCTCACACTGCATCATAGCATATATACATTAACATATACACACTTATAACATGAATACACATACTATTGCATACTTGAATAGGGAAAAAAGACAAAGTGTGAAGATCCTCAATAGTACTCATACCTTGAGACCTCTTTTAAATTGGTTGTTAAATATAGATAGAAGAAGTCAAAATAGAAGAATATTTAGTGTAAAAACAACATAAGAAAAGCAAGGCATACCTAGTGGGCAGAAGAAGAAGAGATGCTAACGAGTGGAGCTTGCATAAAACCTCTAGCTGCACCATTAATCAATCGAAGAATGAGGCTCTTCATGTAAGAAACACCCCTCGACTCTTAGTGGAGTTAATGATAGATCCTAACTAGTGCACCCTCCAAAGTGGGACCTACTATATCCTTCCACCAGAACATGTTAAAAAGAGAAGGATGAGGAACACGTTGAGTGGTGGGCCCTCTAAACCAATATATGACTGGCTTACCTAAATACCAACTTATTGATAATCCCGATAGCTCCCTACATTACTGTTGAGAATGCCATAAGGTAGTCCTCCCACCACGATTGAAAGTGTATCTATAATAAGGAAAAGCTATCATAAATGGAATATAGAACCTTAAAAGAAGAAAAAATAGAAAATGATAACTGACTGTGCAGAACATCAACTCCATATGAGCAGCGCGGACCTCCTCTAAGGATTGTAGATGACCCATCCAACTCTAAGCAACCCAAATAGGGAAGTGAGTTAACTCCTCACGTAACTCAGCAACTATGTCAACAGGAGTTAATATGCGAAACTCAAAGGCCCAAACTTGAAAAAGAAAGTATGTCATGAATCGTATATTCAGAATGAAAAGTAAAGGAACACTAAAAGCATAAAAAAAAAATAACTCACATCAACCACTAGCAGTATGCTAAAATTCATACAGCTATCTCTATATGCATCATCCAAATCGTAGAGAAGATAGGCATAGGCAGGTGAGCCCTACTCATACTCTCATAAACTATGAAGGTTCTACAACATGGGAAGTAACCAAGAGCCACAAATGATGTTCGCATTAGGGAACACCATGGTGCTCATTAGATATAAAATAAAGCACCTAGCTCATCTCTTGACACCTGAGGGTCCCATGCCTCACAAGCCTACCAGAGGTGATCATATGAAATCAGGCTACCTTGAACAACTCTGAACTGGGGACCACAGCCAAATAGATAATCACACAATGCCATAGGATCATTGGGAAAGTCAAAGGGGATCCACATACCATAGAATGAAAATCTCATGATAGCTGTGAAGTCAAAGGGTGTAACCATCATCTCTCTGAATTAAAAGTAGAAAGTGTGTGTGGAATCCAACCACCTCTCAATCAAGGTAGTTATAGCAGCCTGCTGGCTCCTTAACACCTTTGGACCATCTAGTAAGCCATCCAACAAGTTGACAAAGTCGAGACTGATCACCCAATCTTGCACCTCTTTAGGCAACTTTTATTAGAGCTTTTTAGCTTCGCTGAAGCTATCGAGTAATACTAAAGAAGTAACAATGCTCTAAAAAGGGAAGTCAACAAAACATAAATTATAACTAAGAATTTTCTATCTATGAGCAATGATAGACACTAACCATTGATTTACTTATTTTTAGGTAAAGGACATCATGCACTTAAGGGGAAAATCCTAAATGGTAAGAAAAAAAAAGTAAAAAGCAAAAAAAAGGAAGTCTAAAATACTAACTCGCTGACGATGAAGCGTCTAGATGTGTGCTCCAAGGTTTGAGATAAGAGGAATATCATGACCTCTAGTCACCCCATGCCTCGAATGGTGAGGAGGCACAGGCTTCTGATGAGCAACACCACTACCGCCTAATCCTTTGAGGTCATCCAATCCAATTTCAAGGTTGGAGTCGATCTCCCCGAAGGCATTATTGCCATCACCTCTTTGCATGGATATGTAAAAGTGGAGAAAGCATAAAGATTTTAGAGAATTCTAAAGAAGAGAGGGAGAGGAGAAAGAAGAAAAAATGAAAAAAATGATAAAACTAAGGGCTTTTATAGTCCCTAGCTTTGTGAGTCCAACAGCCCACATATGTGGGTCGTTGGCCCTACACGCATGGGATGATCCCACGAAGCTATTTGGGACACACCAAAGCCTTAAAATGCATACTTTTAGGCTTTGAGAAGGCCCCAAAATCATTTTGAGGTTCCAAAAATTAACCTGTGGCATGCACAAAAGCTAGAAGCCCACAATAGACACTAAACACATACCTAAAGAAGGTAGAAGAGTGTCAAGGAAAACTTCTTTGCCTTTCTAAATTTTCAAATACATCCATGTATCCATACATGAACATTTGCATTTGCTTTCCCAAAATTATTTTCTCATGTTCTTAAAGATGAACTCGCATTAGAGAAGGGGCATATGGCAGAGATGGACCAATAAGCCTCGACAGTGCCCATCTCACCTTAACAAAATCTTTGAAATTTCCTAACTTTGCCTAATAACTTCAATCTAGGATTCTCAATTCTAATCAACCTAATGCTTGTCTACCTCATGAAAGATAGAAAGTTCACCAAAAGAAAAATCGTAGGGAACCGAGATGCTCAGTTAACTTGTGATTATCATATTAAACCCTGAAAGCAATCCAAATGCAAAAATCATACTTAGACTACTCCACTTCTCAAATCTTGAGTAAGAGTATCCAAAGGATTCCTAAGTGAAATTCACATTGAATAATGTAAGAAAGGTAGGAGATATCTAAAAAGGGAAAACCAATGTAGAAAAGTAGTTACTCCAATGCTACCCAAAGGAGTAAGAGTATTCTAAAGACTCCTCAACGACATTCATGCTAAGTAACATCAGAAATGTAGGGAATGCTTGAAAAGAGAAAATGCTATGTAAAAAATTATAATTAAGCATTTACTTCTAGAGGGAGTTTTTGGATAACAATAGTTACCTTATTCATTATGATTCTCGGTGACCTAATTTGGTAGATTTTCTCCTAATCATGTGGAACACTCACTCTCCACTTGGTAATCAGAAACATTTTTGGCAAGGAGTTACTGGTTAGACCTCAAAGAAATGGCAAAGACCACATTGAGATGATACAACTGTAGCCATATTAAACCCCAAATTCTTAATATGTACCCCTCACTAATACAAGTAAGCCACTAAAAGCATAAACAAAAGCTCCCATGCAATATAGTTTTAAAATCAAATTACATTTTTGTTTTATACGCATCATGATCTTGGAAAAATCATACATAACACCTGCACCTGAGGCTCGATCAAGGCGATACAATGTGTTATGCTTGAAGCCTGATTAAGGTTGCATAACACCCCTAAAAAGATTTTACATGCATTTTGGTTTCTTTAAAACCTGACACTTGAGGCCCATCTAGGGATATACAGTGTACCCCCCACTTGTAGCTTGGTAAAGGTTACACAACACCCTCCACTTGTAGCTTGGTAAAGGTTACACAACACCCTTTGATTGTAGCTTAACAAAGGTTACACAACATCCTCTGCTTGTAGCTTGGCAAAGGTTATATAACAACCTTCGATTGTTGCTTAGCAAAGGTTACATAGCACCCTCACAAAAGAAAAAAATATAGTTTTTATTATTTTTTGCTTTCATGCATCAACAAATGCTGGTTTGATCAATGTGTGTGGAGTAGGGGGTTACCCTAAAAAACCCAATAGTTTTTCATCTCATATGTTTCAAATATTTGCTTCCCATGCATTGGTAAGCCCTAACTTGATTAATGTATATGAAGCAGGGGCAACTGTTGATACCCAAATTTTAGTGGCCTCCTAAAAATCCAATGATGAAGGATTCTTATCAGTCAGACAGGGGAAACTCCATCAAGAGTCTTCCTGAGCATGCTCAGACTAAGTAGAAACTCAAAAACACTTAAAAAAATAAAAAAAATGCACTAAAACCTCAAAAAACCTAAATTGGGTCAAAAAAGGGGCAAAGTGGATAAGGAAAAGCCCATAGGACAGGCTGAACCATGAGTGTGGGTCACCAACCCATACCCACGGGTCAACCAACCTATGGTGGCCTACGTGCATGTGGGTCTTGACCAAAGCTTGTGGGTCAGGGACTCAATATTATGGGTCATGACCTTACAGGCATAGAAATTTGAAATTTTCCCTTTTTGGGAGGATATTTTCAGTTTTCAAAAAACAAACTCTCTTTTCTCTCATAAACACTCAAATCAAAAATTACTTTTTTTTAAGGGTTTAGATCCAATAGCCAAACCCAACCTCTATTAAGTCAAAGCATGCATCTAGGGCAATCACCCAATCCCTCTGATGATCTCCCTAATTTATTTTATTAAAAATTAGCATTTATTGCATTTTCTTTTCTTCTTTTACTCCTTTCTTGCAATTTATATCATTTTTATGTTCCATTTTATTATTTATTCTATCATGTTGAAATTGTGATTTTCGTGTTGATATTGAAGTTTTAGTATATGATATGTTGAATGAGTGGCTAGTTCAGGTGCATTTGGGAGTGTTTGTATTCATTTTTGCATTTTTTTGTCATTTTTGCATCATTTTCCATTTTTATATGAAAAATGGGTATTTGGGTGCTAAAGTTAGCATATTTATTATTTTTGTTGCATTTTTATGAAATTTGTTATTCTCCTTATTTTCTTTCTTGATAAATTTGTTGTTTTTATCATAAGTTAACATCTTTATGGTAAAAATAGCATTTTTATCATTTGCTCTATATTTTTATTATCGTTGTTGCCTTTTTGGCCAATTTGTTATTTTTATTATGAAGTTCGTATTTTTTATGGTAAAAATAGCTTTTATTTTTTTTTTATTTTTGTTATTTTGTTTGTCTTTTTTGAGAAATTTATTATTTTTATCATAAAGTCCACATTTTTATGGTAAAAATAGCATTTCTATAATTTTTGTTATTTTATTTGAGTTCTTGTTATTTTTATTGTCTTTTTTTGATAAATTTGTTATTTTTATCATAAATTCCAAATTTTTATGGTAAAAATAGAATTTCTATCTTTTTTATTATTTTATTTGCATTTTTTCTTATTTTTCTTATTTTTATTGTCTTTTTTGATAAATTTGTTAGTTTTATCATAATGTCCACATTTTTATGGTAAAAATAGCATATTACCATTTTTTATAATTTTTATTGCATCATTATCATTTTTATTTTTTTATTATAACGATCATAATTTTACTATTTTTATTATATTAATTGCCCTTCTATTATTTTTCTCATTCTTATGATTTCATTATTTTATTTTAATTCCTTTATATTTTTCTTACCATAAAATTTTATTTTTCTAATACAAATGGTAACTTTGCACCAAAATACCTAAATTTTAAAATCTTCCATCATGCATTTTCATTAGCATCCTTATTTGTTTACTTTTTTAATTACTTTTGTTACTTTAATTTTTTTTCGCTTATCATGAATGATGGAATATACAAACTTGTCATATATGTGATGTGTGCTTGCATGTGTGTGAAAGCCTATCTTTGTTTTTCAGGTTTACTAGAATTGGAATTTCTATTTTATTTTCCTTTTTAATGTAATTAATAGAATAAGATATTTTCAAGGCAATGTAATCTTTCATCCTGATTCCCTTTCTATTTTCTATTTTGGATGTTTTTATTAGAATAGGTTTTTTCCAACGGTTGTAATCCTTAATCCCTTTCCTCGTTTCTTTTTATTTTGTTTATTTGTGTGTTTATTTTGTTATATTATTTGTTACATGCTTGTATGATAAGTGTTACTTGCTTACTTGTTTGTATAATTATTTATTTGGTTGATGAATGATTGTATATTTATTTTATGATGTGTGCATGCCAATTCCAACTACCCTGTGTTTCGATTTTCAATTTAAATTGACTAACAATCAAATATGGTAAATGCATTATAAAATTAAAACTAGGGTGAAGTAATGTGTAATTAAGCAATGCATAATAAGAAACAAGATAGGTAACTCCTACCCCTCAAACCCAAAATCTTTGGTTAGGAAAGTGAGTTCTTAATTCACTTTCTCTCGATTAAAATTGGTTAGTGACTTTAATTTATAAGGCCTATTCTTATGGACCCTCCCAAAATCAATAAGAGCCAGTAGATGGTTGCCATTAGCTTATGTGCCTTAATTTCACATTTATCTTGATTCTCCCCATCATCCAAAATGGAATCACGTACAGTGAAAATCCAAGCCACAAGGCTAAATCAAAAGTCATTCTTAAGAAACCATTTATAGAAGTTACTAAGCATATAAAATTATTATACATTAAACCTCATCTCTATAGTAAACCTTTTTCCAAGGTATTGGTAGACAATAGGATCGTCAGTTAATGTCATGCCATCCAAGTTGCTTTTAGCTCTTAAAAAAGGGGAAGATGATTTGATTGCTATTGATATTACTGTGTTAAATTTAATAGATAATGTCACAAAAACTATTGGAGTTTTGTAAATTGAGATCACAGTTGAAGGTAAAAAATCATTAAGATCAATTTTTGTGGTGGACTCATTAGCAAGTTATAATTTATTGCTAGGGAGGGATTGGATTCACACAAATTGGGGTGTGCCATCCTCATTGCACTAGTTCTTACTCTTTTGGAATAATAACAAAGTAGAGGTAGTCTGGGTAGATAATTAACCCTTTATCACTTACTTAGATAACTTGGAGGCAAGGTTTTATAACGTGGAACTGAGACTAATCAAATTTATAGGAACGAGGGCTAATGATGAACTAAAATATGCCTACCTCTCTAAGGAAGAAATGATAGAAAAGATCCACAGATAATCAGACATGATCTATAAAGAGACTGCCATTTTGCCATACTTATATTGGTTGATAGAGAAACCTATTATTAAATAAATTGATGAATAGATACATGAAAGAAGAATTAGAAGTAAATGTAGTTGCCATATGGAAGGCTTTTATGTATTAAACTACAAATAAAATAATTAGTGAAGAGTTAGAAATAAATGGGAAAAAAATCATTGGTAAGGAATAAGTTGAGGAAGACATTAATGAATTAAAATAAAAGATATATAGGAAGCACCAATGCACTTGCAAGATTATCAACATGAAGTTCAAGATTTACTAGAAAAGGTTAACCTTGGCCTAAATCAAAAGCTAAGGGTCACTTATATTAGTGCTTTGTTAAAAGTAGACATCAAAGAAAAATTGATTAATTTGTTAAAGGAGTTCAAAAATTGCTTTACATAGGATTACTTTGAGATGCCTGGTTTGAACAGGGAGGTGGTTGAGCATTTCCTTTAAATTAAAAAAGACGGTTGACGTTTTCAACAACCTTCAAGGAGAATGTTAAAGGAGGTAGAGCTAAAAATTAAAGATGAGATTGAAAAATTGCTTAAGGCTGGCTTTATTAGGCCAACCAGGTATGGTGAATGGTTGTTTAATATAGTTCTAATTATGAAAAAAATGGTAAATCTAAGGTGTGCATATATTTTAGAGATTTAAATTTAGCTACACCTAAAAATACTTATGCGGCGCCAATTACTGATATGCTGATTGATGCTAGCTCCAAGAATGAAATACTATTATTCATGGATTGCTTTTCAGGTTATAATTAAAATTTTATTGCAAGATGTATTAAAGACTACTTCAGGTACTTTAGAGCAACTAAAAAATGGCTAGCCATGCCTATTAGACTTAAAAATGCAGGTGCTATCAATGCCATCTTTTATGCCATGATTGACCACTATATGGAAATATATATTGATGATATTATGATAAAATATAAAGTTCTCATTTAAGAAAAAGTTTTGAAAGAATGACAACTTATCAATTGAAATTAAATCCTTTTAAGTATGCTTTTGGTATGTAGCTTGAAAACTTTCTTGGATTTTTGGTTCACTAAAGAGGCATATAGTTGGATAAAAATAAAGCAAAAGCAGTGCTTGAGGTCAAGCCACTCTAAACCAAACAAGAGTCACATTGATTTTTGGGCCATGTGAATTATTTTAGGAGGTTTATTTTTAACCTTACTGGTAAAATAAGAGAATTTTTTGATTTGTTAATTAAAATAAGAAGCTGAATTTAAATGGAAATAAAGGCACCAAAATGCCTTTGATGAAATTAAAGAATATATGTCTAAATCACTTGTTTTGTCCCCCTCAAGAGAGGGAATACCATTGAAATTGTATATTTTGGCTATAAATGAATCAATTGGATGCCTATTAGCTTAAAATAATTCAATGGGGGTATGAACAAGCAATTTATTATTTAAATCGGATCCTTACCCCACTAAGACCAAATATTCTTTTATTAGGAAATTATGCCTTTCTTTATTTTTTGCTTATACCAAACTGAGGCATTATTTATTGAAACATAGAGTATATGTTATCTCATAGATTGATTTGATGAAATATATGTTGAACATACCTCTACTATTAGGAAAAATTGGCAAATGGCTGTTGAGTTTGATTGAATTTTCTTTAGTATATTTTCCTTAAAAATTAGTGAAAGGGCAAGTGATAGCTAATTTTCTGGCAGAGCACCCATTCAACAGATTACTGAAGAGAATGAAGAGGAACTCCTTATATATGACATTAACATTTGACCTTGGGTGCTCAAGTTTGATGGTTCTTCAATAAATAAGTATATTGGAGTATGGATAATGATCACATCACCCTTTAGAACTAAAATAGTCCTCAGCTTCACTTTATAGTTTAAATTCATTAACAACCAAGTTGAGTACCAAGCACTAATTATAGCCCTTGAGATTCTTTAAGATTTGGGTGCTAAAGAGGTACTAATAATTGGGGATTCCCAACTTGTGCTTAAATAGTTGATGGGAGAATATAAATACACTAGTATTTCTCTAACACCTTATTTTGCTATACATATACAACTAGTGGAATCCTTTGATAATGTTTTATATAGGCATGTACCCAGAGAATTAAAATGGGAAGCTGATGAACTTTCTCAAATTGCATTTGGTTTAAAATTATTAGAAGAATTAACATATAAATTAATTCTTATGCAGAAAAATTGCATCTCTCTATCATAGAAAGAGGAATGCAAATTGAGGCCTTCAATAATAATCTAAACATTATAGGAGATTATCATTTTAAGATTTAGGAATACGTAGAGAATCTTGCAAGAAAAATGTTATTCAAGATCAAAGCAAGAGCCCCTAACTATGCCATGTTAGAAGGAGAATTATTTAAAAAGACCCGTGATGGATTGCTCTTAAGATGTCCATTCTTCCTTTAAGTGATGGAAATTTTGAAATATGTTTATGAAGGGGTTTGTGGAGCACATTAAACAGGGAGGAAGATGAGATGGTTAATTAGAATGCATGGTTAAATTTAGGCTTCTATTTTGAAAGATTGCATAACTTATGCTAGAGGTTGTTAACAATGATAAAAATATGG
Organism: Mallotus nudiflorus; assembly: GCA_947683625.1. NCBI lineage: Eukaryota > Viridiplantae > Streptophyta > Magnoliopsida > Malpighiales > Euphorbiaceae > Mallotus > Mallotus nudiflorus. The sequence continues at coordinate 537,197 of CANTUR010000088.1, read as the reverse complement.
GAGTATACAAAAAGTGTCTATTGATGATTTATACATGATTATGAAGCCTTGGCCATTTTATGGATGGGCTATTGACCTCACTGGAAAATTTTATCCAACATCTTTTGAAGGGCATAACTTAATTATTATAGCTATAGATTAATTTCGATGAAAAAAGCATAGCAAAAGGATGTCATCATATATAGGGAACTGTGTTCACTAGTGAAAATATAGTGGAATTTGTAGAAGATTATAGCATAAAGCTTCTGAATTCAACCCTCATTATGCCTAGGCCAATGGTTACATAGAGGCTTCAAATAAAATTATTATTGGCATATTATAAAAAATGCTTAAAGATAACCATGGGATTGGCCTAGAATTATATTTGAAACCCTGTGGGCATAAAAAAACTCTAAAATGGAAGCTACTAGTACTAGTCCATTTGCTCTTAAATATGGACATAATGCTATTCTGCCACTAGAGGTGTGTATCCCTTCTTTAAGGGTAGCAAAATAGTCTAATGTTAAAAGAATTTTCTGAAGCTATGTTGATGGAATTAGAAAGTATGGATGAAGAAAGGCTAAGAGCATTTACCAACATGTTGGCTCAAAAGAAAAAAGTGTACAAACTTTATAATAAAAGAATTAAAAAGAAGTAATTTAGTCTGGAAAGTCATTTTGCCACCTGGCACCAAAAATAAAGAATTTAGCAAATGGTCTCCAAATTGGAAAGGATTTTGTAGAATTCATTAAGAGCTCAAAGGTAATGCATATTAGTTAGAGAATATAGATGGAATCCCACGAAAAAAAGGCTCATTAATAGTAGATATCTTAAGAAATATTTTCCCACCATATGGGAAGTCAAAGAAAATGAACTGTAAAATTGGCCTGTGGCTAAAGAATCACTACTACTCTTAGTTAGTAGTGATTTATTTTGCCTTTTTTCTTGTAAGGTTAGCATAAATAGCCATCTTTTAAATATAGAAGTAAAATGTTTTTCTATATATTAGTAGTTATTATAAATAAATGGCAGGATATTAAACAGTGCATTTTGTAAAATTTTAACAGCATGTCTATTATAAAATTGCTCTTTTCGTATTAAATGCATGGCTGTGGTGCTGAAGTGGGAAATGATTTATAGTGATTAACAAAATAAGAAATCCATCTAAAATAAGACATTTCATATAGGCCATCATAGTAGTGGCACAAGATAGGTGTTAAAAAGATAAAACCATAGTCATAACATTAAGTGTAAAAATCACAAAGTATCCAAGGCCATAATAGGCATAAATCATAAAGAAAATCACAACACAAGTCATAAAGAATCACAGTTAAAACCTTAAAAGGTATCCTAAATGTCCAAACACTTCTTCTTGGTCATCAAAGCTTCTTGTTCTTGTTTCTTCCACCCAAGGACTACCTCTTTCTAGTTGGCTAGGGACTTCATCATATCTTTGATCTTAAAGGCAACCACATGATACTTTGATGCTAAATCCTTGTTCTTTTAAAGTAATTCTCCTTTCTTGGTCTTTAGAGCAAGGAGCTTGGCCTCCAATTCTTTTATCTCTACAACGACCTTATTAAAAGATGTCAATCTTTGATTGCTTTACAAAGAAATGCTCCTTCTACTAATGAAAGGCACTAAGATGCTTAGAAACATCTAGTTGGGTAGCACTAGATTCATCAAGATATGAAAAACCTTAAATAGCATGCTCCCTCAAGGTGGAAAGATAAATTGACTTGGTAACATGCACCAAAGTAACAAGATTAGTAAACAAGGCAGATCTCTAGATCTCTCTTAGTGCCCCAATCTTTAAATTTAGGATAGACTTTAAGGACTCCTTAGCTTTCTTGACTTTCTCTTCATTTGAAATTGGGAAGGAACTACTTTCACCCTTAGTGGGTAGTGTGTCCAAGAAACTTAAGTATAAGGACAAGTCCTCATTATCAATAGGACACTAAGTATTAGGATCCTATATAAATTAATCAGAATTAGCATGATATTTGAAGGTAATTTGATAAGTTAATTAAAAATGCAACTAAGATAAAAACTTGAGCAAATAAAGAAGGAACAGGGTCTATAGTGGAAGTAAAGAGTGATGCATCAGTCTTCTTGCTAGAAATAGTCTTATACAGGAAAAATGAACTATTTACCTCAGTAAATGCAGACCTGGCTAGTGATGGCACATCTTAAGGCATGATGGGTGCCTCATTCTCACGAGTGTCGACTATTTTACCAAGATAAATGAGGTTAAAAGACAGTAAAATGTAATAAAAATAAATGAAAATGGAAAAATGAAAAGGAAAAGGAATTATTTGAGCCAGTATGTAATTACTCTTCCTCTTCTTTATTATCTTCATCCTCTATTTCTTCAACTTCAATAGTTTTTTTTTTGTCTCTTTAAAGGAGCTTTGTGAAGTGCTAACCCAAAGAGATTTATGGCATAGAGGACGAGGAGGAGGGACTTAAGCTTTTCTTTTCTTTAAGCAAGCTGTTACTTGTTTTCCTTTGTCCTTGGAAGTAGTAGTAACATCCTTCTTCTTGGATCTATATAAAAGATTGGAGAAATTAATATAATAAATAGTAATGCAAATTTCATTAAAAAAATAAAAGTTAGAAGTGCTTACCTTTGCTTGCTTTGGAGAAAAGGATCTCAACTCTTTAAATCTTAAATGCCACTACTTGTTATAAGGCTTAAGACCCTTAGGCTCAATAAGGGCAACATGTAAGTTGAGTGACTTCAATGCTTCCTACACTACCTTAATAACTTCCTTAGAACATGATAATAGATACAAACTAAGAAAGGGAATAGGTGTGTGTTGATACCTAAATTCCAGCAATCTCCTAAAAATCTAATAATGAATAATCTTGTCATGAGATAGGGGGAAATGTCTTTGGAAGTCTTCCCAAGCGTGCTCAGATAAAATGAAAACCCTAATAAAAACACCTAAAACACATACTTGAACCTCAAAACACTAAAAACAAATAAAAAATAGCAAAAAATAGTAAAAAAAAAAGGGGATTGGGAAGCCTATGGGTCTGCTAACATGTGATTATGTTTCAGTGATCCACAGCTGTGGGCTAGTAATGATCCATAATTATGGGTCATAATCTATAACTGTGGGTTAGTCATCCATAACTATGGGCCACAGTCCATCACCATGGGTTACGATCCACGACCATGGGTCACGATTCACGATTGTGGGTCATTCGACCCGTGATCGTGGATCATACGACCCATGACCATGGGTTAGGACTCTGAATTTATATAAACCTAAAATTTGCCCATTTTTGGGGACTTTTGGCATATGTTTCAAAAAAACACATTTCTAAAGATGGAAAGGGATAAATTTGAGAGTTTCTCTCTCTTCACAAACCTCTCTTTTGCAAGTGGAGATCCATTTTTCTCAAAAACTTTCAACTATAAATTTATTTTTCTTAGGAATTAGATCCAAAAATATAAACCAAGCCTCTTATTTATCAAAGCACACTGCAAGGGTAATTACCCTATCACTTTAAGGATCTCCTAATCTCTTTTATTAAAAATGTGCATTTATATCATTTTTCTTTTTCTTCTACTTCTTTCTTGCATTTTTTTCATTTCATTTTATTTTTAACATTTATTATCTTTTGGTGATGTTGTGATTTTTATGGTGATTATAAAGTTTTGATATAAGACATCTTGAAGGAGTAGGTAGTTTGGGTGAATTCGCAAGTGTTTGCATTCATTTATGCATTTTCTATCATTTTTGTGTCATTTTTACTTTTATATAAAAAATGGGTATTTTGGTGATAAAGTTAGCATTTTTATCATTATTTTTACATTTTTATTATTAATGTCTTTTTTATTTTCATTCTTGATAAATTTGTTATTTTTATCATAAAGTTGACATTTTTATAGTGAAAATAACATTTTTATCACTTTTGTTGTTTTTATTGCATTTTTATGATTTATGCCATTTTTATTTTATTTCAGTATTAATTTACTATGTTTATCATGAAATTCACATTTTTATGTTAGAAATAACATTTTTATCATTTCTATTATTTTAATTCCATTTTTATGATTTTTGTCATTTTTATTTTCCTTTTTGATAAATTTGCCATTTTTATCATAAAGTTCATATTTTTTTGAAAAAAATTACACTTCTATCACTTTTATTATTTTAATTGCATTTTTATCAATTTTGTCAATTTTATTTTCCTTCTTTGATGAATTGCTATTTTTATGAAAAAGTCCACATTTGTATGGTAAAAAAAGTATCTTTATCACTTCTATTATTTTCAATATATTTTAATGTTTTTATTATTTTTCCTAATTGCATTTTCATCATTTTTATTATTCTAATTGCATTCTTATTATTTTTATAATTCTTGCTATTTTTATTATTTTATTTTAATTCCCTCACATTTTTCTTATCTTAAAATTTTATTGTCCTAATAAAGATGGTAACTTTGCACCAAAATACCTAAATTCCAAAATATTACATCATGCATTTTCATTAGCATACTTGTTTAATTATTTTTGTTATTTCAATAATGGATGAATGAAGTATATATAATTGCTCTAAATGTGATGTGTGCTTGCATGTGTGTGAAAGCTAACCTTTGTTTTGCAAGATTATTAGAATAGAAATTTTATTTTTAATACAAACCCTACCTATAATAGAGATGGAACGTCCATCCAACTTTGAATGTTAGCCCAAGGATCATCAAGGATAGGTTGTGTTGATGGAGCTAAACCTCTTGCTTATTAAATTGAAGTAAGATACTTAACTATTAAAAGATGAACGATCACACAATTCTAAGTCTAATTTAACCTAACAATTATAATCAAAGGTAGATGTGAAACAATTCAACTAAACATGCTAAGTTTCAAAAGAACAAAGTTTAAGGAAAAACCTCACTTTTAATATTTCAATACTTAAATTCATTTTTTATAGGGTTAGCCTTTATATAGGGATGTAAACAACCTAATTTTTGAAAGAAAAGGTTTTCTTTCTTATTCCCAAAGATGCCTATATGGGAAAATCCTTAATAAAGGAGGTTTCCTTCAAAATAGGATAACTAATGACAACTCATCTTTCAAAAGTCAAAATTGACAACTCATTATAACTAAGCAAAATGACAATACATAATAATGAAACATTGAAGCATGTCATGTCACATGTCATGTAGGATGTTGACCATTGACCATTGACTTTGACTTATTGACTCTTTGACTTTGACTTGTTGACTCTTTGACTTTGACTTGTTGACTTATTGACTTTGACTTAGAATGCTCTTGAATATTCTCATATCCTCTAGAATCTTCCTTATTGACTCAAAATAGAAAAAATAACTTGAAAATTCATCTAATTCAAGCTAGTTAATTTCAAAATAGGAAATTAAGCTAATTAGCTTGAATTCTTCATCATGCGACTCCAAGCTTGTACTTGTAGTCGAATCCACCAATTTTCTTGTAATATGAAAGACAAATGAATTCAATGCTTGTTTGAACTTATTTTTCCTTGATCTTGTCATTGGTCCCTCATAATGCAATGGATCACTTGGTTTGATGGGCTTGCTGAGCTTAGTTGCATCAATTTGATTTGATTTGATTTTCCATTTTAATGTAATTAATAGAATAGAAAATTTTTGAGGCAATGTAATCCTTAACGCCGATTCCCCTTTTATTTTCTATTTTGGATGTATTTATTAGAATAGGCTATTTCTAAGGGTTATAATCCTTAATTACTTTCTTCATTCTTATTTCACCTATTTGTGTGTATATTTTGTTTTATTATTTCTTGCATGCTCATGTGCTACTCGCTTGCATTATTACTTGCCTAATTGATGTGATTGATGAATGTTTATTTACTTGCTTATTTTATGATGTATGTGCGATAACTCTAATTATCTCATGTTCCAATTTCTATTTTAATTGACTAATAATCAAATATGGTAAAATGCATTATAAAACTAAAATTAGGGTGAAATAATAAGTAATTAAGCAATGTATAATAAGAAATAGGGTAAGTAACTCCTACCCCCCTGAACCTAGAATCTTTGGTTAGGAAAGTGAGTTCTTAATTCACTTTCTCCTAACTTCGTTAGGTGGTGACTCTAATTTACAAAGCCTATTTATGTAGACCCTCCCATATCAATAACAATTAGTAAATGGTCAACATTAGCCTATGTGCCCCAACATCATACTGATCATGTTCCTCCCCCAAACAGGTGCATACAATGTGTAATCTAAAAAGAGCAGGAAAATAGAGGGCTTTAGTCTAAACTGTGGACTGTGTAAGAAATGGAAATACATCTTAAAAGAGAGAGGAGTATTGGTAAGGTCCGAATCATGCTTGAAGGCATATTTACCACCCAACACAAATGGCCTAGGGCATGTAGCTCTACAGAAGATTTGTTTATTGATTAAGTCAATAAATTGGATAAAATGACAAAGCCATCTAGTGATCAAGGAAATTCTAGTAAGGAAATAAATTTTATTTATCCCTCTTCTTTATTAATGAAAAGAAATAAAAGACTTCAAAATGAGTCCAAGAACACTCATAAGAAATCAAAATGTCTTCAATGCTAGGAAAAGAGGGAGGGCATGCCTTGTCATTGATCTCAGGAAAGTAAGCTAAGAGCTAGACTTGCAAAAATCACATTCCACCATTTAAATAATGAAAAAGCTCCTTAGATACACATTTCCTAAGATTAGAATACAAGCTCCCAAGAAACATAAAACCTAGAGCAATACACTCACCATTACCTAGAGCTTTGGCTAAGGGGAGGTACTCAACATTAGGACTCATAGAAATAGGATAGAAGAAGTACTTAAAAAGAAAAACCCATTAGAATTCAATATGCTACTCATGAGAAGGAATCTTTGAGCAAGAAGAGTAATGATTGATAACCTTAGGGTAACTCTTAAAGGTCTTCGAATAAACGTTAGTTCAGATGTATTTGGACTCATCAATTAATTAAACAAAATTATCCTTAAGGATAGAGAGTCTAATAAGAGTGAAAACACTTGACAAAGTAAATGTCATGTGACCAAAGGGGAAAAGAAAATGTTTATAAGAAGAGGACTAGAACCTAAGGGCAATGATAACCAAAGCAGGCTGATAAGAGATAGGTTCTCTAGTCATCTTAATAAATTGAGAGATGCCCAACTTCTTTTATAAGAATCTTAAGTAAGGGGATATCCTATCAACCCATTTGTCCCAAGGATCGAAGTGGTTGACCTAAGACTTGAGGAAGGCTTAAAAATAAAGTCTTAAGAAGAAGAGTCAGGGTAAGCCAAAGAAGGGCCTTTTATTCACATTGTAGAGGGGAATTTAGGTTGGAGAGTAAGAGGCACCCTATAATTACTACTATAGGAGAACAACATGAAAATTAGAATTGACAATTAGCAATGACAACATAAAGAAATTATAGGAGAAAATATAGGAAAGGTGATTACCTTATATTAAGAAAGTCAGTGCAAGTAGTTATGGGTGTATCTTTGATGATAACAAGCTTTAATTTCTATGAATATATACAAATTGGGTAATGATTTTTAGATACAAGGGCTGATAATTGAAAGTTTATCAAAATACCTCAATCTCATCTAGATTATAATCTGAAAGATGTAGCCTGCTAGTAGAAGTCCTTGAAGCCTGAACAATCCTTAAAGACCAGAGCTGCCTAAGAAAAATTTCATACATATATAAGATCATGAAAGCTTGATATGAATAAAAAAAAAGGAAAAATCAACACTTGCTCTGCTGTAAGAATGGTATCTTAAGCATCCAAAGATAAAGACCTAGAACACATGAAGGAAGTGGATTCATCTTCACTGTAAAGAAAGACGTAGGGAAATATTAAGATGATTTAAACTTTATAATGAAAAATAAAAATTTTATAATAAAAGGAGAAAAGTAAAAAAAAAATACAATTTCCACCATAAAAATATAAATTTTATAATGAAAAGGAAAAATTTATCATAAAAAGAAATAAAATATTTAAAATTATAAAAAATGCAAACTTTATTATCAAAATATAATTTTAGTGATAAAAGCATACATTTTAGCACTAAAATACCCATTTTACTAAAAAGAAAGAGAAAAATTTAATAGAGAAGGATGCAAATATGATATCTAAAAATGCACAAATTCATAATTAATACAAAATATGCAATAAATGCTCCCAGATTTCATGTGAACTTCCTACACCATCAACATATCATATACTACTTCCAAACATCACCAAAATCATAATTTCACCATTAAATCAATAAAAAAAATGAAAATGAATAAAATAGAATTAGGAGAAGAAGAAAAATTAATATGCAAATGTAAACATGAAATTTTTTATTAAAATATTTTAAGGATCCTCAAAGGGATTTACCTATGCTTTGACCAATATGTGATTTGCGTTGGTAAGAAAGTTCTAAAATCTTAAGAAAAATGAACAAAAAAGTGGTTTATAGTATTTGGTTGAATGGATTCCACATGTCGCTCCTTTTAATAACAAGGTTTTAAGGCTAGGACTAGTCTAAAATAATGTTAAAAATTGTCCCAAAATAGTGTCTCTAAATTTGTATTTTTAAGTCCCTAAAAAAATCCTCTAAAATGGGTGAGACTTAAGTTTTTATAGGTCCTAGACTCATCCCATGTGTGTAGGATGCATAACCCACTTGTGTGGGCTATTTAGTATGTTTTTAGGTCATATTATATGACCCACGAGTGTGGGTTGGAGACCCACGAGTGTGGGTTGGAGACCCACGCATATGGGTCATCAACCCATGAGTTTAAGATGTTATCCCATGGGTGTGGGATCATCCCATGCTTGTGGGATGTGCTGATGGGCACACTTTACTTTCATTCTTCATTGTGTTACATCCTTGAGCCTTCCTCAGGTGACTTATGGGGCTTAGGTGAGTGTTTTTAGGTATTTTAGGTGTGTTTCAGGGTTTTGCTTCTCATAAAAGTGCGTTCAAGATGACTTTTAAAAGTCATCCTCTATCTAGTCAACAGAGACCTTTATCATCAGATTAGTTTGGGAGACCAATAAAATTTTAAGTATCAACACTGACATCATCTGGAAAGTTTAGTTAAACTTATGATTTTGAAATTGGATTCAAAGTTAAGAATTCAACAAATGCTCTTCCTTTTATTATTTGTTTAGTCAGGTATTGAACATCAAATTTTGTTAATAGAATGAGCCATTTGGCCAATTTCCCTACTAAAAAAGGAGCTTTGTATAAGTATCTTATCAAATCCATTTTAGACACAACTTGGATCTTGTAAGACTGAAAGTAGTACCTGAGCCTCTTTATAGCTCATACCAGTATAAAACATAAATATTTGATATGACTATACTGTTCCTCATAAGGCAACATCTTCTTACTTAAGTAATACACTGCATGCCCAATTCTTGCTTCCCCCTGTTAGGCTAACGTGGCACCAGTTGCTTTCCTTTTAATGGCCAAGTACAGAGTCAATGACATGCCTAATTTTGGTGGTTACAATATCGATTGATTGACTAATTAATCTTTTATCTTGTCCAAAGGTAACTAATAATGTTCATTCCATTTGACTAGCTTATTTTTTTTATAAGCAACTTAAACATTAATTCACAAGCTGGTGTTAGTTTAGTAATGAATATGCTAATGAATTGGACTTTACCTAAGAACCCTCTGATCTCTTTCTCTATCTTTGGCATTGACATCTTGTGAATTACTTTTTCTTTAAATAGATCCATTCCATTTGACTGGCTGATTTTTTCTAAGCAACTTGAAGATTGGTTCACACACTGGTGTTAGTTTAGCAATGAATCTATTAATGAACTGGAGTTTACCTAAGAACCCTCTGATCTCTTTCTTTATCTTTGGCACTGGCATCTCATGAATTACTTCTTCTTTATGTAGATCCACTTTGATTCATTTCTGATTGATAATATATCCTAGCATTTTACTTGAAGTTACCCTGAATATATATATTTTTAGGTTGAGTCTCAAACTATACTTCTTGACCCTTTATAAGGATTTTTAAGTGCTGTTGGATGTCTTTCCCTTATTTTTTAACTTTATCATCATGTTGTCTATGTACACCTCCACTTCTTTGTTGTATCATATTATAAAATATAGTTGTTGCCATTCTCTAATAGGTTGTGATTGCATTTTTTTAAATTAAACGACATTACCTTATAGCAGTAAATACCCTATTCAATGAAATTTATTTTTTCTTTATCAATGATAGCCTTTAGAATTTGATTATACCTATCCATGAAAGAATAAATTACATAAATGGCAGCATTATTAATTAACACGTCAGTGTGAGCTAAAGGGAAGTCATCCTTCGGGCATGCTTTATTAATATCTCTATAGTAGACATATACTCTTACCCTACCATCCTTCTTTAATCCTGGGTTGATATTTACCAACCATTTAGGATAGTCCACTACCTTTAGGAAATTTACGTTCTTAATTTCTACTTTACAGGCCTTTATTCCTCTTTGGTGGGAATGAAGTGTTGAGCAAATGTCTCTATTGATGTCTGGCATGTCTTCATATGTCCATGAAAATATTTTTGAATATTTTTTTGATCTCTCTCCTCTCTTCAGGCGTAACATCTTTTGAAATATGCAAAATGCATAGTTCATTTTCTATGGCAATATTAAATGGTTTAGTGCATATGGAATGAATGTCAAATACACTTATATTTTGATAAATGAAATGCACACTATCATTATACAAATATCAAATAAGTAACAAAATCTAATTTCATTACATTAAATTTTGAGTTAATTACATTATGAATTTCAAATAAAAAAAAAGTACAAAGATCATTGTCAACAGAAGTGTCTTCAAATAGGATTTCATCATTGCTTGACTCAAGGATAACAATGATCTTAATGCATCTTAGAGTTGTAGTCTTGAATTCCAACCAAAATTCTTCATTAGTTCATCAATATCAGCTTCAGCGATCACATCTAGCAATGCAGGATGCTTTCCCTTAGAGAAGTTAATAACATCAGCAAATATCTTAAAATTAGGATTTTTAACCCTTTGTTCTTCCATTTCTCATCTTGTCTATGGTACACTTCTGTTGAGCCCTTAGTAACAAAAGAAATTGACTTCTTAGCTCCATAGTTCTTCTCAGGATCATACCCCATACCAAGCTTGCTTGTTTGGCCTCAAAACTCAAGGAATTCAGTAACCCCGTGTATCTTCCACCCAAAGTAGTTTTGGGCAGATACTGCATCTTTTTTCATCATGCCTGCAAACTTGGGATTTACCTACTCCTCCTGGATTATGGACACTAGAAGCCTGGTAGAACCATATTGAAGTAAGTGATAATGTTATTTATCGTAATTAAAATTGTGATAACTTTACCATTCAATGGAAATTTGATCTTTTGATGAAACATTGAAGGTATGCCCCCTGGTGGGTTGAATCGGGGTCTCTATAGTAATCAAGCAAAGTTTAGAGGAATGTTAAGGATAATGAACTCAATTACTGACTCAACGTCTCCCATAATAACTACTGCTTTAAAATTTCATATTACTGGCTTTTTGGAGTCATTATACACTTAGATAATGATGTTGGATTCTTTTAAGTCTTCCATATTCATCTTGAATTTGGGTAGCAATCTCAAAGGATAGACATTAATGGCAAACTCACCATTAACCATGACACAAGAAGTTTTTTGGATTTGATAACTACTTGGATAAATAAGGGCCGATTATGAAATCTCCCTTTGAGAGGTAGATCTTCATCAGAAAAGGTAATGGCATTAGTAAGAGATTTCATCAGAGAGGCTATAATCTCATAAGCTGAGGCATCATTAGCTATTTTAGCTCTAACTAGAACATCCTGATGTTTCTTGGAGGCCATAAGCAGATCCTAAACATTAGCTTTGGCTTGAGTCTTCTTTAGTTGCTTTAGAACTACATGATACTCTTCTCTAATTGGAACATAATTATTCTCTTTTTCTACTGCTTCTTTCCCTTTATGATGTGAATCCAAACTCAATTCATGACCCAATAAGTTCTAAGTAAGCAATGAGGCATTTAAAGTTCAAGAAGGCCTAATGACAAGATCAAAATCAAAGAAGTTACAAAAGGCTTTAATTGGACTCATTTAAGACATATGGAAGGCCCAACACCAAAATACAATTCCAATCAATGAAGGACAAGTGGAGGCCCAAAGAATCATATTTACATAATCAAAAGAAAATGCACCTAACACCTTATTCAGCATCTGATGCATTTTTTTTGGCAGTTTAAAAAGTTACAGAAAGTGTTAATGCAAGTAATAACACCCTTTGTACAACCTAAAACATTTTATTCAATATTTCAACAACATAATAAGCTATTAAAAAGGCATCTTTTAATATAATAATTCATGGGGTTACTCATTTATGTGTAACAAAGTTGTTAGAAGTGATTAATACCAGTAATGGTATATTTGCAAAATAATAGTGGTATAGAATAGTTATAATCCCATATTTTAGTATCTAGAATAGATGTGTGTACATGGCTTTGTCTTCTATATAAACCAAGCCATTTATTCTTTGTAAGGTAGAATACATTTGAATGAAATTGAGTTTCTTTGGTAAGAAATTTTCTTTTAAGTTCTTGCATGAACTTTGTGACTTATCAAGCATGGTTTAGCTTGTGGCATCAAAATCCAAATCTTTTCCTTATTTTTTTACTTATCAAACTCTTTTGTTTATGCCGTGGGAAGATTACAAAGTCTAATTTAATATTGTATCCTTGCTGGTTAAAGGGGTGAATTAGTTTATCTATATTCTTATCTCAATTCTTGAACGGTCCTAAATATAGAAAATGTTGGAGGGTGTTCGATTCTTTATAATAAATTATCATAGTTCTTATACTATTGGGGAGTTCGTGGATTGTAGCTAATGATTTCCATCCTTTTTTATATCAAAGTTTAGGCTCAAGATTGAGGTTTGTGTATTCCTATTTGTTTTTAATTCTTATTGTTTGATTTTTTTCTCTTCATCTTAAACTATCTAGTCATCTTATTCTTGAGTTTATCTTTTGTGTTTTTTTTTAAGTTTTCAATCTTATTCTATATCATCAATTTCTTATTTTAAGCTGATTGTTATCATTATCCAAAAAAATAAAAAAATAAAAAATAAAATAAAATTATGCATATAATAAAAAATCATGCATATTAGAAAAATAAAAAAATAAAAAATATTTCTTATTCTTTTTTTTATGTCACCATTCTAATTATTGTCATTAAAAAAAAATTATACTAAATTATGTTTTATACATTCCTAAGATCCATTTTATAAGTCTTTGTTTTTCTTGTTAGCCTACCCCATTTTCACTCCATTGATTGTTGGAATCTTAAACTTTGTTTTGATTGAGGATCTTAGTTCATCTAAGAACCCAAAAAGCAAATTTAAGAGGTAAAGGGCAAAAGTGTGTGAGACCATTAGAGAGGATCAAAGCCAAAAAAATTAAGTGTAAACATGAGAGTGAGTGTACCAATTGTTGAGTGAAACATGTAAGGGAGTGTTGTGAGGTCCAAATTTCTATTTATTAATTTATTTTAAATTTACAAGTTTATAATCATGTCTAAAGAAATAAGCATATCATCATCAAATGACCCAATGTTACAAGCTATGCAACAACAATTTAAAAGAATGTTCAGGATGATGGAGGGAGTCAATGAAAAATTGGAAAGGCATGATGATTTCTTTAATCAAATGTATGGAGTAACTAGACAAACGAGGCAGCCACCAATTGATCAAGAGGAGAAGATGATCTAGAGGATGACCAAATCACTTTGGTTAGACATCTTAAGAGGCAAGCTAAGAGAGGCCGTGTGGAAGAGGTAGATTACAACCTTGGAAGCATCAAAATGAAGATACCTTTATTCTAAAGGAGAAATGATCCTGATATGTACCTTAAATAGGAGAGAAAAGTAGACTTTATCTTTAAATGTCACAACTATTCAGAGGATAAAAAGGTAAATCTTGCTAATGTTAAATTTTGTGATTATGCTATTGTGTGGTGGGATCCATTTTGCAAGTAAAAATGAAGATATGGAGAAAGACCTATGGACTTTTGGAGGGAGGTGAAGCAAATCATGAGGAAGAGATTCATTCCTAGCCACTACTATAGAGAGCTTCATTAAAGGTTACAAACATTGACTTAAGGATCTATGAGCGTGGAAGAGTACCATAAGGAGATGGAGATGCTCATAATCAAAGCCAATATGAAGGAGGATATAGAAGCCACCATGGCAAGATTTTTAAAGGGTCTAAATAAAAAACATAGATGGTGTTGTGGAGTTGCACCATTATGTGGAGATTGAAGAAATGGTAAATTTGGCCATGAAAGTAGAGAAGCAATTCAAAGGAAAGAGGTATGATTCCAAACCAAGTTTTTCTTCTTTTTGGAAAAATTCTTAAGGGAAAAAGGATGGTAAACCTATTGCTAAGTTAAAAGTGAAGGAAAATAAAAATAAAATTAACTTGAGTGATGTAAAGAAAGCCTTGACCTTGAAACAATCTGTACTTATACTTATGAATAAGGAGATTTTGCTTATTTCTAATGAAATAACCCAGAATTTTCCTAGTGTTATTGTTGATCTTTTGTAAGATTATGAAGATTTGTTTCTGGGTGAAATTCCAAATGATTTGCCAACTAAAAGATGTGTTAAACACCAAATAGACTTCATACCTAGAGTTAGCATTCCAACTAGACCAACCTATAAAACCAATTTAGAGGAAACCAAGGAGATCTAGAAGCAACTAAATGAGCTTTTGGAGAAGATTTATGTTGGTGAAAGCATGAGTCCATGTGCAGTGCCTATCTTACATGTGCCTAAAAAGGATGGAACTTAAAGGATGTGTGTTGATTATTATGCCATCAACAAAATCACGGTGAATTATAGACATCCTATCCTTAGGCTAGATGACATGTTGGATGAATTGCATGGTTCATGTTTGTTTTCAAAAATTGATTTAAAATCTAGTTATCATCAAATAAGAATGAAAGAAGGAGATGAATGGAAAACAACTTTTAAAACTAAACATGGCCTTTATGAGTGGTTAGTAATGGCTTTTAGTTTAATTAATGCACCTAGCACTTTCATGAGGTTAATGAATCATGTTTTGAGAGCTTTCGTTAGGAAATTTATTGTTATCTATTTTGATGATATCTTGATTTATAGCAAAAATTTATATGAGCATGTACCACATTTGCATTGTGTTTTTAATGTGCTTAGAAAAGAAAATTTGTATACTAATCTAAATAAATGCACATTTTGATGAAGTTACTTTTCTTGGCTATGTTGTCAATGAAAAAGGCATTTATATTGATCAAGGAAAAGTAAAAGTCATAAGAGATTAACCAATACCCACAAGTTTTAGTGGTGTAAGAAGTTTTCATGGTTTAGCTAGTTTCTATAGGAGATTCATTAAAGATTTTTCTACTATAGCTGCACCATTAACTAAATGCATCAAAAAGAATGTTGATTTTAAATGGGGAAAAAAGAAAAATGAGTTTTTTAACTTGCTAAAAGACAAACTAAGTTTTGCACCTTTATTATCTTTGCCTAATTTTACTAAACATTTTGAAATTGACTATGATGCAAGTGCATAGGTATTGGTGGAGTCTTGATGCAAGAAGGCAAGCCCACTGCATACTTTAGTGAAAAGTTAAGTAGAGCAAGTCTAAATTACCCTACATATGATAAAGAATTCTATATATTGGTGAGAGTGTTAAAAACTTTGCAACATTACCTTGGCTATAAGGAATTCATAATTCACATTGATAATGAGTCCTTGAAGTACCTTAAAGGACAAGACAAACTAAGCAAGAGACATGCTAAGTGGGTGGAATTCATTGAATCATTTCCATACATCATCAAGTACAAGAAAGGTAAAGATAATGTGGTAGTTGATGCTTTGTCAAGAAGGTATGCCTTAATCTTTAAACTTGATGCAAAATTATTGGGATTTAAGTATATAAAAGATTTTTATCCTAACAACCATGATTTTGCTAATGTTTATGAAGCATGTGAGAAAGGAGGTTTTGAAAAGTTTTACATATTTGAGGGTTTTCTATTTAGAGAAATCAAGTTATGTGTGTCACAAAGTTCTTTGAGAGAGTTACTTGTGAGAGAGGCATATAATGGGGGGTTTAATTGGCCATTTTAGGATTAAAAAAACCTTAGATATGTTAAGTGGCCATTTATTTTGGCCACATATGAAAAGGGATGTTAAGAGAGTTTGTGAAAAGTGTATCACTTACAAACAAGCTAAATCCAAAGCAATGCCTCGTGATTTATATACACCTATTCCTATACCAAATGAACCTTAGGCAGACATTTCCATGGACTTTATTTTAGGATTACCTATGTCAAAGGGGGGGGGGAGATTCTATTTTTTTTTTATTGTTGACAGGTTTAACAAGATGGCACATTTCATTCCGTGTCATAAAACGGATGATGCAACTCATATTGCAAATCTCTTTTTTAAGGAGATTGTTAGGCTACATGGAGTTCCAAGAACAATTGTGAGTGATCATGATGTCAAGTTCCTAAGCCACTTTTGGAAGACCTTATAGGGACAGATGGGAACTAAACTCTTATACTCCAAAACTTGTCATCCACAAACGGAGGTGGTTAATAGAACTCTATCAACACTATTGAGGGCTATCATTTAAAAGAACTTGAAAAATTGGGAAGAATGCTTGCCACATGTTGAGTTTGCCTACAATAGGAGTGTGCATAGTGCCACTAACCATTTGACATTTGAAGTTTTATATTAGTTCAATCCATTGACACCATTGGACCTACTACCATTACCCATGGAGAAAGTGAATTTGGAAGGGAAGCAAAAACCTAAATTTGTCAAATCTTTACATGAGAAAGTTCATGCACAAATTGAGAAGAAAATACTCCAATATGAAAAGCAACACAATAAAGGAAGGAAGCAAGTCATATTTGAACCTAGATATTGGGTGTGGGCGCACTTAAGGAAAGAAAGTTTTCCTAACCAAAGAAAATCGAAGCTAATGCCAAAAGGAGATGGTCCTTTCAAAGTGCTACAATGAATCAACAATAATGCCTACAAACTAGAACTACCCAGTGAGTATGGCCACTTTGAATGTTACTGACTTGTCTTTGTTTGATGAGTCATGGTTTAGTCAAACTCTAATAGCTATATTATATGACCTCATCTCAAGTTATAATTCTTGATAAAACATAATAAATACTAGAAACATTATTCTAGCATTGAAACTCTTTCAAGCTATGTCATGTTTGTCATGGCTAGGAACTTATTCATCAAGAAAAAACTTAAATAGCATAAGATCTTATCTCGATTTACTCCAGGCAATGAATCCCATTCTGGTCGAACACTCATCCATACATTTAACCAATTAGAGCCATCACACGCCATATACCCATGTGTGATTAACATAAGCATATAAACAATAACAAACCTTAACCACTTAAATGTGGATGACTGTGTCACCTCAGGTCAAAGAACTATATGCACTATTATGACATAAATTGTAATCATTGACTACAAGTTAATATTGTTGACTATAAGTGAATATTCATGCAATCACAAATCTAATGTCACTGTTTAATCTACCAATCACATGACTATCCACATGTCTATTCTGATATCTCATATCAAGTAGTATGAGACTAAATATCTTCCACTATTAGTATACATATTAATCAAGGAAAATAGATAAAAATAAAAATAATAAATTATTGGATAATAATTATAAGAATAAATTATAAATAGAAAGAAGAATAAAATAATTTTTTACCATAAATAAAATCAATAATAGCTAAAGTAGATTCATTATTTTCTAACTACTACTTTTTCCAAAAAAAAAAAAAATTATTCCTTTTGGAAACTAAAACATGCAGGGGAATAATATTTTCTCTTTTAATGTAATAAGATCTAATGAAAATTAAAGAAAAACTTCTATCGATTTAGAAGATATTTTAAATCAATAAAAATATTTTTCTTATCAAAGTTTTACAGCTTAAGTCATTTTTAGAAATCCATTTTTTATTTTGAAAAATCAATTTTTTTTAAATAAAATGATTAATATATTTAAAAAAGAAAAATAACAAATTGACCTGTTATAATCGATGACATGTTGTCTAAATTAAATTATATTTTGATTTAATATATATATATATATTAGTGGTGTTGGATAAAAAACCTATAAAAAGTTTAATAACTTTTGTAATACTTCTATTATATGTAATCTATTTATTACTTATGGATATTAAAGATTGATCATATAATTAACGATCTTAACAAAGTTATATAATTCTTGTAGTATTTTTCTTTTTCTGCAACCTTCCACTCTTCATAGGCATTATTCTCGTTGTGAAGAATTGTAAAGATTGAAATATTTTTTCAAGTGCTAATGATCGGAACCGTAAAAGTAGGACTTCAACAATCAGCATGCATGTGGTTGTATTTTATTTGTAATTATCATAACATGCAGGGGATATATTTAATATCATGTGGTCTTTGTTTGAATTTATGCAAGCAATGCGTCTGGTGTATGAGTATCATGCCTAGCAATTTTAGACATCTATTTTATATTGTTCTATCCGTTGATAATGGCTATGGCAAAGAAATATGGCTAAATCCAACGGTCTTGTTGTTAGGAACATAAAGTTTTCCATGTGTTGGCAAGCTACTAGGTCTTATTTCCCTGCTGTTGATTAGCCACAGGAACAGCCGTGTCTTATTAGCCGTTGAATAAGAAGTTCAATATTTGCACATGCATGCTTCAAAATGCGAAAAAGGGAAGGTGGAAAAACAAGTGAAAAAATATAACAATGTAACAGTCTTCATTTATTAAGGGATATGAACAAATTCGTGATTGTTTTAAATTCTGCAAATGCTTCTGATGTTCTATTACAACTTGTCTTATATCAAGTTAAACATATATCAATTACTTGTCTAACTCGGGTTCATACAAAATTATTTAAAATTATATATAAAAATTATTAATAAAATGTTTTATTCATATAAAGTATTAATATTTTACGCACATATATATACACACTAGGTCTATTGATTTAAAAAATTCAAACATTTTCAACCTGCTGCCATTTTAGCCCACTTTTGAAATTTAAAAAAAAAAAATATCCAAATTTGACAATGTAGTTATAATTATAGTCCAAATTTGATTTTAGTCAAAATTGAGTGTGGAAATACTTATGTGGCATAATTTGAGGTCTACTACCTCATCAACTAAATTTTTGAATAAAAGACTAAATATTTCAATTTATGGCAATTTTATCCCAAATTTATAATTTTGGCATTTAATAGTTAACTATAGTATTTAAATTATCAATTACTTTTATAATTTATAAAAATTTAGAAATATACATTATATATTTAACACTAAAATATATTAATCTAATTATTAAATTATTTCAAAATAAAATAATATTTACACAATTAATAAATAATACTTAATCTAATTAATAAAATACTTACATAATTTTATAGTTAATATTTAAATTATTTATTATTGAAATATAAAATTCTAAACGTAGAATATTTCACATGATTAATTACCGTAAAAGTTAGTAAAATTAAATATATGTATTGATATAGTCATTAATTATGTAAATATTATTTTATTTTAAAATAATTTAGTATTTAGATTAATGTATTTTAGTATTAAATGTATAATGTATATTTTAAATTCTTATAAATTTCAAAAATAATTGACAATTTAAGCATTATTTTTAGCTACTAAATATTACATATTTAATAATAAAATGAAATGTATGTAGAAAATTAAGATATTTGTGTCAAAATTATAAATTTGGGGCAAATTTTTTATAAATTATAAATATTTGGTCTAGTTATTTAAATATTTAGTTGATATGGCAGTAGGTCCTATATTAATAGTGCTACTTAAAATGTCACGTCAGCATCTTCACACTCAATTTTGATAAATTAATTTTGAGTCATAATTGCAATTGATTTGTTGAATTTAGTCATTTTTATTTAGATTTCAAAAATAGACAAAAATTACAAGTTGAAAAATTTTGAATTTTTTTGACCAATAAACCTATATACTATGTACTTTCATTTTTTAAAGGTTATAATGCTTTGTTATTGAAATTCAAAGAAAAAATTATACTCTTCACATAAAATATTTTTTTATTATTTCAATGAAGAAGATGAATCTTTGGTCTTAAATCTCACATCGCTAACTTAAAATATGTGTGTGGAGCATAAATATTATTCCGTGTCTAACAAAATTGTCATGATTTTATTAGATGACGTGTGATGTTACTGTGCTGTCTGTGTGTGTGTTTTAGGTTATCAATTTTTTTTTTTAAAAAAAAAAAGAAGAAGAAGATGTATCTTTCCTTAAATACAATGTCTAATACATTTTTTTAAAATAAGATAAAATATATATAATTTTATTTTACAATTAATAACCAAATAATTTAACTATTTAGTTAGTTAAAATTGGCCATAGCACTAAAGTATATGCATTTTTTTAGAATAACCCTTAAATTTATTAAAGAAGTATCCCCAAGTGTTACGAAGTAAATAAATAAATAACAATGGGAGAGAAAATTTTGAGAGTTATTAAAAGAACTCAATCAATTGATAATCATTCTAACTAAAACATTTCGAATAACTTTATTTAATTTTCGTTGTTATAAAAAATATATATATATACCATCAAAATTTTTTAAGGAAAATTGTAGCACAAAAAAATACAATGAAGATAAAAGAGTAGATGATTCTATAAACATATGTAATATGCTACCTCATTAAAAAGTTTTATTAGAAAAATCCAATTAGAT
This sequence comes from Mallotus nudiflorus, assembly GCA_947683625.1. Classification (NCBI taxonomy): domain Eukaryota; kingdom Viridiplantae; phylum Streptophyta; class Magnoliopsida; order Malpighiales; family Euphorbiaceae; genus Mallotus; species Mallotus nudiflorus. The sequence goes on along the minus strand of CANTUR010000088.1, from coordinate 516,382 downwards.
GAAACATTTGATGAAGAAAAGAATGTTATATATATTGATCTTCCTTAGTCACATCATTTTCAAAGATTTTAAAGGTGGCACACCCCAAAAATATTCACTGATTTTGTAAATTGGGTAAAGGTGCATTTCTACTCCTAATGTATAAACCGTGTAGTATATATGCCCTTTATATTAGTATAGACAAGCTATAATTTCATTCTTGTAATGTATAATGACATTGTACTTTTTATCCATATGGCAATAAAATAATTTTCATTTTAAATAAAGTGTTTGTTGATTTGAGTATTTACCCTTTAGTATTATGTTGAATGAGTTTTTTTTATTAAGAGTTGATAATATGAGGGACAAATTCATTTAGTGCATATGCTGTAAAATGTTCATAGTTATTAGATTAATAAATGGGTAGTACTACTCCGTAAATTATCACCTCTATCTATCTTCCTTGATCAGTATGTGATATCAATTGCGGAAGGTACTGAGTTTCATGTTAGGTTATATAAGATATCAAAATAGACATATGGATGCATATGTGATGGGTAGATTGAAATGTGACATAAGATATGTAATTACATAGAAATTCATTTTTTTTTATCTACAATCACTGTTGATGGTCCCCCTAACTTTGCCTTCTTCCAGCTCAGCCTCCTTTTAGTCTCCACATCATCAAGAGAGCTAAAAAGGATAAACAAAGGTGAGCTAAGGGCTTAGGATTGCCAAAGCCCCTTTGATGATCAAGTCAAATGGTATTCTCCAGTACGAGGGACTGAATTAGTAATTCACTAGATAAAAGATAATGGGAATGCGATCAATTTAAGAAGAAGAATGCTGCTTATAGAGTTACTAATTTCTAGTTTCAAAGAAGAAAAAGAAGAAGTAGAGGAGAAAGAGAAAGCAAAGGAGAATAAGAAGAAGAAGAAAAGATTATCGAAGAAAGAGAAAAATGTACCTTGCTTAGTGGTCTTCTACCCTTTTATACCTTGAGGTGAGAATAGGGGGCAAAAGAGAATTGGTCAAAAGGCCTACGCATGTCAGGTAAAAGAGTACACTTCAACAGTAAATTCAATGGCAAGTCTCTCCATATAGTCTTCGATATGTGAGCGACAATCTAAGGGTAGATGTGTCATGGGCATTAAATGTGAGTAGCTTATGATACCTCAAATTTGACTATCTCAAAAAAGGTCCAATGATGAAACGAATCCCTGAGATGACTAGAGTCTGCTCGTTCATAACACCTCTGAAGTGTGCAACCTTAAAACACCCAACCGACCCCACTAGTATGCAAAATCAATCATCGAGCCATTAAGTTGTGCTCTGACCTTGTGAAATATGAATTATAAAAAAAATAAGAGGTTCTATTTCAAGAAAAATCCTCTTAGAATACTCAACTCATTAGGCCAATGCATATTTCATTAGACCGGGACCCAGCTTCATGAAAAAATGAAAATCAATTTTGAGAAAACGGACTTTAAAAACACGTATTGAAGGCCCTAAAACCTCTGAAAGTGGTCCCAGAATGGTCCAACACAACCTGAGTATCAGCGTGTATCGCTCAAAAGTGCATGTAAACACCCCTAAGTGTCATGTGCTAAAATCAAGGTTGAATTTGGCAAAACAAACTTTGAAAACGTGTCCAAAAGGCCTAAAAACCCTAAGAACCAACCAAAAAAAAATGCATGTAGAACCCGGGAAGAGCGTTTAGAGCATCGATGTGTACGTGAAAATGCACACGTGCGTGTGTGGCCAAGCACCAAGTGCGTGACCACATGCACACTATGCATAGCCAAATGCAAAAATCCCTTTATATACATATGACCACACCTACACCACCCCATTCTACACATTTTTTCCTATAAATAGACCTCTCTACACCCTATTTTGAAGAGTGGGGAGCAAATAGAAACACACACACACACTCAAAAATCAGTTCGATCAAAGGCATTAGAAACCACTTTTTAGACGGTTTTTGTTCTCTCACAACCTTTTCCTTAGGTTGTTAGATCCATTATCCACCAAACTAAGCCTCATCTTTGTCAAAGCACACTTCAAAGGTATATAATCTAGCATAATCTTATTGTCATTTTGAACCTCTTGATGAGGAAAGCTTGATAATCTCTTGAAGCTAAAGCTTTAAAGCTCACATAGGCTTAGTCGAGTCTAATGACCACACAATCATTTTAGCACATTTATTTTATCGCATTGCATTTTATTTTACCGTCACCAGCATTTGGGAATACTGTTGTGCTTGCATGATGAGACTGGCAATCTTGCATGCTGCGTGAATAATATATGCATTATTATGCTCATTTCATAAACTCATTCTACATCTTTTATCTCCGAAATTATGAAATCACATCGTAAATACCAATAATGTGAAAAGTCCATATCTTGAATAGAGTTATCATGCTCTTAGTCCAGTGATAACCTCATGCATCCTTTATGTTGTCATTATACATCATCACAATCACTGCAAGCATGATCATCCTATCATTCATTGAACAAACTATGTAAATGGTTATGTTATTCTTGTAGATCTATCATGCTAGATTTATCTTTCTGTAATCCTTCCTTTTTTTTATATGTATTTTATCAAGAAAGCTATGTAATAAGGTTTTTAGTTTTATTTATCTTACCCTATTTGATCTACTATGTGAATGATATACAAACTGTCATTATCGAAACTAGGGTGATATGGTAGCTATACATCAAATATCATATAATGAGAAATAGTAAAAAATATAGATGCGATCCACTGAACCTGGAAATTTTTGCTCGGGACAATACTCGCTGAGTGACCCAATATTGTCCCTTTTTTTCCCGATCTTTTAAAAATTGGGTGGTGACTCGATAAAATAAAAAATGTCTCATCCCCCCGAGACCAATCACTTGTCCCTATTCGATAAAGTTGTCATGTCCCTTAGAAACCGAAAGACCCGCTACAAAAATAAAAAAATAATAAAAAACCAACTGAGGTCACTCACAGTGGCAACTCCACTGGGGACTTCTAAGAAAGAGGGATCAACTCGAAAATGACTATTTTTCATTATGCAATACTTAATTGTATAGAGCCCCTCACCACTGCATTTGCACTATACATCATACATGCACCACTTGTCCTTAAAAGCCTCGATAATACTAAATGACATCGCCACCATGATTCCACTCAAGTCACTGGGTGACAAAGATATGATATTATCACCTTTAGTCTTTACTCGTGCAATTACTAGACTTATCTGACTAGAGTCTATAGCCTAAGTCCTTAAGGGGGGGTGACCGAGTTATTAAAAGAATGCTAGACTCATTGACCGGAGTCTTAACCCAAGTTATATAGGGGCATTCTTGCTAAAGGAACCCTTAGCCTTTAACCTAAACTCAGCTCATGTAGATAAAAACTAGTAGCAATATCTACTGGGATTCCACTAAGCTATGCATGTTATCCTTGTCCTAATGCCATTCATTTGACCTTATACTCATAAATGACATGACCCTCCTAGTGTCTATCATCGAATGACGTCATAATGTCAATTTTCATATAAAATTTGCACTCAAGACCATGTGATTCTCATCTACTTTATGTGAGCCCGAAGCACAAGGAATGATGAGAATCATGTACCTACTCTTGGATAGTCTATGCGAATTAACAAATAATGATGTTCCTTGATGACGGAACCTATGAGATGTCGTCCATTTATCCGTATTAGATCAAATGAAGGGGTTAGGAACCTAATTAGATTATTGACCTTTATGTTGGCAAAATCAAACTATAAACTATTAAATGAAACTTTCATGACTCACGATAAACATATCGAATATTGATGTAGGGGTAAGAACTCGGACTCCTTTTGATTGACCTTGGTCTTATGCAAATAGGTGTATATGAGCTTTAGACATCATTTGAAGCCCAAAAATTGACCCTCACATTGACATCATGTGATTATCTTAAGCACATTTGAGTATTATTCCTCAGTTTACCTTTTGGTTCTGACTAATATAAATCAAAGTAGCCTAGTTTTAAAAGTGGAGCCACAATCCCTTGATGACTATAGGTTTAAAACCCATCTAGGAAAGACACTAAATGATCTCATGGAGAAATAAGGTTAGAAGCGAGAGCTTGCTTGTGATTGGTTTGTTCACTATGCAGGAAAACTAACTAGCTTTAATCATGCATACATCACATATAAGTAGATAACACATATTGACCACTATTTCTTGCAGGGATAATCATATTTCCATTATAGGATTTTTGCATCCACTCCATGCATACATGCTCACCCTTTTCTTTTATAGGCACACATCATGCATGATTCATTTAGCTAACCTTAATAAATGTATAGGAATACAACATCCAAACATGAGTGACTAAGAAGATACCTCTTGTCAACAATTTAAAGACAAGCTAAAAGAGGGGATCCAAAAGTTGCTTGCTAATGGCACCATAGCTGAAATCCTCCAAGTGCAAATCAAAGCCAAAAGTGCCCGAGATGGGAATGGCACACCACTAAGTGAAGCCTCTACATCTTATCACCTGAGGGTGGATAAGGCAAAGGGAATTCCCCGCACTCCAGTTCAAGCTGATGATGACAATGGCTATTACCAAGATCTCAAGAATGCATAAAAATTGCTGACATGACCAAGCCTGAATCGACAGGGGATGTCAAACTATTGGCCAATAAGATGGCTCAGTTGGAATTTGCCTTCAAAGACAAGGGAACTCATGGCTCCAAAAGCTTCGTTGACCTGGTGCTGTTCAAAGATGAGCCACTTCCAACTAATTTTAAGCTACCAAACTTTGCAAATTTTAACAGAATAGGAGATCCGAGGGTCCATCTAAGGCAATATGCTACCACAAAGCTTACAGAATCACAGATTGTCTGATTCTTCTTCACATCACTAGAGGAAGGACCGAGGGCATGGTTCTTTAACCTTGAAGATGAAATAAAAAATGATTGGCTACTGCTAACTCAAAAGTTTATCAAACAATATGAATACAACACTTAGTTAGACATCACTTGAAAGGACCTTGAGATCACAAGGCAGAAACCCGGTGAAGCTTTCTCTTATTATGTCACCAAAAGGCAGGGAAAGGCAATTAAGATGAGAAACCCTCCTCCTAAGGATGAAAAAATAGAGTTGATAATCAAAGGGCCACTACCACACTTCAAAAAATATATGATTTTTGCTCATTATCTTGACTTCAGAGCTCTCCATCAAGCTGGGATCAAAATTGAGGATAAGGAACCTCAACAAGAAAGAAACACTTATCACTGCAATACCCAACCAAACACCTAAAACACTTTCACTCGAGCTGTAGAAATAAACATAATCCAATCCAACACCCATAGCTCACCATCTATCAATGCCATTAGACCACCAAGAAAATTCTCAAACTTTAACTCCCACTATCCAAAGTATTTTAAAGGCTTCAACAAAAGAACCTCCTACAGCCATAAGAGCCTAGGCCTCTTCCAAACCCACTACCACCTCAAATGAACCAAAACTTATTCTGCCACTTTCACCAGATGCCTGGCCACACCACTGATACATGTAGAACTCTCAAAAATGCAATCCAAGACCTCATTGACTTTGGAAAAATTGATGACCTAAAAAAATGACCCAGTATCAAGACCAATCCTCTCCCAAACTATCAAAACATGCCTCCATTAACTATCAGCATGATCTCCTCCAATCTACTAGAAGACCTTTTTAAAAAATCAATCCAAGCCATACAAGAAACCTAAGATAAACCCTTTGAGGACAAACCCTCAAATCCCATTCTTAAGCCTCATTATTCTAGTGAAGATGAGTAATGTCTTTCTACCTTCAAATATATTCCTATGCTTAAAAAATTTCTTCCCCACTTGATGATGCAAGACAAAACCAAGGATATAGCTCTCCCCATGAACAATGAAGTGATTGATTGCCCTTACTCATAAGAAGCAAACACATACAAAAATCTTAGTAGTGACCATGAGATATAGGACTTATTGAGCCAACCGTCTAGGAAGTTAAGCCAAGTACATAGCACCTCCTACTACCCACACACTCTTAAAAGACATAATAGCCTCAGGTTAGGGAGAAGAATTTGACAACGAAGATAGGATGGTCAGCACTATTCAACTTCAGAACCTATAAGTCATAGGGATAGACATATGATCATCAGAACTCTGATGATCCTGAAATCATTGTATGGGACCAGAACAACAGTACAAAATTAGATAAGCAAGTAGCTAAGAAGCCCTCACTAGCAGTTAATCATGTAACTCATAGCAGGTGGGTATATCAACCTCTTAAAAAAGAAAAGGAACCCTCTAAGGAGAAGGATACAACAAGGGATCAAGCTTCGATAAAAAAGGAAGACACTATCCTCAAATAGCTCAAGAAAACTCAAGCACAAGCCAATATCTAGGACCTACTCATGGCCTCTAAGAAGCACAAAGATGCCTTAGTTAGAGCACTAGATGAAGCAAGAATTGCCACTGATGCCTCACCCTACGAGATGATAGACTCTCTAATGAAAGCTCATTCCAATGCAACCACCTTTTCAGATGAAGATTTACCCCTTAAAGGAAGGGTCCACAAGTGTCCTCTCTTTATATAGGCAATTGTCAAGACTAAGAAGATCCCATGTGTTATGGTAGATGATAGGTCTGCCATTAATGTTTGCCCCCCTGAGGTTGCTACATAAGTTTAGGATGAATGTTGAAAACCTAGAACAATCTAATATGGTCATACGAGCCTATGATGATTCAAAGAAGCCAGTTGTCGGCACTTTTAAAGTAGTAGTTACAATGGGAGATATCGAATCAGAAACAAAATTTACTATCCTGGTCATCCCTTTGAATTTTGCCCTGCTACTAGGAAGACCTTAGTTCCACCCACTAGGGGCATACCTTCCACTATGCATCATAAAATCAAGTTCCCTTTAAATGGAAAGGTCATTACCATCCCTGCTGAAATAAATAACATTATTGCCTGTTTGAATGTGGTCCCATAAGGATTCTAGGTTTTTATGATCAGTGATGGTCATGTTGATCCTAAAGTTGCTACTATGATGAAGAAGATGCAATATTTGCCTGGAACAGGATTAGGAGAAAGAAATATTAGAGTCACAGAATTCCTTGACTTCTGAGGATAAACCAACTTAAATGGTTTGGGGTAAGATCCTGAAAAGGATACTAGAGCTAAGAAATCAACCTCTTTTGTGACTGAAAGCTCAACCCAAGTCTATCAAGGATAAGCTGAGGAATGGATGAGCAATAAAATCAAGAAACTAGGGTTCGAGATCTTCAATGACACCTTCAAAGAGAAACACTTACCAAACATAATCACTGAGATCGACATCTGTGAGCTAATGAAAAACCTAGAGATAGAAAATGAAAGCGAAGCTATCAATCATGCCTAAGCTACTGCCATCCTCGAATAAGGCATCGATGATGTCCTATTTGAAGACATTGTTGATGATGATCTTTGTACTTTTTCTTTATTTGAAAAGGATGATGTAATGAACTCTAAAGTTAATACTTGTTTGATGTCTTTCTTGATGGTAGTTTGCATTGCATTGATCAAAACATTAGCATATTTGACATCCATTCCATATGCACTAAATCATTTAACATTGGCACAGAATTTGAACCATCCATTTTACATATTTTAAAAGATGTTACCCTTGAAGAGAGGTGATAAATTGAAAAAATATTAATACAATATTCAAAAGTATTTGCCTAGACGTACAACAATATGCCTGGTATTGACAGAGACATTACTCAACACTTATTTCTTACTGAAGAAGGGTGAAAAATGGTAAAGCAAAAATTAAGAAGACTCATACTAGAATGGGCCCAACTAATGAAAGAGGACATTGAGAAATAGATCAAGGCAAAATTCCTAGAGGTAGTAGACTATCCAGAATGGTTAGAAAAAGTGGTGCCAATATTGAAGAAAGATAGAAGTGTTAGAATCTGCATCAACTATAGAGATCTGAATAAGGCCTGCCCGAAGGATGATTTCCTACTACCCCATATAAACATACTGGTTGATAGTGTCACCATATATGCAATTTACTCTTTCATGGATGGATTCTCAGGTACAATAAGATCCTAATGGCCATTATTGACAAAGCAAAGATAGCTTTTATAATAGAATAGGGTACTTACTGCTATAGAGTAATGCCTTTTGGACTAAAGAATGTAGGGGCAACCTACTAGAGAATGGTGATTGCAATGTTCCATGACATGATACATAAAAAAGTGGAGGTATACATTGACGACAAGATGATCAAATCGAGAACTAGGGAAGAACAACCCTCTAATCTTAAAAATTTCCTTAAAAGGGTTGAAAAGTACAATCTAAGGCTAAATTCAAAGAAATGCATATTTGGGGTTACTTAAGGAAAGATGTTGGGGTATGTTGTCAGTCAGAATGAGATTAAAATGGATCCAGTCAAAGCAAAAGCCATCATAGAGATGCCGGTTCCAAAAACATAAAAAGCAATCAGAGGGCTTCCACGGAAACTATAATTCATTAGCAGATTCATTGCTAAGTTGACAGTAATGTGTGAACTGATCTTCAAGCTACTCAGAAAATATCAGCTGGTTGAATGGAATGAATAGTGTCAGCTAGCATTTAACAAGATCAGAAGCTACCTAGCCAACCCACTAGTCCTATAACCACTAAAACTAGGGATACCTCTAACCCTGTATCTAGCCATCGAAGGGAATGTAATAGGTGTAATGTTAGCCCATGAGGGAGAAACGAAAGCAGAATATGCAGTCTACTACTTGAGTAAGAAGATGTTACCATATGAGGAGAAGTGCAACCAAGTTGAATAGAAATGGTATGGGCAATGAAAAAACTCAATCACTACTTTTAATCCTATAAAATTCAGACTGTGTCTAAAATGGACCCAATGAAGTACCTCTATAGTGGGGAAACTTGCCAAGTGGCTCGTGCTGCTAATAGAATTTAACGTACAATATCTGATTAAGAAGGTAGTAAAAGGGAGAGCAATGGCTAAATTTCTAGCCAAACTCAGAAGAAATCCAACTAGACTTCCCAGATGACCTTAACTTAGCCATTGAAACCTAAGGATGGCATATGTACTTTGACAGAGCAGTCAATTAGTTCAATGCAGGAGTCAGTGTAATACTATAATCTCCAGAAGGTGAAGTAGTACCAATTGCTAAAAAGCTTGAGTTCAAAGCACAAACAATGAAAAAGGATATAAGGCATGCATACTCAGAATAAAAGTACTGATAGCCCTAGATGTCATAAAAGTTGAAATCTTTGGAGAATCCATGCTAGTAATCAATCATGCCATGGAAGAGTGGGAACTGAAAGAGCAGTACTTAAAGCCTTATCTGGACCACGTGAGGCTACTCACCATGTCCTTCCAAAAATGCAGATTCATTCATCTTCCTAGGAATCACAATCGGATGGCAGATTTCCTTAGCATCGGTATGGAAAGGACCATCCCAAATGCCTATGAAGCCTCTGGTTCTACTCAGATCGAGGCAAACTTGTCATAAAAACTATAGAATAGCAAAGACAGAAGTAGCTAAAAAACCCTGGTTCTATGACATTCAGAGATATCTGAAGGAATGAGCATATCCTGATTAAGTAGATGAAAGAGACAAAGTAGTCATTTGATGACTAGCATCAAAATTCACATCTCACTAGGGTGTGTTATACAGGACAACCTCATATGGTTTACAACTCTAATGTCTAGATGAAACTAAAGTTGTAAGAGTAGTAGAAGAAGTACATGAGGGTGTTGGTGGTCCACACATGAATGGAGCAATCCTAGCTAAGAAGCTAATTAGACAAGGGTTCTTCTGGATGACAATGATGGAAGACTACATCAAATTTGTAAGGAAATTCCATAAGTGTCAGATCTACGGAATGTTAGTCACCTTCCCCCAAAAAAAACTACACTACATCTCCTCTCCATGGCCTTTCTCAATATAAGGGCTAGATATAATTGGGAAAATCCATTTGACAGCCTCAAATGGATACAGGTTCATCCTAGTGGCAGTGGACTACTTTATAAAATGGGAATCATTTGCAAGCGTAAGAGCCAAGCAAATGGCTAAGTTCATTAAAAGAAACCTATTCTGCTGATATGGGATCCCCCCATCACATCATCTCTGATAATGGTGTCCAATTCCAAGGGGAAGTTAGAGAGCTACTGAAGAGTTATAAGATAGAACATCATAAATCTTCTCTTTACCAACTGTAAGCAAATAGGCCCATCGAAGCTATAAATAAGAACATAAAAAAGATCTTATCAAAGATGACTCATACCGAGATTGGGTAGATAGATTGCCACATGCCTTATGGGGGTACTGAACAATAGTTAAAACTTCAATAGGAACAACTCCTTTCTCATTAGTGTATGGATTAGAAGCAGTCCTTCCAATTGAAATAGAGATCAAGTCTCTTCGGGTAGCAATCGAATCTGAATTGCTAGAAGTGCAGTAGGCTCAATAAAGGCACAAAAATCTCACTCTCTTAGATAGCCAAAGGCTCAAGGCTTTAAACCACACACAGTTGTATCATGCTCGACTAGCCAAGTCCTTTAATAGAAAAGTAAAACACAAGAGTGTGAAGTAGGAGATTAGGAGCTAAAGCAAACAAAACAGAATGTTGCAGACCTTAGAGGGAAATTTTGACTGAACTGGTAAGGCCCATACCTGGTCAAACATGTCTTATCAAAAGGAGCAGTCAAACTGATGGATTCTGAAGGCAATTAATTCTTTGAACCTGTCAATACAAATTGCCTAAAGAAGTACTACGTCTAAGGCACACAAAAAAACATCCCACTAAGTTGAAAACCTAAAAATGGTAGCTCATGCAAAAGTTAGGGACTTCCCACTAAGTTAAAAGCCTAAAAATTGTAGCTTGGACAAAAATTAGGGAAAGAGAGAAAATACTTAACTAGAAAACCTGAGAAGGCTAGTTAAGGATAGGGGTAACCTCAAATTTGAAATTTGTATGAATGCACTTGTGCTTTTCTTAAATGATTATATTAAAATGAGAATGATTGCCAATTTATGCAAAATGTCTTTGAAAAGTGCAATACATTTTATCATCATGAATTGCATCAAGCATGCTTTGCATTTTCTTTCATTACATGATTATGGTTCTTACCATCCTCTTTGAGCTCTCTCCTTGAGATCATCCACTATCATCAAAAAAGAAAATGCCCAGCTAGGTGTGAAAAGCTCTAAAAGGAGACACCCTAGGCAAAAAAAAGGAAGAAAAAGAAAACCCAGCTAAGTGCGAAAAGCTCTAAAAGGAGACGCCTTAGGCCAAAAAAGGAAAAAAAGGGCAGATGATAATAATGGCAAACATCATCATTAATGATACACAACAAGAAGAGTATATAATCATCATTGTACAAGCATCATACAACATGCAGGATAAATGCCCAAATACAATACCTAAAGTCCATAACCTTGGGAAAATGATACAACAAAGCAAACCACAGGCCAAAAGCCCTACACCTAGCTCCTAAAATAACTACATCGGTTGTGGCTGCCATTAGAAGCAAGCATTGATCCTGCTCAAGCATCCCCCTTGTCAAATCCTAACCCATCACAGTTCATCGCAAAAGACAATAATCGTTACTCTAGCTCACTGATGTGGTCACAATAAGCTGCACACTCCTGCTCCCATTTAAGACTAGCGAGACAGTATTAAAACTACATTACACATTGCATATCATACACTCATACATAAAAAATGTGCATAAAGTAAACAAGTACAATAAAGAAGGCATATCCTCTAAGTAGTAGCAAACTCTAAAAAGCACTATTGTGCACCCCCTGTAACAATATACTAGTACTAACCAGAGGAGATAGGAATCTACAAAAGCAAGCAAATAAATCAACCACTACTTGCTAAATAAATAAAACATAAGTAAGAATAAATGGAGAACATGAACATGGGTAGCATCAACAGGAGCAACACCCGACTGAGGAAAGCCAGGTCTAGGAAAATTGAAGCTCACTACTCTAGCAAGAATATTTGTCCTAAGTAAAGATAAAGACGGCTGAATCATCAAATCCTCAATTAAAGGGGAATCCCATCATAACAACAACGAGATCATCATCGCAAAGCTTATGGCCCCAGAACATGTCACTAGGGGGAGGGATGGGAACTCTCCTCATGTATGGACCATCCCACCAACGATGTACTCGCTCACCCAAATACCATACCCTATTGATGAGGCCAGAGAGCAACACTTATCTCTCTATCAGCTGCCATGCAACCACCATCTCTGCTGTCTAGTGAGATCTCGTCACCCACCAGCGAAGAAAGATCTACTCAAAGGGCAATAATAAATAAATGATCCTTAAGAAAGGAACAACTAACACAATAGGAATCAAACTTACCTGATTAAGGGATAACTTCCTTATATGATCCTGAGCTATCATGCAATCCTCAATCAAATTAGTAGTCTTCTTAATCTAGTGAGAATAATGAGGGAAGCCATCCTCTTGGAAATGCTTGATGGATGGATGGGGGAGAATCCTGAACTCATATGGCCAAATCTATCAAAATTAAAGGGACAGAAATAACAAATCCAAAAGCAAAAGAATAGACAACAGAACTCCTACTCATGTCTAGCATGAACAAGCATCCATAGATCCTTGAGCCACCTCGGCATGTTGCGTCAAGTCCTGAGTACATATGAGCAAAGGCAGCAGTGCCCTAGCAATAGCCTGGCAAGCCATCTAGATCTCTCAAGATAGGCAGTAATCACAAATCACCCATACCCAAAGGGTTGGGGAAGATAATAATGGGTACAGGAAGATAACAACACTTGGTAAATAAAATAAAAAGCAGCGAGCCAACAACTTTGCTGAGACAAGACCATCATCATACAAAGCCTGCACGAAAGAAACAAACTCCGTGTATAGAGTGAGATACGGGTAACCAGACTTTATAGGTGTGACTACCCCAAGCAAATCCATCATGAGGCACCTCCTTGCCACAGCAGTAGAACACTCCCCCTCACTGAAAGGAATAGGCTCTCTAGAAAAGCTTAAGCCCATGATAGCGGTAAAATCCAATGGGGTAATAGTCATCTCCTCGACAGGCAGATGGAAAGTATGATTTGTGTCTGTCCACCGCTCTATCACTGCATACATGCCAATTTGACTTGACGCATATGAGTTATAAGACAATGCAGTAATCACCCCATCAAAGCCCTTCCCAGCAACCATCAGCTTCACACACATTGAGGGACCCTTATAATATATGCTAACTTTGTTAAAACTACCAAGCAGCACAATGACATACCTATAGGGCTATAAATAATAGGTATGCTAGCAAACATTTACACAGTTACTAAATACTAACACACCTCTCTCTCTGTCACTTAATAGGATCTAAACAATAAAGGATGAAAAGAAAAGCATCACGACAAGCAGACAATCACAAAAAGAAAATAAAGCAAGAGCTATCAACCATCAGCATTTACAATAAAGCTAGACAAACAGTTACAATAAGAGCTACAGATCTATAGCTACAACAACCTTATACAATAAAATAAATATCAAAACTGTTAGTGATATGCACTAGGTCAATCATTTGTGATTATGTATTGACTTTCTTATTTTATTAATAAAGAGGTATTATATTATCATTTGATTTTATGATAATTACATGAATGGTTAATTCTTACTAAGGCCATCAAGTATGTGACTTGATAGTAAAACCCTTAGATTAAAATAAGAGTTCTATTCTAATTATCCCTAGCCATTTATTTATTATATGAATATTAAAGTATTAAGGCTAGTATGATGTTGACTGATGGTTATGTTTTACTAATCATAAATATGAGATATTAAGTCAACTCATAGGTACATGATGAGAGATCATGTACTGGATTGACCCACTATGAGAATACTACATAGATTATTACCATAAGTATTTCTTATCACAGTAATTTTATTTCGGTCCTTTGACCTTGAAATCATCATGAATTTCTACATAGCTATTTTATGTTTTGACACATTCTAACATTGTCTTTAATCAGATGATTAAAAGAATGTTGTTGGATATAAAATTAGTTATGTGAGGAATGTGAGTGATTTACAAGGAATTTATCCCTCATTAATATGAGAAAGATATCTAAAGGCCCCTTGATGAGATAGATTGAATGAAAATGCATGGCCATGCTGAAATGAATTGATAAAGAGTTATCATTTTCAGTCTACTTGGAATCAAGTCATAATATTGAACTATATAAGGATGACATTCTATGCCTTATGTTCAATTAAGATATCATGTGATAAAGGGACAATAAAATTCACTGTCATTAGGTTATGTCGGATTATTGACTTCACATGACTTGGGTAGTCATAATATCTTGCTAGAGGCCACTTATGACTTGTAGGCCTAAATAGAGATTTAGGCCCACTGCCAATGTTATGTGAACCTACAGGGTCACACACTTAGAACAAGCCCAAAACGGATATGGGTTTAATAAGCCCAAAATAAACTCTGTGGAAATAAATAATTAAAGTGTTTTATTTATTTATTTATTTGTTTATTTATTTAAGATAAATGTTATTTTAAATAAATAAATAAGATATTATTTTTGATTTTTTTTAAACAAAATCAGAATATAATAAATGGAAAATTATCAAAAGGTCATTGGTAAGTGAAACCCTAACTTGGAGTCTATAAATATGTTATATTCTCTAGGGTTTCACACACTTGTTTTTGCCTCCAAATTCATTTTCTTTCCTCTTAGAAAACAAAGACAAAGTTTTTCCTTTTGTTTTTGATTTGTGAGACAGTCAAGAGGTTGCTAGCACACACACTCAAATTTGTTTTGTGAAGGGTTGTTCGTGTGGATACCTATAGAGGATGCATCCTTTTGAAGACGTCTTGATCCGAATAACCAAGCCAAAAAGCTCGAGGTAAGGTGTCACCGGTGTGAACCTCCTCTCATCCTTCCAGAGAATCTTGCCTCTTCTGCGTTTTGGTAAGATTATTAAAAACCCTAGATTTAATCAATTAGTCGAATTACATGGATCCTGGTTTGGGAACGTGATAAAATTTTAATTTTTTCACTGCGTTTGCATCACGGAACCCAACAAAAACAACTAATGAGCAAGCTTCAAAAAATATAGGCAAAGAGGGACCTACCTCACGATGATGACACACCCAAGCATGAGTCTCTAAGCTATGAACAATAAGGATTGGATCTCCTCGAGAAAGCCTGGATGACTGAGAACTCTGAGCACAAGATGTGCTAGTCCCTACTGTGGATGTCCCAGCTTTAGTAGCCTCTACAAAGTCACCCTCAAGATCAAGATCAGCGTCAATAAAAATGTCCTAAGAAGGTTATAGTCGCATGTTCATTCGTGTGACACCTAAGAAGGTTATAGTCATATGTTCATTTTGCATGACACCTAAGAAGGTTATAGTTACATCCGCATTTGTTTAGTAGCATCCTCATTTGTGTGACACCTAGAAAGGTTATAGCCATATCTCTTTTTGCTTAGTAGCATCCTCATTTGTGTGACACCTAAGAAGGTTATATTTGCATAAATCCTAGTGCACTTTGCATGAATCATAAGCTTGCATATGTCCCAAATACCATCTTGTGTGATAACCAAGTCATAGAACAACAACAACAAAACACAACAACAACAGTTAAATCTTGACAAGATGTCTAAAGACAACCCACAGGTAAGTACCTCTCTCCCTACTAAAATGTTTTTTACTTCTTTGCATTTTGCTTCTTGTGTATTAACACTAGTGCTAGGTGGCTATGCAACACACGTGAAGTAAGGGGGCAATTGTTATACTTTAAATT
This sequence comes from Mallotus nudiflorus, assembly GCA_947683625.1. Taxonomy (NCBI): domain Eukaryota; kingdom Viridiplantae; phylum Streptophyta; class Magnoliopsida; order Malpighiales; family Euphorbiaceae; genus Mallotus; species Mallotus nudiflorus. The sequence continues at coordinate 500,553 of CANTUR010000088.1, read as the reverse complement.
TGATTGTCCCTAAAAAAGTCCAATAATGAAATGAATCCCTGAGATGATTAGAGTCTGCTCAGTCGTAACACCTTTGAAGTGTGTAACCTTAAAACACCCAACCAACCCCATTAATGTGCAGAATCGATCACCAAGCCATTAAGTTGTGCTTTGACCTTGTGAAATATGAATTATCAGAACAACAAGAGGTTTTATTTCAAGAAAACTCCTCTCAAAATACTCAATTGGTTAGGCCGGTGCATATTTTGTTAGATCGGGACCCAGCTTTGTGAAAAAATAAAAATCAATTTTGACAAAATGGACTTCAAAGGCATATCTAGAAGGCCCTAGAACCTCTAGAAGTGGTCCTAGAATGGTCCAACACAACATAAGTATCAGTGTGTATGGCTCAAAAGTGCAAGTAAACACCCCTAGGTGTCATATGCTAAAATCAAGGCCAAATTTGGCAAAATGGACTCTAAAAATACGTCTGAAAGGCCCAAAAACTCTAACAACCCTGGGTGCACATAGAACCTGAAAAGAGCACGTAGAGCATTGAAGTGCACATGAAAACACACACGTGCGCACGTGGCCAAGCGCAAAAATACCCTTATACGCGTGTGACCATGCCTAAACCACCTTATTCTACATATTTTTTCCTATAAATAGACTCCTTTACACCCCATTTTGAAGAGGGGGAGCAAATAGAAACACACACACTCTCAAAAATTCATTCAATTGAAGGCGCTGGAAACCCTTTTCCAGATAGTTTTTGCTCTCCCACAACATTTTCCTTTAGCTGTTGTTGTTAGATCCCTTTTCCACCAAACCAAGCTTTATCTTTATCAAAGTACGCTTCAAAGGTATATAATCTAGCATCATCCTACTATCATTTGGAACCTCTTGATAAGGAAAGCTTGATAATCTCTCGAAGTTAAAGCTTCAAAGCTCATATAGGCTTAGTTAAGTCTGAGGACCACACAATCATTTTAGCATGTTTATTTTATTGCATTGCATTTTATTTTACTGTTGCCAACATTTGGGAATCTTGTTATGCTTGCATGATGAGACTAGCAATCTTGCATGCTGCGTGAATAATATATGTGTTATTATGCTCATTTTATATCATCATTCTACATCTTCTATCTCTAAAATTATAAATCACATCATAAATACCAATACTGTGAAAAGTCCATATCCTCGAATAGAGTCATCATGCTCTTGGTCCAGTGATGACCTCATGCATCCTTTATGTTTTCATCATACATAATCATAATCACTGCAAGCATGATCATCCTATCATTCATCAAACAAACTGTGTAAATGGTCATGTTATTCTTGCAGATCTATCATTCTAGATTTATCTTTCTACAATCCTTCCTTTATTTCATATGTATTTTATCAAGAAAATGATGTAATAAGGTTTTCAATTTTATTTATATTACCCTATTTGATGTACTGTGTGAATGCTTTACAAATTGTCATTACTAAAACTACGGTGATGCGGTAGCTATACATCAAATATCATCATATAATGAGAAATAGTCAAAAAGTATATGCGATCCCCTGAACCTAGAAATCTCTATTGGGGACAATACTCGCTAAATGACTCGATGTTGTCCTTTTCTTTTCTTGATCTTCTAAAAATCGGGTGGTGACTCCATAAAATAAAAAATGTCTCATCCCCCGGAGACCAATCACTTGTCCCTATTTAGTAAAGTTTCCATGTCCCTCAAAAATGGAAAGAACCACTATAAAAAGAAAAAAAATAACAAAAAAACCAACTGAGGTCACTCACACAGCTGTATTTATTGCGTGTCAAAGAGGAGAGAGAGCCACTAAGTCAACTAGTATGGGTGACAAAAGGATCCTCAAGGAAAAAAGTTAGGGTGGATGATGTATAATATGAACCCTAAAAGGGATCAAAAGTGCTAGAATATGAAGAATTCAAGCTAATTAGCTTAATTTCCTATTTTGAAATTAATTAGCTTGATTGGATAAATTTTGAGTTATTTTTCTATTTTGGAGTTAATAAGGAAGATTCAAGAAGATTTTAGAAGATGTGAGAATATTCAAGAATATTCCAAGTCAAAGTCAAAGTAAAATAGTCAATAAGTCAAAGTCAAGGATTAATGGTCAACATGTGACATGGCATGCTTCAATGCTTTGTTGTCATGAGTTGTCATTTTGCTTAGTTATCATGAATTGTAATGAGTTGTCAATTTTGACTTTTCAAAGATGAGTTGTCATTAGTTGTCATATTTTGAAGGAAATCTCCTTAATTAAGGATTTTCCTATATAGGCATCTTTGGGAATAAGGAAGAAAACCTTTTCCTTCAAGGGGTTAGGTTGTTTACATGCCTATATAAAGCCTAAACATATTTTGGATGAATTTAGGATGTATTTTTGACAATTTTAATCTATTAAGTGAGGTTTTCCCTTAACTTTGTTCTTTTGAAACTTTGCAAGTTTACTTGAATTGTTTCGCATCTACCTTTCATTACAATTGCTAGGTTAGACTTATAACTGCGTGATTGTTCATCTTTTAATAGCTAAGTATCTTGCTTCAATTTAATAAGCAAAGGGTTTAGCTCCATCAACACAACCTATCCTTGATGATCCTTAGGCTAGATTTCAAAGTTGGATGCGTGTTCTATCTCTGTTATAGGTAGGGTTCGTATTAGTTTGGTATCAGAGCCAAACTTAAAGGTTTGGTTACATATCCTTTTATTTTCATGTATTATCTATTCTTTTCTTCTTCTCAATTCTTTATAAATTGAAAAAAATAAAGAAATTTTTTTTTGAGTGAAACAAGAGAGCATCATATCCTTGAGTATAAATATATAAGGGAGTGTTTTGTGAGGATTTCTTTTCTATTTTTTTTCTAAATTATCTTTGCATGTGGTTATTATGGACATGCCTTATTTTCTTGGTGGGGATGATCCTTATATTTATTTGGAATGGGTGTAAAAAATGGAGGAGATATTTGATTCTTTTGAATTAAGTGATTTCCACAAGTGTAAATTTGCTTCTTATAAATTTTTGGGTCATGCTACTATATGGTAGGAAGATTTAATGGCATCGTGGAGAATGAATGGGCTTAGTGAGATTAAAAATTAGGAGATAATGAAGAGGGTAATGACTAGACATTTTATTCCTCATAAAGTTAAGGATAAATTTCATCTTAAATTACAAAGGCTTAAACAAGGTGATGAATTATGTGTTGATGATTATGTTAAAAATTTTAAGTTATTTGTACTTGCAAGTGATATAGGTGAATTCAAAAGGAGGAAAGTTATGAAATTCATCAATGGGCTTAAGAGTGAGATTGCTAAGAAATTAAAGAAAGAAGTGCAATTAGAATCTTCTATCATTTTGAAGGTTGTAATTGAACTTGCTTTGGAATATGAAAAGGAAGGAGGTCCTTGTAAGGAGACAATGAAAGTGTATGAATCCAAGAATGATGAAAGTGTTGAAGTCATTGGAGCAAATAATGAGTGTTTACAAGGATTCAATACTCAAGAAGTTATAAAGAGTGCATCTTGTGAACATGAAGAGTGCATGCATCATGAAGAGGAATATCAAGAAGTTTGTACACAAAAGAAGCAGGATAATAAAGAGTGAATTATTCATCATGATTATGTTAACAGCTTTAATCTTTCTTTTTCTAGTGTTTTAAAAGTTGTTTTGCAGAGCTTTATGCCGTATAAAGATCCATTTGGTGATGTTATTGAAGTTCCTTATGTCCACAATACAATCTATGGAGTCTTTGCTTGTACCAAGAAGAACTTGGGATATTCATGTTTCAAGTTTAAAAGGAAGCAACACAAATGCAATCCTTACAAGTTCATGGAAAAGAGTTCTATGTTCGATCAAGTTCAAGCTATATTGAAGCTACTTCTATTGATTCTTACTTCAAAGGAGAGGCTTTCAACAAAGGTGTTTGTATTTGACCCTGGAGGATTCATGAATTTATTAACTTTAGAAGATGGCTATGATTCAAGGGCAAATCAACTTTAAGAGGGAGGGAATAATATGAACCCTAAAAGGGATCAAAAGTATCTAAATATGAAGACTTCAAGCAGATTAGTTTAATTTTCTATTTTGAAATTAATTAGCTTGATTGGACAAATTTTGAGTTATTTTTCTATTTTGGAGTCAATAAGGAAGATTTAAAAAGATTTTAGAAGACGTGAGAAGATTCAAGAATATTCCAAGTCAAAGTTAAATAGTCAATAAGTCAAAGTCAAGGGTCAATGGTCAACATGTGACATGGCATGTTTCAATGCTTAGTTGTCATGAGTTGTCATTTTGCTTAGTTATCATGAATTGTAATGAGTTGTCAATTTTGAATTTTCAAAGATGAGTTGTCATTAGTTGTCATATTTTGAAGGAAATTTCCTTAATTAAGGATTTTTCTACATAGCCATCTTTAGGAATAAGGAAGAAAACCTTTTCCTTCAAGGTTTAGGTTGTTTACATGCCTATATAGTACTTTGGATGAATTTAGGATGTATTTTTAACAATTTTAAATATGAACCCTAAAAGGGATAAAAAATGCCTGAATATGAAGAAATTAAGCTAATTAATTTCAAAATAGAAAATTAAGCTAATTAGCTTGAATGCTTCATATTCAAGCAATTTTGATCCCTTTTAAGGTTCATATTAATGTACGACTCAAATTCATTCCTAGATGATGTGGCATGCTAAGTTAACTTGGAGTCAACCAGACATGTGTTCATATTTTATAAGGCGATATTTTCTTACACCATTAATTGCCTCCCATCCAGGTATGGGGGGCATGTTGGCTAACTCAAGCCTAGATGACTAGAGTGGTGTATGCCATACTGGTTGACACTATTCTTCTTACAGGAGTAATGATTGAAAAACTGCTATAGTAGGGATAGGCAGGTACGTGTCTCCCAATGAGAATTTACATTCACAATGAGATCGTTGTTTCAATCGCCCCTCCATTTTCCTCTCCCATGTCATTTATAGGTGGTTATTTAAAATTCCAATTAAGAGAAATAACTCCCTTAGCAAGAACAGTTGGGGTTTTAAAATCCCATATTAATCATTCATATTCCCATTCTTGACTTGGATTTAAAAATGCCCAAAATTCCAAAAGTCTTCACCCTGTTGCTCTCTCTTCTTTATCTCTATTTTGCTCTACCTTTCTTACAAGACTTATGTTATTCTTCTTCTCAGATTCTTACTATCTAAAGTCCTATAATTACATTACTCTTCCCATCTCTATAAAATTCCTTATTCTTATTTTTCTTTATTATTTCATGTTTCAAAAATGAACACACTAGAAAAGATTTTTGAGTATTCTTTAAAATCAAAACCTGAACACTAAAAGAAAGCCTTAAGGAATAAGTCTTATAACAAGAATGCCATATTGATTAGAGCACCCTTGCCTACTGAGAGGACTTTGATAACTAAAAAATTCATGGGGATTACTAAGGCTCAGAAAGACAATAAACAAATGTTGTTTTTCTTGAAACAAATTGAGTATGGCATGGACTTACCCCCCCTTTGCCATTTTGCATTGAGGTCTTTAGGTTTTTATGCAAGTGTCCCATAACCTTAACCCCATATAGTTCTTTTGTATTGATTGCTTTCCCCATACTTTGCAAGAAACTAGGGGTCACTTGTACCTTAAATTTATTTAGGACATTTTTTTAGCATAGGAGGTTGTCTAGTGGATTTTACAATTTTAGCAATAGACTAGGGTTTGCTTTTTTTAGTGGAGTTCTTGATATGCATAAAGGTTGGAGGAACAAATACTTAGTGGCTAGATTAAAGGATGATGGGCCTTTACAAGAATAGGGTTTTGATTTAGGATAGGAAGATGCCCCAAAGGAAACCAAAGGGTTATCTAAATTAAGCGAATAGGAGAAAGCTAGTTATGAGTTTATCATAAAGCAAAGGAAAGTGTATAGGATTCAGGAAATTATCAATAAGTTTCCTCTAGAAAAAGCTAGTGGGTATTTATGTTGTGTAGCTTAATATAAAATTCGTTAGCCTTCGTTGAATATGAGGCTAATTCATTTGATTTTACTTTTCAATCTTATAGGAAGGCAAGAGCCTAATGAAGTCCAGCAAACATAGCTTCTCTAAAGAGGAGATTACATGCATTTCCAAATTAAAAGAGCAAGAACAGTTGAAGTCCACTAAGAGCGTGCCACCTCAAGACCCTTTTATAGTAAAAACTAGAGCATAAACTACTGCCCTAAAGATCAGTGAGCCTAACCTAATTAGCCTGACTTCTAAGAAATGCAAAGGTGCTCCCTATGAAGGTAAAGGCAAGAAGAAGTAAACCATGGAGAGCAATGAAATTGCCTCGGGTTTAGAGACTGAGGAAGAGCCATTGGTTGAAACCACTATGGACCAAGCCAAACTGGTCTTAGAGAAGTTGATGTAAGGAACCATGGTCATCAACAAAAGGAAGGAACCCATTGTGGATCTTTCCTAGGGTCCTATGTCTGATATTTTCCCTCAGAATCCTATCTAATGAGTGGTCACTAGACTCATCAATAGGTTTCTCGAGATGGGATTCTCAATGTGAGATCGCATTGTGCCTTTCATAATGAAACTCTTGTATTCAGCTTCTGAGGAACACTGCTAATTCCTTAGCCATTGTTTAAAGGATTTAAGATCTCAATCCATAAAGATTACCTAAAGGGTAAGTAGCAAGTTATCTTTTCAATTAACATATTTTGCCACTCTAGTCTTAACCATTATGCTTTGGGGAATACATGCAGCTTTGTGGTTTTCTGTATGAGCAATACCTTTGTGCCAAGGCAATGGGGAAAGAAAATGCCAGAGAACTTTCTCATTTAAAGAAAGAGGTGGCTGGGCTCAATGCCACTATTCACTAAAAAGAAATCTAACTATAAATGGCTAAAGGTGCAGTGCAAAAGCTTGAAGTTCAGTAAAAATACCTACTGGATCAGGAGTTGTCACTGAAGAAAGAAATTTCCCAGCTGAAGAGAGACTTGGAAGAAAAAGAGCACAAGAAGAATGATGTTGTACATGGCGATGTGGAAGGTTATAAAGCCTTTGAGGACTTTAGGCTTGAGATCCTGATGAAAGAATTAGGCTATTATGCAAAGGGTTGGAAGGATCTATAAATGCAATTATCTTCATACCATCCTACTGTGGATTTTTCAACTTTCAAAGAGGTGGGAGGGATAGCTCAAGAGGAAGGTAAGGCTGTTGCTAAGGATATTGAGGGCAGCCTTTCAGGAAACAAAGTAAAGATCACTCATGAGGAAACAACCCAGACCGATCCCCTAATGGTAGTAAAGAACCAAGAGGTTAAGGATGCTCCCACTAGCCATGAATGAGATGCCCAAGAGGCTCAGGATGTGGTTCCTGCTCATGACTAGTTTCCCTTTTATATTTTTTTATGGAACATTTCTTTTGAATTTCCCCAAGTGTGGGTACTCATCAAGACAATTTCTATTATCATTGTTTGTTTGGATGTTATGGTGTTTGTTTCCATGTGGTCGTGTTTACAAATACCTACTTTGTATTTTTGTGTTTGGATTTCCATGGTAAATTTTTTGTATATTCCTGTATAGGTTTTTCTTACTTTGGAGTTTTGAATTTTAAGTTTCACTTCTTAGAAACTATATTGTGAATGAGTTCTTGATGTTTTTGCCTAATTTTTTTTCACAAAGGTGTTCCCTTGAGAGAAAAGTGATATTTGCATCTCTGCCAAGGTTTTTTCCAAAAATGTCTCTAGGAGCAAAGTGGTGGTTTCAAACTAATGTGGTTTTAGCCAATATGCATATGCATTAGTGCTTTAAACATTTGTTATCCAAGTTTTCATTTGGAATGAGGAAAGGAAAAATCAGCACCTTAGGAAAGATTTTCATTACTTCATGAAAAAGAATACATAGATAATTAATTTTCCTCATATAAGAGAGTAAATTAAGGTACATAGATAGCTTTCCCATCAAAAAGACAAAAGAAAAAGATATCTTCTACTGGTAGTACTTTTTCAAGTGTTGAACATTCCATGCACAAGGCAAATTATTCCCTTTAGAGTCTATCAAGTGGTATGTTTTGGGCTTGACCACTCTAGTAATGCAAAATGGGCCATCCCAATTAGGTGACAACTTGTTTTTACCCTTCTTCTTCCTTATGGTGTTTAAGCTTCTTAGTACCATATCTCCTACTTTTAATGGGTGGTGTTTGATTTTTGCATTAAAATATAGAGCGAATGTTTATTTATGTACAGCCAACTATACTAATACTTCTTCTCTTAGCCCTTCTAAAAGACCCAAATTGATTCGTAGCTATCATATATTTGAAACCTCTATATTGGCATTGTAATTTCCATGAGGATTACAACCTCTGTGCATATGCCAACATGAATGAAGACTCTCCAGTTTCCTTTTTGGCATAGTTTTATAAGCCTATAACACATTATACAATTCCTAAGCCTAATCCAATTTTGCTCCTTCTAGCCTTTTTTTAGTGCATTGAGGACTAATCTATTTGATACCTTGACTTGATAATTTATTTATGGATGGGAAACTAGGCTAAAGCAATGCTCAATGTATAGGCCTTCAGTGAATTCTTTGACTTTTTGATAATCACATAGCTTGCTGTTATCCGATATAAGAATCTTTGACACCCCAAATCTACACATAATGTTCCTCCATAAGAAATTGATGGTCCTTTATGCTATAATGGCAGTTAAGGCCTCCACTTCCACCCATTTTGTAAAGTAGTCTACTGCCAGGTGGACAAAATACTTTTATCTAGGAGCCATTGAGAAAGAACCTAGTATGTCTACCCCCCCTCCATTGAGCAAAAGGCTATAGGGCTAGAATGGGGTTTTGCTAAATAGTTGGTACATGAATGTTGTCAGCAAAATTTTGACAAGTATCACACCTTTTAACTAATTCAACTGCATTTGTTGATATTATGGGCTAGAAATCCCTTGCCTTATGATTTTATGAGTCAAGGAGCATCCTTCCATATGGGTTCCACACACCCCTTCATGTATTTCTTTCAAGACGTATTCAGCTTCTTTTGGGGTAAGGCACCTAAAGAGAGGCATATGATACCTTCTATTATATAACTACCCTTTAAACATGGTGAACCTCGATGCTCTCAAAAAGATTTTCATTGCCTTATGAAGATATGAGGGGAGTTCTCTGGTCTAGAGGTACTGAATGATAAGATCCATCCAACACTCTTCCTTTTGAATTAGAAAAATCTGAGAGGCTTCTTGTATATTGGGAATGGTAAAAATGTCAATGTGGACATCCTAGGGTAAATATTCCACATTGGTTGTGGCCAGTCTACTTAGAAAGTCTGCTTTAGAGTTACTCTTGCATGGGATCTAGACAATACATACTGGTATTTTATTCTCATCAAACTGACTCAAGAGAGTTTTCACTAGTTGTAAGTATTGAGACATCTTTTCCCTTTTTGTTCATACACACCACTGACTTGGTTCACAATCAATTAAGAGTCACTGTGTATCTTTAAATCAGTGGCCCCAATGGTGTTAGCTAGTTTGAGACCTGTGCCTTATATTCAGTAACATTATTGGAGGAGGGAAAATCTAAATGAAGTGATTTTTTTGACTCAAATCCCTAAGGCCCTTTCAAAAGCACTCTTATTGCACTTCCTTCGTCATAAGATGACCCATCAACATAGAGATTCTAGTGTTAAATTACCCCAATGGAAGAATTAGGAAGGAGATTAAAGCTTTCTTCGGCTTCTTAATCTCCTTTTGTTCTAGAGTGCTAGTAAAGTTGCATTCTGTAATAAAATTTGGTAAAGCTTGTGCTTTGATAGCTTTTTAAGGTTCATACTTTAAACTGTACCCCCTTATTTCCACAAACCATACAATCATTCACCCTGTTATAGTTGGCCTGTGTAAAGCTTGGTGCAATGGAGCATATATTCTAACAATGCCTTGGTGGCCTAATAAATATATGCCAAATTTGCATACAACCATTAATAAAGAGAAAGCTAGTTTTTCAATAGGAGTATATCTTACCTCTACTCCTTTAAAAAATTGATTGACATAATAGATTGGCTTTTGATGGGAGACCCTTTTCTCTAATAAGCATAGTGTTAATGGCATGATCTGAAGCTCCTATATAGATAAATATACCTTCCTTTAGAATTGGCCTACTTAGCATATGAAGAGATTGAAGATACTACTTCAATTAACTTGGAAATAAATTGGTGCAGAGCTACAACCTGCTCGCACTCATCAGTCCATTCAAAGGAAGGGATCTTCTTGAGTTTCTTGAAGAGTGTAAGACATCTTTCAGTAGACTTAAAAATAAATTAGTGCAGAGCTACCACCCTACCTGTTAAGCACTGCACATCTCAAGGACATCAAGGTAAGGGTATTTCTAGTATGGCTCTCACCTTTTTGGGATTTGGCTTAATACCCTTCTGACTCACCATATAGCTTAGAAATTTTCCTCCCTTTATGAAGAAAGAGCATTTTTCAGGATTCAGTTTCATGCCATAATGGTTAAACATATAGAAGATCTCCTGTAAGTCAATTAGATGTTGTTTAAAAGTTATACTATTCATTACCATATCATCCACATAAGCTTCCAAATTTCTCCCTAATTAGTCTTTAAAAATTTTATTGATAAGACGCTGATAGGTGCATCACTCCAGGTAATCTGTGGAGAAAGGAACAACCTCCAATTGGGCTGTTGGCTATGTTCTTTACCTAAAAGCAACATCCTCCATATTAAGCCTTTTTAGCGTTAAGACTTCTTCCTTGCCCTCATCACTCAAAGAGAGAGTGATAATATTTGGCTCTAATTTGCCTTCCTTCACCATGATGGGACTATCATTAGATGGCATTTTCATGCAGAGATATATAACGCATAAGATGGCACAAAGCTTATACAGTATGGGGTAACCTACTATGACATTATAAGTTATTAATACTCTAGCTACTATAAAGTTTGCCATTATGGTTCTTCCCTTGTAGATATTTCCCCTGGTGTCTTCTTCTCCAATGGTGATTGGAAAAATAATTTTTCCTTTAATAGGGACTAGAGAATTATGTATTCCTTTTAAATAGGATTTTGCCAGAAGTAAACACTTAGCCCATCTTCTGAAATACATGAAAAGGAATGAGATTAACTAAGCTTCTATCATCCACCAAAACCCTTTTAACTCTAAAATTATTATTATTGATTATAGCTATAATGACCATTGCATTCGCATGTAAGGTAGTCACATCCTCTCCATCATCAAGGCCAAAAGTAATTATATAAGTGCACAATGGGTTGTTCGCTTATGTCTTATAAGATGGCTTTAACATCTTATTCCCCTAGTTTGGCTAAGCAATGGTATCTCTAGTAATCTAATGAATTGTAGCCCCTATTTCGGTATTTAAAGGGAACATTAGTTGTTTGTCTTTTGCCATTCTGGATGATGATAGTATGTCACTAGTTGTCCCTTTGGTGCATTATCACCACCTTGGAAAAAATTTCTGAGGTGCCTTTCTTTAATTAGCCTTTCTATTTCAAGCATCGGCTAATGGCACTCATTCGTATTATGCCTTATTGCCTTATGAAAATGGCATAATCTAGATTGGTCTTAATTTTTAGGATTAGAGGGTATCTCTTGTGGCCATTTCACATACTCCTTGTCTTTGATAGCCATGAGGACCTCTTGCATTGTAGCACTCAATGGAGTTATGTCACTCTCCCATATAGGAGTAAAAAGCTTTTTAATAGGCTTTTGCAGGGGCTTTTGTTAATGGTCCTAGCCCTCTCCTTATGCCCTTAGGAAGAGCAGGCTCATCAAATTCTTCCTTTCGCTTAGGAGTGAATTAACTAAACTAGTAGGCATCATCTTGTCTAATGTACTTCTCTACCCTTTCCATTAGTGCAGTTAAGTTAGCAAGTGGATTTTTGGAGAGTGAGCTAAACAATGGAGGACTGTTGGTGCCTTTAACCACAGCCTCTAGAGCTCTTGAGTGCTCTAGGTTAAAAATCTTAATAGTTTCCATGTTGAAACGAGCTATGTAGTCTTTGAGACTTTTCTCTAAGTTTCTGCATTATGGCTTCTAGATAGGAGGTTTCCCTTTGGGTTGGTATATTAGAAATGAACCTACTAAAAAATAGCCTACTGAGATCAACAAAAGAGTTAATGCAACCAGAGGGCAAATTATTAAACCAAGCTTATACAGCATCAGTAAGTGTAGTAGGAAACATCTTGCACAAAAATAGCATCAGATCGAGTACAGAATTCTATAACCATTTTAAAATTCAGCATGTGGTCTTTGGGACTAGTGGTACCATTATAAGTTAGTAACATAGGCAACTTGAACTTACTTGGAATGGGTTCCTATTGTATGCTCTTTCAGAAAGGAGACAATATAAGTCATCCTAGTTCTTTTGCCCTTTTTTGCTACCCATTCTAAGAACTCCCTCAAATTTTCAGTTAACTCATTTGATCTGGTAGTGGAACACGCAGTGCATTTTTCCCCTATACTTTTCTACTCAAAGGAATATTGCAGATCTCGCAACGTATCCATCCTAGCTTTGTCCTTCGTAGCCATCTCATCATGTTCCTAAAGCCTCTGTGGCTTTTTCAAAGTTTCCAGCGTCATTCTCCAACACCTTCTTTCAAAATAAGTTGAGGCATTTTTGGAGGGATCACCTTGCTTGTTTCGCCCTAATCATTTACTCAATTTGTGATGTGAACTAAGCAAGCACCAAACATGTCAACCAATATGATGATCCACTCAAGTATAATGGTCTAACAATTAGAATTGCATGAAGAAGTTTAAGGGTAGTTTAGGACTATTCTTAAAGAAAAAGATCAAGTTTGGGATAGAGAATCAAGGCATAAGTGTAAATGGAGCTCAATTGAGTGAATTTGGAGAAAGTTTGACATAAGGGCAAAATTATCCTTTATGCACCTTATTATCATATTTTGACCCTCAAAATGAAGAATTCATGTTAAACTCTTCAAGTAGAGTGGGTTGCATTCAACATACATAAAGTGCAATTTTGAAGATTTTGTAAAGTTCTAGAAGGTGCTAAGGGAATCTATAAGAATCAAGAATCTTTTAAGAATATTCTCTAAAAATAAAACCCTAGATGTAATGGAGATTAGCTATTACTCATTTAAAGACTTGGTTAAATTTTGTTTTGTTATTACAAGTTGTTAATTTAAATTTTCAATACTTAGTTGTTATGAGTTGTCAATTTGACTTTTCAAGGCTTAGTTGTCATATTTTTGAAGGGATCTTATTTAGTTAAGGATTTCCCTTTATATGAGTTGTTAGGAATAAGTAAGAAAACCTATTCCTTTAAGGATTATGATGTTTACATGCCTATATAAAGGCCATATCAATGTAGTACAAATTTAATAAAGTTTATTAATTAATTCTGAATTCTTGTGAGGTTAAAGTTCTTCTCTTTTATTTTTAAAAGAAATTTAGTGAATTTATCAATTGAAGGCTTAGTACATTTAAACCTAGTTTAATTTAGACTTAAAATTGACTTTGTTAATCGTAGGTTTATTTTGAACAACCTTTAATTCTTTATAATTAATGCTCTTAAGTACAAGTTATTTAAGGGTTTTATTGGGAATTAGAGTTTTCCTTTGCTTGATTTATGAACAATCCTTGGTAAAGTTATTAAGATTGAATACGAGTTTGGTACAAGTTAACCATGTTTGTATCATTTGGTATCAGAGCTTTGGCTCATTAATCAAGTACATATCTTTACTTTTCTTTGTTGTTTGCATTTAATAAAAAAAACATTATTTTTTCGTTCATTTTTGTGTCTTGTTTGATATCGATTCATTTTCTTTATGATCATAGAGTTCAAATTCATTTTTCTTTGTTATCTTGAATCAATTTCATTGTTTTCTTTATATTCCAATATATTTATACTCTTTAAACAAAAAAATAAAATCCATTTTTTATTCATATTGTTTTGCATCTTAAAAGTCTTGTTTGTCACAAATACATATCAATTTGAGTTTGTTCTTAATTTTTTCATTTTGTATCTATTATATAAAAAAAGGGAAGAAAAAAATTTATGAATTGTGAAAAAAATATTGAATTGATCAAATTTGAATTCAATTTGGCCTAAAACCATTCCAATTTGGTGTTGTGATTCTAAATTCCGTACCTTGCCTTATTTCAATTCTGAATATTCTACTCTTCTTCTTAAGTTATGTTTAGGTTAGTTTAAACACTTATTCCAAATTTTCTTATTTTCATTTTGTTTGGATATTGTCTTTGTTTGTTGCATTTTCTTTGGTTCTTATAGTCAAATTTGAGTTTAATTTTTCTTTGATTGTTTTGTATTAAGCTTAATTTGATAATTAGTAGCTTAAGTTCCATAAGAACTACAGGAAAGGAATTTGAGAGGTGAATGGAATGTGGTGAGCTCATAAGAGGGTAAAAGCCTAATTGAGTGAAACACGAGTTGAGTGACATTCTTTCAGTGTAAACACGTGAGGGAGTGTTACTTGTAAGTTTTTTTCTTTTATTTCTTTGTTTATAACATGGCAGATCCAAAGGAGGTTAAGATAGATCCCGAATGGAAGCTTTTTATGCAGGTGATGTAAGAATAAATGAGTCAATTGTTAAACAGCTACCAAAAGGTTCAAGAGTAAATAGGGAGGTTAGAGCAAAGCTAAGCTACAACCACCACCAATAATACTAACAATACAACTTAAATCACACATAGACAAGTTCATAGAGGGAGATTTCATAATGATGATGATGAGTTTGTTAATAAGAGCATTCAAGGGCATAATAAGCAAGATAACAACCTTAGGAGAATAAAGATGAAGATACCTAATTTCCATGGTAGAAGTGATCCCGAAGCATATCTAGCATGGGCAAAAAAGGTAGATTTTGTGTTTAATTACCATAACTACTATAAGGAAAAGAAAGTCAAGCTTGCAACCAGCGCATTCATGGGCTATGCACTAGCTTGGTAGAATCAACTAGTGGTTTTAAGGAGGCATTGTGGAGAAGAACCTATCTCTACATGGCAAGAGATGAAGACTATCATGCGAAAGAGGTTTGTGCCAAATCATTATTATAGGGATTTGCATTATCACTTTCAAGGGATGAAACAAGGTTTGAGGAATGTTTAAGTAATTAAAGTGGTTGGGAGACAAGTTGAGGAGAAGAATAAAGGGAAAGAGTGCCAACTTGAAACCTTACCTATAAAGTTAATTTTTGAAGATTTAAGCATCAATCAACAAAATGAAGAAATTCACTTTTCATGTGGGAAAACTTTGGAAAAGGAAGTCTATAAAGATGAGAGAAAGGAAAAGAGGGAGTTAAGTGTTGAAATTAGGTTGAGTGAGTGTGAGCGACCGTCAACTTTTATGTTGTGGTTTTTTATTACTTTGTTAAACAATGTAGCGGGTCTTTCTATTTTCAAGGGACATGGTAACTTTATCGAATAAGGATAAGTGATCGGTATTGGGGGGATGAGATGCTTTTGATTTTGTGGAGTCACCACCTGATTTTTAGAAAATTAGGAAAAGAAAGGGACAACATCGGGTCACTCAATGAATATTTTGCTCAGTAGATATTTTCAAGTTCTAGAGATCGTATCTACTTTTTTACTATTTCTCATTATACGATATTCAATGTATATCTAATACAATACCCTAGCTTCAATAATGATAGTTTATATAGCATTCATATAGTATATCAGATAATATAAGATAATAAGGCTGAATGAGTAACCTCAAGTGGTCTAGATAAGGCTTTAAGTGCTGCTCTTTCAGTTCCCACTCTTCTATGGAATAATTGATTACTAGCATGGAATCTTTAAAGATTTTGACTTTTATGACATCCAGGGTTATCAGTGCTTCTATTTTGAGTATGCATGCCTCATATTTTGCTTCATTGTTTATGACTCTAAACTCGAGCTTTTTAAAAATTGGTACTATTTTACCTTCTAGAGATTGTAGTATTACACCGACTCCTGCGCTGAACTGATTGACTACTCGATTAAAGTACATGTGCCATCCTTAGATTTCAATGACTGAGCTAAGGTCATCTAGGAAGTCTAGTTGGATTTCTTCTGTGTCTGGAGTGGGGTTGAGAGTTAGAAATTCAGCCACTACTCTCCTTTTTACTACCTTCTTAGTCAGATATTGTATGTCAAATTCTATGAGCAGCACGAGGCACTTGGCAAGTTTCTCTACTAGAGAGGGAGCTTCGTAGAGGTACTTCATTGGGTCCATTTTACATAGCCTTAATTTTGTAGGATTGAAAGTAATGTCTAAGTTTCTTCATTGCCCATACCATTTCCAGCCATATCTATTTGACTTGGCTGTACTTCACCTCATATGGCATCATCTTCTTACTCAAGTACTAGATTGTGTATTCTACTTTCGTTTCTCCCTCTTGGGTTAACATTACACCGATTGCATTCCCTTTGATGGCCAAATACAGGGTTAGAGGTATCCCTATTTTAGGTGGTCTTAGAACTAGTGGGTTGGCTAGGTAGCTTCTAATCTTATTAAATGCTAGCTGACACTGTTCATTCCATTCAACCGGTTGATCTTTTCTGAGTAACTTAAAGATCGGTTCACACACTGTTATCAACTTAACAATGAATATGTTGATGAACTATAGTTTCCTTAGAAACTCTCTAATTTCTTTCTCTGTTTTTGGCATTGGCATCTCTCTAATGGCTTTTGCTTTGTCTAGATCCATTTCAATCTCATTCTGACTGACAACAGCATCTTTCCTAAAGTAACCCTTATAGATGGTGGGGTATAGCGCATGCCCAAGATTTTAACAACCATGATACTGCTTGAGCTCAGGGCTCTATAGAACACACTAACCATTTTCACAAAGACATGGCATGGAGATGAGGAGTCGCCACCTATAGTAATAACTTGGACAAATCATTTTGGTGGTACTTGATTCTTTAAAAGAAAGCTAACCCCACAACTAGGAGATTATAGGAATGGAATACCAACTTCTTTTATTCTTGTGTTCATTTAGATTTTGCAGTAGCTAATTAGGGTTCTTTTTTCTCTGATTTTTTTCAAAGCTCTTTTTTCTAGGGTTTTCACACAGCTTTTCTTTTCACAAACTCTCTCTACCTTTTTCTTTTTTTGTTTTTTCTCTCACTCGTTTACCAGCTAATTACCTTACAGCCTTCCTTTCTGGCTTTTAAAGCCATACCCAATCACTTCAGTTCCTGTGATCATATAGGAAGTTACGTGATAGCTAGGAGCAATCAGGAGACTAGTCTACATTTTAGTTTTGAATTTTCAAACTCAGGATAATTGCATCCTGAAATTAGGTGCTTACAATTGCCCCCCTTTGTCGTTGTTTGCTTGAAAAATTTCGGCAAAGCAAATAAGTACACAATTTCAAGGCAAAGAGTCATAACACTTACTTATGTACCATGACCATGCATGGCATTATGTTATGTTGAATGAGATTTAAGGAACACTAGAATTCCTATGGAATTTCTAGTTATGATGCTATCACTGTGTTTAGTGAATGGTGATTAACACTATGTTTAGTGCATTTTGAAAACAAACTATAGTTCCAGTGGAACATATAGCAGTGCTGCTATTACTATGGTCAGTGAATAGCAGTTGACACTATGTTCAGTGCATTTTGTTATATTCCATGTGGGACGTTTAGCATATGACATTATATTCCATGTGGGACATTTAGCAGGTGACACTATATTCCCTGTGGGACGTTTAGCGATTGTGATTTTTACTATATTCCCTATGGGACATCTAGTGATCGAGATTTTCACTATATTCCCTGTAGGATGTCTAGTAATCATGATTTTCACTATATTCCATATGGGACATCTAGTGATCTTGATTTTCACTATATTCCCTATAGGACGTCTAGTGATTGTGATTTGAGAACATGCTATAGCTCCTATGGAATGTCTAGCAAAAATACCATAACTACTGTGTAGTGTCTAGTAGATCAAAATATTTGAAAATTCATATTAGAATGATTTTAATGAAAGAAGTACATTGTACTCAATCGTACAATGTGGACTCTACCCCGGTCGGATAGTCTAAATTGAAATACACTACACTCGATGGTGTAGTGTTGATTTCTTTTATGTGCTTATGCTACAATCCATAATTGCTCTTGATTAGTTGCAACCCTTTCGTTGCTCACTAATGATTATGAAGTCCATAACTACTCGCTGATGATGCTGCAACCTATAATTGCTAGCAAATTGACTACAATCCTTTCAATGCTCACCTTTGATGATGGTATAGTCCATAACTGCTCACTGACAATGTTGTAACCCATAATTGCTTGCAAATTGATTATAATCATTTCATTACTCGTCTTTGATGCTACTATCCATAACTACTCATGATTTTTATCTTTAGTTGTTTGAGTCAAATGCTTTGAATTCTTTGTGCTAACTGATTAGCATTTTTGCTGACTGACTTTGAATTTTGTTGTGTTGACTGATTAGAATTTCTCTGCTGACTAATTTCAATTCTGCTATGTTAACCAACTCTACAAGTTAGTGCACTTCCTTCTAGATTTATAATTCCTATAGACTTATTATAGTTAGTTTCAATCATGATGAATGTATAAAAGTACAATATAATGTTGAAAATTTATGAGAAAATTCATCACTTTATCATAAGATAGCATGCACTCAATGAATCTCACTATTTTTTATTTATATGTATGTCATTTATTCACCATTTACAAAGGTCAGAGGCATAATTAACCATCTTATGCTGAGAACATATCTATTACCAAGTGAAGGGCTTACTTCCACATCTCAATTTAGGGAGAATTTGCTAAACAAAACTTATGGAAATTGAGTATAAAAAGATTGAATTTTGAGTATCAAAATAGTCTTTGAATTATTTTTGTGATTTTCTTCCTTATCTAAGTATTCCCTCACCTTGCTCATATTACTCAGCATGGATATCGTTGGAGAGGTCCTTTGGATACTCATACTCTTACAAAGCATTAGAGTAAGTAAAGTAGGTTTTTTATGTGGGTCCTCTTTTAGTATTCCTCTACCTTTCTTGTATTACTCAACGTGGATATCGTCAGAGGTTCACGTTGATACTCTTGTTCATTTTTTAGCATTGGAGTAAATTATGCTTGCTCTTATTTTGATTCTCCTCCTCTTAGTGTTCCCTCACCTTTCTTGTGTTACTCAGTGTGGATACCGTTAAGGGATTTGTACTCATACTCATTTCTAAGCATTGGAGTAGATTATATGCACATTTATTATTTAAAAGACTAAAATGATACTATAAAATTCAAGCAATTTATATTGCAAGTCCATAGATTTTGTCTTTGCGTATTCTTCCCCTTGTTTGGGTGCGAACCAAGCATTAGATTGATTGCATTTTATAAACTTTTAACACAAAGCTGTTAACTAATCATTTGAATTTCGTGAGGCTAATAAAAAAGAGCCATTATAATCAAAGGTCATGAGATAGGCTTTTCGCACACGATCTCATAAAGTGGATGAATTTACTTTCAATTTATGAATTTTATAATTGAGATGGTACTTTATTACAGAATAGAGTTTTGTTACTTCCCTTTATTATCTTGGTGAGGGTTTAGCATTTGCCATTTTGCCCATTCTTATTGATGTCCTTTCCCCTTCTTCATTCTTTTATTTTTTACCTACACAAAATACCATAATTTAGTATGGCCTATTTGTAATTGAAGAGATTTTGTCAAATTGCAATGTTATTCTTTTGCATTATTCCCTTTTGATTATGATGATTATGTCTCTGATCACAAGGTCATGATACTCTATCATTGAAGTCATGGCCTAAGGTTGAATTTGCCTTTCCACCATTCCATTAATACTATGGTAGAGGGCTTCATTCCTCTTCTTAACATCTCCTGCAAAAAAGGTTTAGGAGTTAGAGATCTTATTTCAGGATCAAATAAATTTTCAGAGTGCATTCATTTTAAGTTTTGAGTGCATTCTTCCCTTTTATAAGGTCGACGAATGTATTGCTGACATGTTGGACCTTCTCATCACCATATTCCATACCCTATAGTAGTCTAAATGTTATGGAGAGATATTCCAAATGATGCTCCAAATGAGATTATAGAGATGGATGTTGAATCTGAGGAGCTTGAGCATCCTGTCTAGCCTCTTGAGGTCGTCAGGATGATGCTTTTACAAGTATCACTGTCGATGATATTCCCTTACTAGATGGGACTATGATTTATTGGGTTCTTGAGTTCTAAAGTCCCATTGAGTATCAGGTTCACCTTGATAGTGTTACCTTTCTATTTTACTTCTTCCAATGCAGATATATGAATACTCTAACTACTTTCCTACACTTTTACATACTAATTTTGAATGTTAGTAGCAGTGTATTTGTACAATCTTGTCTAGACTCAAGGACTTTATTATGCAAAGCAAGTATTTCATAACAAATGTATGCAAGTGTATGCATGTTATGTATGACATGTATGATCCTAATGGGTCTTTTGTTTGGAACAGAGCTATATTTTCAACTTAGAGTGTGAGAACGAGGTGCCTCATCAATAGTATGTAGGTTTGAGCATTGAATGCCTCACTATTGGTAGTTCTAATGTCAAAGCCTCTGATACAATTTTTCAAATAAGTGACCATGCTAGCAAGTGGGTCTATGGCTCAACATTGGAGCTTGTGATTGACCGATGCACTGTTGAATTTTTCTTTTTATTATTGTTTTTGCTATATGATAACTGATGTATTTATATGCTAGTAGTTTACTCCTTTCTGCCTTGAGATATTTTTTCACTAACTTTGAAGTTCGAGTGTTGTATTTATTGTTTTTCCCCCAAGCTACCCTAGAGTTACATTTTGCCCCCAACTTCATTTTGAATTCATCCTAGCAGTCTTTTTCTTTATGTGTGCAAGAGACTCGGTTTGGTCACTACTGTTGTTGATCCTTTATCTTACTAACCCTATTAGTTGCAGTCTTATGTATTGAAGATGCAAAGGAGTGGGAAAACTGATTGAAGTGAGTTCTTGATGATGAAATCAACTGGGCTTGCACTTCAAAGAATTATTGAGTAGAATATAAGGCATGATGTTGATGTAATAATTAATGATAGTTACAAGGTATGGGTTGCAATGCAAGTTACTGAGCCACCTGAATTCTTAAGGTATAAGGGGATGCTAGGCTTACAAGAAAAATTACAAAAGGGGTGGCCAAAAAAAGAAAACATAACTAAAATAGTGATCTTATAGCTCTGATTTAGATTTTATTATGTATTTTCTTTTCTTTCAGATACTTATGCAACATAATAAAGACGAATATGCGATATTTGAACAAAATTTTAAAATTCAATTTTAATCATTCATTAGGGCAAAAATGAGAACATTCATTACAGCACATGATACAACTCTTGTTATTAGCCAGTCTTAAATTTTTCTCTCTCTAATTTTTACCTTACGATTCTTTTTTCTTTTTCTTCTCTCTTTGTTTTTTCTCTTTTTTTCCTTCTTTTTATTTTTTCCTCAAATTTCCTACCTTCGAAAGTTACATTATGTGATATATGTACATTTTTTGAATTTTCATTTGTGCCCATGCTAAATGAATCTAATTGAACTGAATTTATGTCAAATATGCAGATGCAATCAATATCATAATGCATAGTACCATTAGGATGTACATTATATAAGTAAGCATGATCAAAATTTATATCATCAATTATTAAAACAAAATAGAAACTAAAATTTTATTCAAAGACAATAAGAAATTTTATTTCCTATTCTAGAGTCTTATAGTGGTTTTCATTAAGGAGGCTAACATAAAAACTATTCTTGCATCTTTTGCCAACTATCTCCATGACTTCATCTTTATGTACCTCAAATGTGCATTTTTCTTTCTTGTCTATCAGCTTCTCATCATCAAACTCATCATCCCATCCTATAGGCACAATCAACTCGAAGGGATGTCAAAAGAAGGTGGTTTAGTATAAAACACCTTATAGTCAAACTTGCCTAAAGGCTAACCTAATAAGTCTCATGCTCTTTCCACATCTTTAGGGGCATTAGGAGGTTTCTTATTGGTTTTAAGGTTTAGGTCCTTAAAGGAGCTTCGCTCTTCTTCCTCACTAACTCCTGAGTTAATCATCATGGTAGCTGGGGTGGTACATTTTTGTAGTTTGGGAAAGAATTATTTCTAATGCTTGGGTTTTTGGGGTTTATGATCTTTCTGGAGTCTATAAGGTTTTGGATTTTATGTTTGAGATGGATGCAGTTATTCATGGAGTGTTGGAGGTTTTGATAGAATTGGTAGTGCTTGTTTGGGTTTGATGGGTTTGGATTAAGTAAAGGTTAAACGAAGCCCTTTTTGCATTAGGTGCTATAGGACTTTTGAAAGTAGTTGGTTAAAATTGGAGAATCTCCTTAGTTGTTGAATAGCAAGCACTTCCATAATCTGGTTAGTGCTCCATTGCTGTGTGCCCGTAGTTAGGTAGTTTCGAGTTCCTGTACTTCTAAAGCTTTTCTTCTTCTTACTCTCAATCTCTTCGGCTTACAAACCATCATCGTACAAGTCTATAGATGTTTTGGGATTCATCATTTGCAATAACTCAACCATATTAGGTGACACATTCCGAACTATCATCCTAACCTAATCCCTCTCGGTCAGCTTATTCTTCATCAACCTTGATTTATTCAAGAATCTCATTAGAAAATCCAAAAATGATTCATTACGATTCTACTTAGTCAACTCTAAATCCTTGATGGACACTTCTAATCTAGTGTTATAATTATACTGTTTCAAAAAAGTAGTACATAGTTCTTTCCAATCAACCTTGACAGACTTTTCTAACCTATGATACCAGCTTACAACCATTCCTTATAAAGACAGTATAAATAACCTAGTGATCACTTCTAATGGGGCCTTAGTAGTGCTCATAGTTATTGTGTACTGACTGAGATAAATCCTAGGATATCTAGTTCCATCAAACTTTTGTAGTTGAGGTATTTTGAACTTCTCAGGTAGCTTATTACCCTTCATTATTAGCATATCATCAAAGTCAAATGAATATCCCATGCGTTGTCCTCTAAGCAGCTCTTCCATCTTGGACATTTTCTGGGTCAATGCTTGCATCTGCTTGGACTCAAGGTCTTGTACCAATTCAAGTGATTCTCTCTTTACCTTTTCTATCGTGTAGTTCTCAATATCCTTAAGCTTCACATCAACAGCAGGTGGGTTTCTAGTAATAGGTTGCCCCCCAGCATTATTGATAGTAAGTGGAACATCTACAACAAGTAGGATATGCAGCAGCAGGTGGTGGTATGACAGCAACAACAACTTGCATCAATCCAAATAAAGCCTATCTCAGTTCATCTTGCATCATAGCCCTTATGTCATCCATCAAAGCTCCCTTGATGTCTTCTGAGGTCCAATTCCCTCCTTATTGTTGCATGTGTTCATATTCATATGAAGTTGGTTCAGCTTCCAAGTAAAGTGGGTTAATAGGGCTTCTTTCCAGTCTGTTCAGGATTTCCTTTGCTAAGGCTTTAGGACTCTGACTCATTCTTCTTAGTCTGCCACCTCGTCATCCCTAAATATAAGAAGACCCTGATGTATCTATAATGGCTACAAAACAGGGTGTTAGTATGATGAATGAGATGCATGTATGTGTGATGCATGTGCTATGTAACAAGTAGCAAGTATCAATCAAGTGTACAACATACATCCTTCTAACCTTATTCCTCCCACACTCGTGTTCAATGGCGAGTCTCTTATCCTAGGATTTTTTGTCTTAGTCTTAATATCAATGAGGTATATCAGGGACCGATGCACATGCCACTCTAAAGAACACAAGTACAATTAGTATTTCTTATCCCTAGGGGAGTCACCACTGTAGACAGTGTGGTTTAGTGCGTGCCCAAGATTTTAGCAACCGCGACACTGCTTGAGCTCAGGGCTCCAGAGAACACACTAACCATTATCACAAAGACATGGCATGCAGATGAGGAGTCGCCACCCACAGTAATAACTGGAACAAATCATTTTGGTGGTACTCAATTCTCTAAAAGAAAGCTAACACCACAACCAAGAGATTCTAGGAACGGAATACCAACTTCTTTTAGTCTTGTGTTCAATTAGATTTATTTTATAAAGTACTATTTTATTCTCTAATTACATGCAATTTTATATAAACCCTAATTAAACATCCATCTAACCCAAAAAGGCAACAGGTCATAAAATTACATATAAAAAATGCATACAAAAGACAGCAATGTCCCCTAAGTCTAAACTAGGTTAATTTTATTAATTAAAATTAGCTAATTCTGCATATTTTATTTACAAGTGAATTGGACTAGGTATGGGCCTACATGTTAATAAGTGAACCTAAGTCTATTCAATTTAATTTTAACTAAAAATGGGTCTATAGTCTATAAATTTTAAAGAAAGGAATTAATTAGTGGGCCTAATTCTAACCTAATTTTAATTAAATAAAGTGATCCTGAATCTATTTATTGTAAAAGAAATGAAATTAATGGGCTGAGCTAAATCTAAATTAATTTAGTTAACCTAAAAATGGGCCTAAGTCGAAATTAATCTAATAGGCCTAAATTGATTTTAATTAATTAACCTAAACCATTTTTAAGCCTATTTATTAAGTGGTTTTGATCCTAACGTGGGCTTGGGGTCCAAAGAACTAAAAGATCCACAAACAAAACCCAAACAAAAATCATACGAAAGTCAGATCAAACACAAGATTTATGTGATTCTCTAAAAAAAACCCTAAATCAATTTACATGCAACCCTAAATTAATTTACTATCATTATTAATTTTAATTGAATTTTACCTAATTGAACCTAATTTACTAACTAATTTTAGTGCAGAGAATACCACTATTTCCCACTATTAGGGCTACTACAAACTACTATGCAGAAATTGAAAATCAAATTAATTACAAACCCAAAACAAAAGAAAATTAAAAGAACACATGAATTATTAATCCTAAATCCTATGGGGTTTTACAAATCTTAATCCATGGCATTCCATGGATTCCTCCAATGGTCATTGCCAAAATTTCATATCACCACTATTTGAATACCCTATAGATTAAGATTGTTACCCTTTTGATATTAACTCTGTTGTTTTTTTCTTAATTCTCTAGACCTTAAAAGCAAAGATTGTAGTTTTCTTTTGAAGTACCTAATTAGGGTTCTTTTTTCTCTAATTTTTTTTGAAACTCTTTTTTCTAGGGTACGCAGCTTTTCTTTTCACATACTATCTCTGTCTTTTTCTTTTTTTCTTTTTCTCTCTTGCTTGCCAATCAGCTACCTCACAACCTTCCTTTCTAGCTTTTAAAGCCAGACCTAATCACTTCAGTTCCTGTGATCACGCAGGAAGTTACGTGATAGCTGGGATCGATAAGGAGACTAGTCTACATTTTAGTTTTGAATTTTCAAACTCAGGATAATGAAATCATAAGCGATAAGATTTTGAAAAATTAAAACTCTAGACTAATAAAAAATGATAAAATGATAAAATTAATGTAAAAAATGCGTAAAAAATCACTTTTTAGCGAAAATCAGCATTCTAGAATACCGACTGACCAAAATTATTATTATTATTTTAAAATTATGAAAAAGTCCTTAAAAGTTTTTATTTTTTGTCAAATCCCTAAAAAAAACCAATTTTGCAATTACATCCATAAAAAATTGCAATTTAGTCATTTAAATTATGAAACTCGACACTAGAGATCAGTTCTTAATTAGATTTTCATCATAGGGGCTTTCATCACATGGGTACACAATTGCATCCCGAAATTGGTGCTTACAACCCTGAATATTCAGATTTAGCCTAAGACTATACTTTTTGACCTTTCTGAGGAACTTTTTGAGATCAGAGGAGTGTTCTTCCCTAGTTCTTGATTTGACCATCACGTCATCGATGTATACCTCCATTTCTTTGCATATCATGTCATGGAACATTGCAATCGCCATTCTCTGGTAGGTTGCACCTGCGTTCTTTAGTCCAAAAGGCATTTTGTTAGGAAAGTTGTCTTTGCTTTGTTGATAATGGCCATTAGGATCTTATTATACCTATAGAATCCATCCATGAAGGAGTACATTGCATATATGGTGGCGCTGTCAACCAGTATGTCTATATGAGGTAGTGGGAAGTCATCCTTTGGGCAGGCCTTATTCAGATCTCTATAATCGATGCAGATTCTAACCCTTCTGTCTTTCTTTGGTACTTGGCACCACATTTGCTAACCATTCTGGATAGTCTACTACCTCTAGGAATTTTTCCTTGATCTATTTTTTTATGTCCTCTTTCACTAGTCAAGGCCATTCTATTATGAGTCTTCTTAGCTTCTGCTTTACCGGTTTGCACCCGTCTTTAGTAGGAATGAAGTGTTGAGCAATGTCTTTGTCAATACAAGGCATGTCGTCATATGTCCATGCAAATACTTTTGAATATTTTATTAATACCTTTTAAATTTCTCTCCTCTCTTCAAGGGTAACATCTTTCAAAATATGCAAAATGCATGGTTTAGATTTTGTGCCAATGTTAAATGATTATGTGCATAGGGAATGAATGTCAAATATACTAATGTTTTGATCAGTGCAATGCACACTACCATCAAGAAAGACGTCAAACAAGTAAGTAAAATATGATTTCATTATGTTAACTTTAGAGTTCATTACATCATCATTTTCAAACAAAGAAAAAGTACAGTGATCATCATCAACAATGTCTTCTAACATGACATCATCGATGCTTAATTCAAGGATGGCAGCAGCTTGGGCATGATTGATAGCTTCACTCTCAGATTCTATCTCTAGGTTTTTCATCAACTCACAAATGTCAGTCTTGGTGATCATGTATGGTAAATGCTTCTCTTTGAGGGTGTCATTGAAGATCTCAAACCTCAGTTTCTTGATTCCATTGCTTACCCATTCCTCAGCTTGTCCTTAATAGACTTGGGTTGAGCTTTCAGCCATAAAAGAGGTTAATTTCTTAGCCCCAATATCCTTTTCAGGATCATACCTTAGACCATTTTTGTTGGTCTGTCCTTAGAAGTCAGGGAATTCTGTGACTCCAATGTTTCTTCCTTCTAATCTTGTTCCACGTAAATATTGCATTTTCTTTATTATAGCAGTAACTTTAGGATCGATATGACCGTCACTTATCACAGAAACCTAGAATAGGCAATAATGTTATTTGTTTTAGAAGGGATGGTAACGACCTTTCCATTCATAGGGAACTTGATCTTCTGATGCACAGTGGAAGGTATGCCCCCTAATGGGTGGAACTAAGGTCTTCCTAGTAGCAGGGCAAAAGTCAAACGGATGTCCAGAATGGTAAATTATGTTTTTAATTTGATATCTCCCACTGTAACTACTGCTTTAAAAGTGCCAATAACTAGCCTCTTTGAATCATTATAGGCTCATATGACCATATTGGACTCTTCCAGGTTTTCAACATTCATCTTGAACTTATGTAGCAACCTCGGGGGGCAAACATTGATAGCAAACCCATCATCTACCATAACACATGGTCTTAGTCTTGACAATTATCTGTATGAAGAGAGGATGATTGTGGACCCTTCCCTTAAGGGGTAAATCTTTATCTGAAAAGGTGATTGCATTGGAAGGAGCTTTCATTAGAGAGGTTATCATCTCGCAAGGTGAGGCATCAGTGGCAATCTTTGCTTCATCTAGTGCTCTAATTAGGGCATCTATATGCTTCTTGGAGGCCATGAGTATGTCCCAAATACTAACTTATGCCAAAGTTTTCTTGAGCTATTTGAGGATAGTGTCTTCCTCTTTAACTGGAGCTTGATCTCTTGCTATTTCTTTCTCCTTAGAGGGTTCGTTCTCTTTCTCAGGAGGTTGATATACCTGCTCGTTGTAAGTTACATGATTAATTGCTTGTGAGGGCTTCTCAATTGCTTGCTTATCTTCTTTTGTAATGTTGTTCTGGTCCCAGACAATGATTTCAAGATCATCAGAGTTGTACCATATGTCTATCCCTATAATTTATAGGTTTTGAAACTGAATAGTATTAACCGTCCCATCTTTGTTGTCAAATTCTTCTCCTCATCTTAAGGTGCTATGTCTTTTGAGAGTATATGGGTAGTATGAGGTATTGTGTACTTGACTTTGTAGTCGAACTTCCTAGATGGCTGGCCCAGTAGATCTCATACTTCATGGTTACTACTAAAATTTTTATCTGTGTCTGCTTCTTATGGGTAAGGGCAATCAATCACTTCACTATTCATGGGGAGAGTTGTATCCCTAGCTCTTTTTACATCATTAAGTGGGGAAGAAACGTTTGAGGCACTGGAATGTATTCAAAGGTAGAAGGGTAATACTCATCTTCGTTAGAATCATATGGCCCAAGAATGGGTTTTGAGGGTTTGTCTTCTAGGGGCTTGTCTTAGGTTTCTTGTATGGCTTGGATTAACTGTTCAACCAAGTCTTTTGGTAGATTGAAGGAGATCATGCTGACAGTTAGTATAGGCATGTTTTGATAGTTTGGGAGAGGATTAGTCTTAATACTAGGTCATTTTTTTGGGTCATCAATTTTTCCAGAGTCAATGAGGTCTTGGATTGCATTTTTAAGAGTTCTACATGTATAAGTGGTGTGGTTAGGCATTTAGTGAAAATGGCAGAACAAGTTTTAGTTAACTTGAGGTGGTAATGGGTTTGAAAGAGGCCTAGGCTCTTGTGATTATAGGAGGTTCTTTTGTTGAAGCTTTTGGAATACTTTGGATAGTGGGAGGTTAAAGTTTGAGAATTTTCTTAGTGGTCTGATGGCATTGATAGGTGGTGACTTGTGGGTGTTGTGTTGGATCATGTTTATTTCTGTAGTTCAGGTGAAGGTATTTTGAGTGTTTGGTTGGGTATTACGACGAAAAGTGTTTCTAGCTTGCTAAGGTTCCTCATCATCAATTATGATCCTAGCCTGATGGAGAGCTCTAAAGTCAGGATAATAAGCAAAGATCATCCATTTGATGAAGTGTGGTTGTGCCCCTTTGATTATTAGCTCTATTTATTTATCATCAGGGGGACAGTTTCTCATCTTGACTGCCTCTCCCTGCCATATGGTGACATAATCAGAGAAAGCTTCACCGGGTTTCTGCCTTGTGGTCTTAAGGTCCCTTCGAGTGATGTCTAACTGAGTGTTGTATTCATACTACTTAATAAACTTCTGAGTTAGTAGTAATCAATCATTTTTTATTTCATTTTCAAGGTTAAAGAACCATGCCCTTGGTCCTTCCTCTAGTGATGTGAAGAAAAATCGAAGAATTTATGATTTTATAAGCTTTGTGATAGCCATAAAGGTAGCATATTGCCTTAGATGGAGCCTCAGATCTCCTGTTCCGTCAAACTTAGCAAATTTGGTAGCCTAAAATCATATGGAAGCGGCTTATCTTTAAACAACACCAGGTCGATAAAGCTTTTGGAGCCATGAGTTCCTTTGTCTTTGAAGGCGAATTCCAACTGAGCCATCATATTGGCTAATAGTTTGACCTCCCCTGTCGATTCAAGCTTGGTCATGTCAGTAATTTTGCAACTTTTGGTGCATTCCTGAGATCTTGGTAGTAGCTATTGCCATCATCTGCTAAACTGGAGTTCGGGGAATTCCATTTTCCATATCTATCCTTGGGTGAACAAATGTAGAGGCTTCACTCAGTGGTGTGCCATTCCCATCTATAGCACTTTTAGCTTTAATTTAGGCTTAAAGGATTTCAACTATAGTGCCATCAACGAGCAACTTTTGGATCCCATCTTTTAGCTTGTCTTCAAATTGCTAATAGGAGTTATCTTATTGATCACTCATATTTGGATGTTATATTCTTGTACATTTATTAGGGTTAGCTAAATGAATGATGCATGACGTGTGCCTGCAAAAAAAAAGGGTGAGCATGTATGCATGTAGTGGATGCAAAAATCCTATAATGGAAAAATGATTATTCCTACATGAAATAATGGCCAGCATGTGCTATTTATATATATATGTGACGTATGCATGATTAAAGCTGGTTAGTTTTCCTACACAGTGAACAAACCAATAATAAGCAAGTTCTCGCTTTCAACCTTATTTCTCCATGAGGTCATTCAATCTCTTTCTTAGGTGGGTTTTGAACCTATAGTCATTAAGGGACTATGTTTTTGCTCTCGAAACTAGGCTATTTCAATTTATATTGGTCATAACCAAAGGGTAAACTAAGGAATGATACTCAAATGTGCTTGAGAAAATCACATGATGTTAATGTGGGGGTCAATTATTAGGCTTCAAATGATGTCCAAAGCCTGTATGCTCCCGTATGCATAGGACTAAGGTTAATTAAAGGGAGTCCGAGTTGTTACCCCCACATCGATATTCTATATGCTTACCGTGGGTCATGAAAGTATCGTTTGATAGTTTACAGTTTGATTTTGCCGACATTAATCTAGTTGGGTTCGTAACCTATTCATTTGATCTGATAAGGATAAATGGATGGCATCTCATAGATTCCATCATCGAGGGATGTCATTATTTGTTAATTCGTATAGACTATTTAAGCTGAGGTACATGATTCTCATCATTCCTCATGCTTCGGGCTCACACAAAGTATATGAGAATCACGTGGTCTTGAGAGTAAATTTTCTATAAAAACTGACATTACGACATTATTCGATAATAGAAACTAGGAGGATTATGTCATTTATGAATATCAGGTCAAATGGACAGCGTTAGGACAAGGATAACATGCATATCTTGGTGGAATTCTAGTGGATGTTGCTACTGGTTTATCTTCATGAGCTAAGTTAGGGTGAAAGGCTAAGGGTTCCTTTAGCGAGAATGCCCCCATATGACTAGCGTTACAGACTCCAGTCAGTGAGTCTAGCATTCTTTTGATAACTCGGTTGGCCACCTCAAAGACTTGGGTTATAGACTCTGGTCAGATGAGTCCGACGAATACATGAGTAAAGACTAAAGGTAATAATACGATATCGTCGTCACCCTGTGACTCGAGTGGAATCATGGTGGCAATGTCATTTAGTATTATCGAGGCTTTTTAGGGATAAGTGGTACACATGTAATGTGTAGTGAAATGCAGTGGTAAGGGGCACTATACAATTGAGTATTACATAATGAGAAATAGTCCTTTTCAAGTTGATCCTTCTTACTTAGAAGTCCCCACTAGAGTCACCACTGTGAGAGACCGTCAACTTTTGTGTTGTGGTTTTTTGTTACTTTGTTAAACAATATAGTGGGTCTTTCCATTTTCAAGGGACATGGTAACTTCACCAAATAGGGACAAGTGATCGGTCTCAGGGGGATGAGATGCTTTTGATTTTATGGAGTCGCCACGTGATATTTAGAAAATCAGGAAAAGAATGGGACAACATCGGGTCACTCAACGAGTATTATCCCTAACAGAGATTTTTGAGTTCGGGAGAATGCATTTGCTTTTTTACTATTTTTCATTATACGATATTCGATGTATAGCTACCACAATACCCTAGTTTTGGTAATAACAATTTATATAACATTCACACAGTATATTAGATAGTGTAAGATAATAAGGCTGAAAATTTTAGTACATTGCTTTCCTGATAAAATACATATGAAAAGGAAAAGATTGCGAAAAAGAAAAGCTAATATGATTGAGCTACAAGGATAACATGACCAAATACATAACCTATTCGATGAATGATAGGATAATCATACTTGCAGTGATTATATATGTTATGATGATGAATGATGATAATATAAAGGATGCATGAGATCATCACTGGATTGAGAGCATGATGAATCTATTCTGGGACATGAACTTTTTCATATTATTGATATTTATGATGTGAATTCATGATTTCAGAAACAAAGGATGCAGAAGAATGATATGAAATAAGCATAATAAAACATATTGTAGATGGCAGTGTTTAGTGTGCGTCCAAGATTTTAGCAACCATGACATTGTTTAGGCTCAAGACCTTAAGGAATACACTACTATGTCACAAAGTCATAGTGTGGAGAAGAGGATTCGCAACCCAGGGTAATAACTGGGACAATTTGATTGGTGGTACTCAATTCTCTAAAAGAAAGTTAGCACCACAACCGGGAGATTTTGGGAACGGAATACTAACTTCTCTTAGTCTCGTGTTCATTTAGAATAATTTTATAAATGATTATTTCATCCTCTAATTACATGCAATTTTATTTAAACCCTATTTGACATCCATCTAACCCTAGGCATCTAGTCAATAAAATTACACATAAAAAATGCACTCAAGATTGCGTTGTCCCTAAGTCTAAACTATGTTAATTTTATTAAAAAGTTAGTTAGATTTACATTTTATTTACAAGTGAGAAATGGACTAAAGGTGGGCCTACATTTTTTATTAATTAGTGAGCCTAGGTCTATTTATTTTAGTTTGTCTAAGGAATGGGCTTAAGTCTATTCAATTTTAAAGGAAAGTTAAATTAGTGGGCCTAAGTCTAACTTGGTTTTTATTTAAAATGAGATGTGGGCTTAGGCCTATTTATTTTAAAAGAAATGACATTACGTGGGCTAAGCTAAGTCTAAATAAGTTTTAATTAACTAAGTGGGCCTAAAACCTAATTAACCTAATAGGCTTAAGTTGATTTTAATTATTTAAAGTCCTAAACCATTTTTTAATCTTGTTTAAAGTGAGTTGGATCTAAGCATGGGCTTGGGGCCTAAAATAATATAAAACCCTAAAAACATAACCCAAAACAAATAAAACATAAAAAATGACCAAACATACATTATAGTGATTTTCTAAAAAAAAACCTAAATCAATTACATGCAAACCCTAAATTAAGCTACTGTCACCATTGATTTTAATTTGGGTTTTACCAGATTGAACCTAATTACTAATTGATTTTAAATACTAAAAATTAAATCTTGCACTATTCCCACTAATAGGGCTATCACAAACTGCGTACAAAAATTAAAATTAAACAATTATATATCCATGAATTAAAATAACTACACAGAACACATAACTACAAAATAAAGATTAAAATCCTAAGAACTATTGAAAAATAGTACAAGTTCATCCATGGCATTCCATGGATCTTCTATTCAATTCTTGAACATTAGACTGTTTCCTCCTCAATCCCCGCTTAGATATCAAAATAAAAAAAACACAAAAAATCATATTAGTGAAATTTAAAACTCAAATCAATAACAAAAATAAAATAAAAATCATTAAGGAAGAAAAGAATAAAAAAAACACTGTGATGATCTTAGATGTTGTGCAAATGCCCTTTTTAGCCCCTCAAACTAGGATTTTCACCGTTGAAATTGAAGTATTGTTGATTATGGACTTAAACTAAAAACAATGTTGGATTATTCTCGTTGAAAGAACCATATCAAAAAAAAAAAACTAATGCTTTGACAGAACAAAAGAAATCAAAGTTTGTGGTGTGCGGGGTGTTCTCAGTAGCGTTTGGATTTTAGGGTTTTTTGCGCACTGCTTCGCCTCTTTTTTTCGTCTTCTCCCTCTTTTTTTTCTTTTTTTTTCTCAGTCTATGTGTGTGTGTCCCTATCCCCTCGTCCCCCACACACACTCAAACTCTTTGCTTTTTAAAGTAGAGTCTACGTACTGACTTCCCCCATTATAGGAATGGGCTTATCTCTTCAAAACAGACTGATAACAAAACTTAATTTTGAAAGCTCCTTATGCATTTTGAACACATCAAAAAAAATTATTTGATAATAATAATAATAAATTAACTTTTTAACCAATCAAAACACTAAAAAATAGATAAAAAAAATTAAGAAAATAGGCAAAAAATTGAAAAAAAATGGACTTTTTACGCGTCGGCATTATGTAATGCCGATCAACATTAAATGCCGATCCCTTTTTTTTAACTTTTAATTACCAAAAAACCCCTAAAAAATTAACTTCCTTGTAATCAAATCCTAAAAAATATTGTAATTTAGTCCCTAAAGTTTAGAAAATCGACTACCAAGTTCAATTTTTGAATAAATTTCATCATAGGGGCTTACGTCGCAATTGGGCACAATTGCATCCTGAAATTAAGTGCTTACACATATATTATTCTCATAGCATGCAAGATTGCCAGTCTCATCACACAAGCATAACAGTATTCCCAAATGTTGGCGGTAGTAAAATAGAATGCAATGCGATAAAATAAACATGCTAAAATAATTGTGTGTTCCTCAGACTCAACTCAGCTTGTGTGAACTTTGAAGCTTTAGCTTCGAGAGATTACAAAGCTTTCCTCCTCGAGAGGTTCAAAATGACAGTAGAATGATATTAGATTGTATACCTTTGAAGCATGCTTTGACAAAGATGAGGCTGGGTTTAGTGGTAAAAGGGATCTAACAACCTAAGGGAAAGGCTGTGGGAGAGTAAAAACTATATGGAGAGAAAATTTCTCATGCCTTCGTTTGGACTGACTTTTGAGTGTGTGTGTGTCTTCACTTGCTCCCTCCCTCCAAAATGGGGTGTAAAAGGATCTATTTATAGGAAAAAATATGTAGAATGGGGGTGGTGTAGGCGTGGTCACGCACGTATAAGGGGATTTTTGCACGTGGCCATGCACAGTGTGAGCAATTTCATGCGCACTTCGACACTCTATGCGCACTTCCCGAGTTCTATGCACACTATTTTGGGGTTGGTTCCTAGGGTTTTTGGGCCTTCTAGATGCATTTCTAGAGTCTATTTTGCCAAATTGAGCTTCAATTTTAGCAAATGACATATAAGGGTGTTTATACACACTTTTGAGAGATACACGTTGATACTCGGGTTGTGTTGGACCATTCTAGAACCACTTCTAAAGGTTTTGGGGCTTTTGAATGTGTTTCTAAAGTCTATTTCATCAAAATCAATTTCCATTTTTCATGAAGCTGGGTCCCAGTCTAACAAAATGCACACCAGCCTAATGAGCTGAGTGTTTCAAGAGGAGTTTCTTAAAATAAAACCTCTCATTGTTTCAATAATTTGTATTTCATAAGGTTGGAGCACAACTTAATAGCTCAATGATCAATTTTGCACACTGGTGGGGTCGGTTGGGTGTTTTAAGGTTGCACACTTCAGAGGTGTTATGAACGAGCAGACTCTAGTTATCTCAGGAATTCATTTCATTATTGGACCTTTTTAGGGACAGTTAAATTTGAGGTATGACAATGAACAAAGTGAGAAATATGAAGAGCAATCATGCATTGAAGTAGAAGATCAGGTTATTGAAAAGGATGACAACATTCATGTTTTGATGAATGAAGAAAGTGTGAATAATGGTTTTCAAGAGGATATAGTTGATGAAGAAATTATGTAGGTGTTGGAGAAAAATAATGCCAAAAGCCTTGATGAAATATTACAAGAAGATAAAGATGATGGCAAGTGTGTGCAGCCTAGCAAAGAAATTAATAAGAAAGTGTAGACCTTTGAAAAAGATTTTAAGGAAAATTTTCATGTCATTAAAGCTAATAAGGAGTGTTCACAAAGTTTTAATCAATCTAGTGAAGTTGTAGAAGGATTAACTAGTCAAGGAGTTATTATGAGTGTAGTTTGTGATCCTAAAGAGTATATCCACTATAAAGAGGGAAAAGTATAATTTTGTGCACAAAAGAGGAAACTGGAGATTGAGAGCATTATGAAGGATAAGGAGATGGTTATTTATCATGAATATACTAATAATTATAATCTTTCTTTTTCTAGTGTTTGTGCCATACAAAGATCCATTTGATGATGTTATTGAAATGCATTACAAGGTCAACAATACATTTAAAGATTTCATTCCTAGCATGAAGTATGAGAAAGAGCTACAATATTTTACTCCTTTCAAGGGAATCTGTGGAGTTTTCAATTTTAGCAAGAAGAGCTTAAGATATTCATGTTTTAAATTTAGAAGGAAACAATAAGAATTTAACATTTACAAGTTTGTGGATACTAGTTTTGGATTTTGAGTAAGTCCTTAAGTTCATGGAATTCTAAAGCTGCTTATGTGCATCATTGCTTCAAAGGAGAAGTACTCTATTAAGATATTTGAGTTTGATCTTAAAGGACATCCAAATATACAAACTTTATAAGATCAGTCAGATTTGAGGATGCATCTTCGTTAAGAAGGAGGGAATGATATGAACCAAGCAAGCACCAAACATGTCAGCCAATATGATGATCCACTCAAGTATAATGGTCCAATGATTAGAACCTGTATAAAGAAGTTTACGGGTGGTTTAGGATTATTCTTGAAGCAAAAGATAAAGTTTGGGATAAAGAATCAAAGAACAAGTGCAAATGGAGCTCAATTGAGTGAATTTGGAGAAAGTTTGACATAAGGGAAAAATCATCCTTTATGCACCTTATTATCATATTTTGACCCTCAAAATGAAGAATTCATATCAAACTTTTCAAGTATAGCGATTTGCATTCTACATAAAGTGCAATTTTGAAAATTTTGGAAGGTTTAAGGTGCTAAGGGAATTTACAAGAATCAAGAATCTTTCAAGAATATTCTCTATAAATAAAACCCTAGATGTGATAGAGAGTGGCTGCTACTCATTTAAAGAATTTGTTAAATTTTGCTTAGTTGTCATGAGTTGTCAATTTGACTTTTCAATTCTTAGTTGTCATGAGTTGTCAATTTGACTTTTCAAAGCTTAGTTATCATTAGTTGTCATATTTTTTAAGGGATCTTATTTACTTAAGGATTTTCCTTTATATGAGTCTTTAAGAATAAGTAAGAAAACCTATTCCTTTAAGGATTATGATGTTTACATGCCTATATAAAGGCCATATCAATGTAATACGAATTTAATGAAGTTTATCAATTAATTCTAAATTCTTGTGAGGTTAAAGTCCTTTTCTTTTATTCTTAAAAGAACTTTAGTGAATTTATCAAGTGAAGGCTTGGTATATTCCAACCTAGTTTAATTTAGACTTAAAATTGACTTAGTTAATCTTAGGTTTATATTGAACAACCTTTAATTCTTTATAATTAAGGTTATTAAGTACAAGTTATTTAAAGGTCTTATTAGGAATTAGAGTTTTCCTTTGCTTGATTTATGAACTATCCTTGGTAAAGTTATCAAGATTGAATACGGGTTTGGTACAAGTTAACCACATTCGTATCAATTTGTTTCCACCCATCCAGAGTCAATCATGACTAGGTTGTGACTTGGATCCATGCATAATATATGGATCCATTTCGTCAGTGAACTCCTCATCCCTCAGGCATAACTTTCTCCTAGCCACATTGAGAGTTTTCACATATAACTCATCTACAACACCCTTTCCTTTATCTTGCCTCATCTGCATTTTAGTTTAACTTATCCACTTTCTGTATCAAATCAATTAACAACTTAACAAGGACTTCCATAGTAGACTGAGGTTCAAGATTGATCCCCAAAATGACTTCATTCCTTCTCGACGTCCCTTCATTCCTCTTCATAAGGCTTAGTCTGATTACATAAGGCTTATCCTTCCAAGTACCTTAACCACACGAACTTTAAAAATTAAAAAAAAAAATTTCCCACAAATGACGCCAATTTAATGTTCCCCCTTAACTTTGTCTTCTTCTAGCTCAACCTCCTTTTAGTCTCCACATTATTAAAAGAGCTTCAATGGATAAACGAAGGTGAACTAAGGGCTTAGGATGCCCAAAGCACCTTCGATGATCAGGTCATTATGGTATTCTCTAGTATGAGGGACTGGATTAGTAATGCACTAGATAAGACATAATAACAATGTGATCAGAGTTGTTGGTTTTTGGTTTCAAAGTAGGAAAAAAAAGTACAGGAGAAAGAGAAAGAAGAGAAGAAGAAGAAGAAGAAGAAAAGGAGATTGTGGAAGAAAGAGAAAAACATACCTTACTTAGTGGTCTTCTCCCCTTTTATACCTTGAGGTGAGAATAGGGTGCATAAGAGAATTGGTCAAAAGGCACAGCTGTGTATGTTAGGTAAAAGAGTACACTTCAACAGTAAATTCAATGGCAAGTCTCTCAATTGTCTCCTACATATGAACAAGAATCTGGGGGTAGTTGTGTTAGGAGCATTAAATTTAAGTGATTGCATTTAATGCATGTCAGAGAGGAAAGAGAGTTGCTAAGTCAACCACAAGGGATCTTTAAGGAAAAAAGACAAGGTGGTTGATGTTGGACTCAAATTCATTCCCAGATGAGGTGGCATGCTAAGTAAACTCGAAGTCAACCAAACACATGTCAGCATTTGATAGGGTGATATTTTCTTACACCATCTATAACTAGGAACATTTTTTAGCATATGTGTTAAAAGAATCTGTCATTCATATTATCAACTCTTGATAATAAACTATTTTAATACAGTGATAAAGGGTAAATACTAAAATAAACAAACACTTTATTTGAATTAATATTTTATTGCCATAAGGATAAAAGTATAATGTCTTTTATATTACAAGAAATGGCACTAGGGCATATCTATACTAACATACAGTCATCCATCCATTGGAGGCAATAAGTCATACATCATTCAAGTCAAGAAAAGAGCTCTGGCAAGTTTTTAGGTCATCAAAAGAAAGATCTTACAGGTAGAACTCCATTAAAGGTTTGAAGTCATTCTAGTGCTTTTCATGTATTTTGAATTAGAGGCTTCATACTTGAGGAGCTAGGAGCTTATAGATTCATTCTAACCATATCCTAAAGCTTGTCAAGCATACTACTAACCTATAGAGTTTGAAAGAGTTACTAAGCTCTTATATGTAGGTCTCTTGATTTGCTACATGTTTGGTTGTTTGTGAATCTTTAATATATGTTATCCATTTAAGCATGCATGCATTTAGTTATGTAAATTACATATGATATGATTTTTGGGCTATTTAGGATTCTTGCATTTCATGCAAGGGTTGCATACTAGAAAAAATTTTAAAATTAACCCTAATTAGATTCATGTTCACACCATGTTTCCACTTATAATCCTGTGCATGTAATCGATCCCGTCATGTTAGAGTTACTTATTTGGAAAAAAAATATGTATATATACTTTTGTACATGAATGCTTACTTTACTTCTCTAACCTTAACCTTTTCTTGCCTAGTGTTATATATTCTTTATTGCAAGAGTTTAAAGAAATATTTCTTAAGGATATGCTAAAGGGTTGATAGAAAATTAGAAGAATCAAGCATCAAAGTGACATTTTATTTTTGGTGCACAAATTACTAATGAGCCTACCTATAGAAGTAATTACAAATAGACAAAGAACTTTATAAGCAAGTTGACAAGTTAATGAAGAAGAGATATGCTCATAAAAGCATAAGTCTGTGTGTTGTTCCCATGCTATTAGTACTTATAAAGGATGGATCTTGGATGATGTGCATTAATTATTGTGTCACTGATAAAATCACTACAAAGTATAGGCATTTTATTTCTTGGTAAAATGACATGCTTAATAAAAAAAAAAGTGCATAAATCATATTTGTTTTCTCAAATAGACCTTATTAGTGGTTTTCATCAAATTAAAATGCGTGAAGGTGATGAATAGAATATTGCATTTTATTTACTTTATGAATTGATACCAATGTTGTTTGGTTTAACTAATATACCTTTATGTGTTTGATGAATCATGTTCTATATGTTTTTTATTAGTAAGGTGGTTGTTGTTGAATTTGATGATATATTGATCCATGGTAAAGGTGTAGAAAAAACATGTTGAACATGTGCATTTAGTGCTTAATATGTTAGGAAGTAATTGAAAGATGTCATTTTTATATAATTTTTATTGTGTTTTTAGGTTACATTATTTCCATTAAAGGAATAAAATTTGACAAAGAAAAAAAAGAAAGGGACTAGGGCAATAGAATAATGGTTGACACCAAAGTCAATAAGTGATTATTTATATGGTCTTCTACAAACGCTACAAATATAAAATGATTATTGTATTCATTATAAATAGACCTAACTACTAGCTGGTTTGGCCGTAGATCCGACCTGGTCAAACTCGAGACCGTAACCTTCCAGAACCGACCGTAAACGGGAGGGACCGATTAAAGGTTGATGGTTCCTCTCCAAATGGAACCTAAATTGATGATTTTGGTTTCAAACTAGAAAATTATAAAAATCAATTAGTAAAACGACTAAATAGGTCAAACTTCCAAATCAAAATTATGATTTGATTGAAAGAAAAATGTGAACTATAAGCGGCTAGTCACGAACTAAGAAAGGGCCAGTTTTATTCCAATTCCACCCTTTATGAATTATGAACCGACAATTCTAAATGGAAAAGACCGGTTCATGAAATATGGTGATGAAAGAACCCATTGAAATCACGCTTTTGAACCCTTTGGTTATATTGACCCGCGAGCAATGAACTTGTGAACCCCTTAATCAATTTGAGAATCAACCCAAAGATTGCAAAAAAAAAAAAAAAAGTCAATGACTAAGTCCTTAAAATCCTAACCCATAAAGACACCACAAGGTTTGATCAATTTCTTAATAAGTCTAAAATGCATTCACTCAAGAACAAAAGAGAGCAAAGATCTGAAATAAACCATTCAATTACATTAAACTCAATCCATTAATTATGTCTTATATGTCTAATCAAGCTATTTATAATGTTGGTTAAACAAGCACAAAATAATAAACAAATAAATGTTCAAAATGGTTGAACAAAACACGTCCAAATAAGATATTCCATTTTGCACATAGCTGTGTTCAAAAGGACGCAGAACTATGTGCAACAAATGCATTCGAACTAAAAAATGCAAACTTACAATCGCATCAGGAAGGAATCACATGGCCAAGCTTAAATATATATAACTATGTATTTGTTTGATTTTGAAGTTCTATTTTTTAGATGTCATAAACTGCGTGGATGCTATAATTACTGCACAATAATGCTTGTTTTGCATGATTTATTATTAGATTAGGATTAATATACATTTCTCGCACTTTTTTATTTTTGAATGTTTTTACTAGGAAAGCCTATAATAGTTGTAAATATTACATTTCTACTCTATTTTCCTGCTTTTACGGATGTGCACATACATAACCAAAACATATAATTTTATCTAATTAAAGTAGTGATCTTGCAAATCAAAATAAGAGAATATAGATTATTTTTATTAATTAATTTAATCTTATTAATATTATTTAAAAGTAATGAGGTAAATAATATTATTAGAATTATTACTATTATTGTGTTATATATACATGTATCCATTTAATAACAAAAACAATATATTTTTATCTAAAATTATATCGTTTTGATTTATAGATAATAAATATAATTTTAATTTATTTATGGATGATAATAAATTATTTAATTAATAATATAAATTTATCTTTCACATAAATTATCAAATTCCTATTTTAAATAGTACCATATTGATCCATTTTAATAGAACTAAATCTCCATATCGAACCATCTCAAAAAATAGGATGATACAAGTTTGAAGACTTTTTAATTAGTTACTAATACTGAATATTTTATTTTTAAAATTTTCAAAACATAGTATAATTCTGGAGATTTCAAATCCCCACATGGTACAATTCTAGATATTTCAAATCGAATTTTCCCATCACCGCTATCTTTAATGACTAGGTTTGTCTCAATACTCAAAAATCACATAAGCCACAAATTTACAACCCCCTTCCTATAGAACATCCAGGGATGGCCCTGAGCTGCTGTTTATTACATATAATACAGCTGGGGAGTTATCCAAGGACCACTAGCTTAAACTTCCACACGGACCAAATGTAGAATTTCACAAATGCAAGTACTCCCCTTTGGCAGTCATCGTATCAAGGACAGCCAGATACTTTCTGCACAAGATATCCTAAATATTTCAGCTCGCATTCAAGTTGTATCAACTGCTCCATTTCACACCACAGAGGAAAAAGGCAATAGTGTAATTTTAACACCACCACATAGTAGCATAGCACCAGACTCAATTTTGTTCTTAAAAAGCACCGTATCAAATAACAAGCTTTGCTCTGAGGCCAGCACATTATAACCATCCAGATCAGTGCAGTTTGATCTTAGAATATGTGAGTTGATATTAACTTTCTCCAAATCTCTCTCAAAATTTTTGACATATTTCCCCATGTTGTGCTGGAATTCAAATGTGTGATTTTGACTGTGAGCAAAAGAAAACTGCAATCTCCTATCCCCCCGTGTCTCTGAGTTGTTTAGACTTATTTCATCGAGGATGGGTCCCTTACTACTGCTAGTGGCTGATTGTCCTGATATATCATGCCTGCATGTACTGCCCCATGCCTGTAAAGCATGAAATCAATTTATATCAGGAGGATAGAGAAATATATGATTTTGGGGAAGGAACAAAGGAAAACAGTGAAGGTGAATATAATGAAGTTAACATCCCTTTTTGGATAAGGAAAATAACATATTTTCACAGACGATAGGAGGAAGAAGGGTAAGTACAAATACCCTCAAAGGTTTGTTTTATCACACATTCCAGTCCCTCTATTTTCAAAAATACCACTTCTCAACCCTCACATTGACATGTCTAGCATAATAGTCCCTTCATTAGGTCAAAGCATTTCAAATGACTAATACCCTTAGCTGTCAGGGATTAAATTGCTTTAAATTTAAAATGTGAGGAAATAAATGTTTTCTCAAAATAAATGTGAGGGACTAATATATGTTGGTTGTAGTTTATATTGGTATTTAAGTTGTCCTTTTTGGTCTTGTTACATTCCCCTGATGGAAAACTTAATGCCAATTAGGTGCAGGGAGGAAAAGGATACTTCTGAAAAGAGAGGGACAAAAAATCATGATAAGGCAAACCTCAAGCTGGCATTTGTAACTATCCTATTATGGCTCTATGATTGATTCAAATAACAAACTTTTGAAAAGTTTAGACTGCTAGAATCACAAGTATCAAAATACAAATAATGCATTAAAAATAATAAAGAGAAAAAATCTAACATTTAACCCGTATTGTTTTTCCAACCTCTCA
Organism: Mallotus nudiflorus; assembly: GCA_947683625.1. NCBI lineage: Eukaryota > Viridiplantae > Streptophyta > Magnoliopsida > Malpighiales > Euphorbiaceae > Mallotus > Mallotus nudiflorus. The sequence goes on along the minus strand of CANTUR010000088.1, from coordinate 457,659 downwards.
ATGAACCAAATAAAGTTGTAAAACTCAACATCCTTTTTTATTTCTCATTCAGTGATTGAAAGCTGGAATTTACAATCCCAAGGAATTTTAAATCAGATTGATGTTGAACAAAATACACAAAAACTGTTTGCATTTAATTTGTAAAGCATGTAAAACGGATGACATAGCCAATATTATAATTATTTTAAATCTTTTAGTCCTTTTATTCAATTGGGCTTGACCTTGCACCTTGGTCAATGAACTCCCACCAGGGTGAGCCAGACGAAGGCCCATTTGAACCTGGCCTGATCATTGAAAATGTATCAGCTTGATGTTTTCAAGTGCATATATACTTCCAATTATATTTACCTAAATGAATATTGAAAAAGAATAAAATGAAAATGAAGCAAGGCAATGAACCTGTCTATCATTTGGGCAACTGTTGTGGCTGGCTGCAACGTTAGTGTCTGCCTGGGAAAGTGATGCATGGTCACTGACAGGAGCACTAATGCCCACTAAGCTGTTTGGTGGGTCCTCTTGTGATGAAAAATCAGAGCTATCAAAAGTTGAAAGTGACACACATTCATCGAAATAAGCCATTGCTTCTTCCGTTAACCTTTTTGACATCTTCCTTCTTTCAATGCTAGACTGTCATCGTAAAAATAATGAAAAAAAAAAAATACAAAATTACAAAAAAAAAAAAAGGACAAAGAGAGAAGGCAACAAAAGCAAACAGAATCTCTCCAAATGTAAAGCTATAAAGCAGAAATGTATTAATAATAAGGTGTAGCTAATAAAATAAGACACTACACATTTTAGAATTTCATGCCCATGGGATACAGATAGAATTCAATTCATGTTTCACAAGAATAATCATAGTTGTCCTGCATTCAACAATGCCTTGATTTTTCTATTGATCTAATATAAGTTTAACCACATGAGGAACAAGTCTGGACAAAATTGAATTTCCATATCTTAGTCTTTCAGTAATCTCTTGGAAATTTCCACTTTCAAGTGCTTACATTACTTGGAAATCTCTGAAGATCCATATAAACTCTCATTTATTAATTTGAAGTTATGAAACCAAATAGCTTAAGTGCCGTTAACAACCAGCCAACAAAGAAGAACAATGATGAACACTAATAAACAAAAATGAATTTGGAATATCTAGCAAATCTAATATGACAATATATATCCCATGAGGCCATAAATGAGCTGAGTCACCCATGATAAGCTACTTGAAACTTGGCTTAGTAAAAAGCTTGCTTGACCCTTTTTTTTAGGCTTAATTAATGTTGGGCTTTGAAAGTATTGACCCATGCACACGTGTGGACTTACAAATGGGGTTAAGTGCATGTAACACAAAATAAATTGGCTTGTGTTAAGGTCCAATCTACACCACCTATAAGCCACTTTAATTCTTTATACTTTTTTCAATGTGAAATATATTCACCAACATCCCCCTTGAAATGTAATTAAGCCTGGATCAGTTACACTTGTGAAATACAAACAGGTTAAACCCAACTAAAATGGCGTCACAAACAGGCCGCACCTGCGACCCAAACCCAACTCCAGGTGCTAAACACAAGCTCAAGATCATCGCTTTGGTACCATTTTAGCACTCCACGGGCTTTAAAAGTGTTGGCTCATGCACACATGTGAACTTATAAAGGATTGAGCTTATATAACACAAAACCAATGAGCTTGTGTTAAAACCCAATTTACACCACTTATCAGCTATTTTACTACTCCATACTTTTTAATGTGGGATATATTCTCCAACAATTAAAAAATGAACCCAGACCAAGTTAGGCAAAGATCAGCATATTAGGCTTGTAAGCAGAGCTCGTTTATAGGCCCGTTAGGTAACTCATAATTCAATTATCTGTATTTAATTTTGCGTATGTATTTTATATATAATTGCTCACAATAATCACAGAAATACCTAGTTAAGCTTGTTTACTATAATATACTTATAAAGGCAATAATATTCCTTTTATTTTAGAACAATAGTAGCACATACATTGGAAAGATTAAATTATATTAAACATTATACAACTTCCATAACGAATAGTTTATTTGTTTAATGAACTAGGAGTAATTTTATAATTTTAATTTATAAAAAAAGGCTGTGTGTAAACTTGTGAGCCATAAATGAACACATTTAATCTCAACTTGGTTCTGCTTAAGAATAAACTAGAAAACCCAAAGATAGCCAAAGCCAGCTTGGCTCAACTCATTTTTATATGAATTGGATGTGTCCAAAAAAACACTTACCTTTCTACCTGGATGAGATTTCTGCAGAGTCGACATCTTAGGATCTGGAAGTACCTCCTTAAGGATTCTGCTAAGCTCTAGACCACGGTGCTCCTCAATAGCAAGGTCTGCTCGAAGTTTCCTAGCCCGTTCCTGGGACTGCATTTCCAAGTTAAAACAAGATTACAACAACACAGGTCAAACATGAAAATCATCACAAATTACAAATTCAGATGGGTTCCAGTTCATCAAAACCAGGAACAGCGCATAATAATCTAAGGAGATTTTTAATAATCAAAACCAGGAACAGTTCATCAAAACCAGGAACAGTGCATAACAATCTTAGGAGATTTTTAAGCTACAGCTGCAAAAACTATCATATCACTTAAAAGACACCATACTGTCAAAGCTGCAATCATCACAAATACAATCATTGATCAAGCATGTTCCACCCATGCATCCATATTTTAAATATAATATTCTAATCAAAACAACTTGAGCAAAGTTTATAGGGAAAGTTATGTTTTAACACTCTAAAAAGATTTTGTTTCAACAATGTCCTCAGCCAAACTTTAAGCAATGAAAAATTACCTGCTCAAGCTTTTTGGCATATTCTCTTCTGATGTCCAAAACCAATTCAACAGCACTTGGGTTGACCAAGTCCGGAGGAATGTCAGTTACGTTGGTGGTTGCAATAGCAGTTGCTTTGCTCCTTGGGATGGCCTGAACTCAGAGAGGAGTTAGTTTCTAAGTGGATAATGGGAGTTAGTTTCTAAGTGGATAATGGAAGATCAAGAAAAACACATGTTCTATGAGCAGCATAAATGATGTTTGCAATATCTGCTAGCAACTAAAGCATTGGACAAACAGCAGAGAGTCATCACTGTAAAATGAACACAAGCTAGAGCAAATCTAAAGTCCTTATTCATTGTTGTTAAAATCTTATCATTCATAAGTCAAATAATACGATTCAAACAGTGACCTTATAAATGAGTCCCCTATGTAGAAGAATTGTAAATATGTGGGAACCATAATAAATCAGGTGAAACAAAGCTGAATCAGATGAAGCAATGGGAATCGGTCAATTCTGCTAATTGAGCTCCTAATGGTTAAAATAATGAAATTACAAAAGATCCATAAAAAAGAAAAAGAAAAAATCCAAAATTAAAAAAAAATGTGCGATTCTTCATATAGAAAAAGCTCTCTCCATATCTCCCAATTTTGAGTACTCTGGTCTTTTTCAGTTTTCTGTTCTCGGCAAGATTTGAAGTCAACACACAGGGATGACTGAGCACAGGCATGATGCATTTGGCCTTTTTCTACTCAGCTCTCTGTCTCATTCTCTTTGTATTTGTTTATTCAAAGTTCAGGCCAAAACACACCACATCAGCCACTCTTTGTATTATAATAACATAATTTGTGGCTGGAATAAGAGATATGTTGTCAATCATATGCATACCATGCTAGATGTACTATTAAAATTTGTTTTTTAATCAACATTTCTCTAGTAAATTTAATCATATATTCACTCAAGAACAATGTAATATTAGTTTTTTAAATGCACAACATACATGTTATATAACATTTTGAGGTTAGCCCATATTGCGTAAGCGGGTAAATTGTACAGGAGGTTACTAAATTTTAAATTAAATTTCATTTTGGCTCCACAACTTCAATTTATATCTTTCTTGTTATAAAACATTGATTTTAATTACATAAAGAAGTCACCCAAAATAATTCTGGCTAATTTAGATGACATGACGCACCGAAATTGCCACATCATAGTCCAACTCAATAAAAATTATCATATCACACTATCATATTACCTTTTTCATAAGACCATTGACCATAATTTTGTAAGGTAGAATGTAAAAAAGAAAACAAAGTAAAATAAAATTATAATAAACAATCTTATGAAGAAGGTAGCGTGACAATATGATATGATAATTTTTGTTAAGTTGGACTATGATATGATAACTTTGGCATGTCACTTCATCTAAATTAGCTAGAATTATTTTGGGTGACTTCTTCGTGTAATTAAAATCAATATTTTACAACCAAAAAGATATAAGTTAAAGTTATGGAAGCACAATAAAATTTAGCGTAAAGTTTGGTAACCTCATGTGCAATTAAGCCTTGTGTAAGCAGAATCAATATTTTAAATTAATGTTTAGAGGCACATACTTGTGATAGATTTTAAAACTAAGAAATATTAAACAGGAATATAAGTTGTCATGAATATATATTACTTTAATTGATATTATGAACAGGAACCAAATCTTTCGATTCTTGGTTCATAACTCAATCTGACAATTACATCCTTAATCAATTCCCAAGACTCAGCCTACCAGTCCACATCAGTAAGATCCAAATATATCAGGCAATTATTTTATTTTTAATGGAAACAGATTAAAATAACAAGGGTTTCATATATCACATGGAAAGAACTTAAACAATGTCACTACAATTAAAGTGACACATTAATGTATACACCAGAACATAACACCTGCCTGAAATTAGATTTTTAACTACACAGATAAATATCCCATTTATGTTCGATCCTAATAATGTATGCAAGATCGGGCATCTCCACTTTTTTTATTTAATTCCCTATTTGAAAAATTATAAGAGCAAGTTATGTATTTAAACTTCACTACCACTAGGAGCCAACGTTTTAAATATCATTAACCATCTTAACATCAGAATTGGTGTAACCGTATTAGAATGAATTGGACCATGACAACCACCAATACCATGAATTTTCAAGAACCATTAGCAAAATAACACAAATAAATAATGAAGGGAAAATGAAGTATTTGGCAATACATCAAGCAAAATCTTTAAATAAATAGAGTGTTGAAATTAAAAGCACATGAAATTCTTAAAATCACATGACTTAACTAAAGAATTAAAATTAACAAGACCCATAAATAATTTAACATTTTCAATTTAATATTTGTATAAATTAATAATAAATGGAATCTAAGTCTAACTTTGTTAAACAAATTTTAAATTTACACTAAAATAAATATTGCGTGAAACTTAAATTATTCAAATTAAACAAAATCCATCAATAATGAACATTTGAAACCTATTATTTTTGTCTATTAATCACTAATTTTCTACGAATCATAGAAAAAATGTAAAATATTAAAAATAAATTAAACAAATTGTAGATGTAAACATTTTAACAATAGAAGTAAGAGATAGCACCTTTTTTTATGAAAATTTCTTTAATGACTTGAAGAAGAAATTGATATAAGAGTTTAGAGGCATGTCAGAATTCAAAAGGAAAGCATGAAAGAAGTCAAACACCCAGACCAAGATAGAGGAACAAGAGAAAGCATAATTAATTTAATAAACATTATCTCAAAAGTAAAGCCTTAGAAATGGTTAAAGAAGCTTTCTTGACATTTTGAGTGAAATGGAGAGTTTTTGGGTTCTGTAGAAATAAGATTTAGTGTTGGAAAATAAGTGGACTAATGTAAGAGTGGGGCAATATTTCACGAAATGACCACTTATTCTTGTCCATTGGCTCTCTCACTACCTCGGAAAACTAAGCATAATATAAAAAGATTTAAAATATTACAAAAGCAAAGTACAATTTCCACCCTGAGATTTGACCTAATTTACACTTACTTCCCTCTTGTTTAAAAAAAATCAAACTTTTATCTCCCCTTAACTTTTTATTCCTTTAACATTTAAGGACTTTTGTTAGGGCTAGACTTTTTTTTCCATTAAATACCATATAAAAATACTAAAATGCCCTTTTAAACAATAAATAACTATAAACCACTAATAATATTTACAAGATATTTTAATCCTTTATATTTAACAACATTAAATATGATACATTTTTCGCTTAAGTGGATATTAAAATATTGCCACAAAAATATTCATAACAAAAAAAAAAATCATATGCAATATGGAATATGGAATATATCATAAGAAGAGAAGGACATTCAAAATTATTTTTATTTTATTAATTTGATTTTTTTTTTGTTTATTGTAATTGATTTAAAGACTCGATTGTTAGCATCAATAGATTTATTGTAGATTTAAGTTATTTTGATTCTTCTAATATAAACAATTGCTTTCTGAAACATAATATATAATTGTTAGCATCTTTTAATTCATTTTTCTTTTTTCAATGAGGAATGTATATATTTTATGTTATTAAATATAAAACACCAAAATATCTTGTGCATATCATTAGTATTTTATAGTTAATTATAGTTTTTATTATTTGGAAGAGCATTTTAGTCTTTTAATATGCCACTTAACAGAAAAAATCACCTAACCCTAACGAAAGTCTTTAAACGTTAATGGAACAAAAACTGAGGTAAAAATTCAATTTTGAAATAGGAGGGAGGTAAGTGTAGGTTAAATCAAACCTTAGGGAGGAAAATATAATTTGCTCATATTACAATATGCGTAAAAATGGAATTTTAGTGATGTGGAAAGGTCAGTCTTTGCCTCTTAATCCTATGATAGAAAATTAGGTGCCATTTATTCTAGGAATCTAAAACTCTCTCTCCCTCTCTCTCTCTCCTAATCATGCTTTTGCCATTAGGAAAAGCATTTTGGTAATTGGAAATTTTTCTCTTTGTATCTCTTAATCATGCACCAATAAATAAGAAGATTTGGTAAAACTTAAAGCATTCTCTTTCAATATCCTAATCTTGTTCAGCAATTAAATAAAATGAAAATGTACTCCATCTCTCTATCTCTTATACATGCAATATGGCATTTTACGTAAATTGAAAATTCTCTCCCTCATCTTTAGAACAAAACAAGCAGAAAATCAGTTGTTTAATTATAATACTAGATGACATTAGGAGCAAACAATAAGTATCATTGTACTCAAGAAATTGACAATTCTCTACATTAAAATAAACAAAAAAAAGATTCTACACGAATAGTAGCAACCTTTAGCATTCGCAATGCTACTTCCCAATTAGGAGTTTCTATAAGTCAAGAAGACAACTTTCTATTTCAAAGGGATAATAATAATAATAAAAATAATAATAATAATAATAATAATAATAAATTTCCATAGAAAATGTCCTAGAAAACATTTTGACAGGAAAACAATATCCCTCAAAATTGTTCCTAAGCACCGCAAGCATGAAAAAAGAATTGTCAAAAAATGCCATAAAACAAGTGGAGACTTATTCAATCATCAATAAGCATTGAGAATTGTGCTTTTATAGGATTTAAAAATTATTACAATATTGAAAACCACAAACCATATCAAAATAGGAAAAACAAATACGCTTACTTAAACAAGTTCTTATGTGATAAAATCTACCATACCTAATTAGTAAAGTTTCTTACGTATAAAATCTAATATGTCTAATCAGTGAAGTCCTCATTGAAAAACAAATTTTATAGAAACTTAAGCAATCAAAGTTATACATTACATATCGTTTCTCCAAACTTCATGTAGGCATTAAGCCTCCCACACTTCAATTTACCCTTCTATGTTTTTGTACGTCAAAGGCAGTTTTTTTTTTATTATTCTATTTAAGATACTTCCCTTTATCAGCAACATGATGGCAACTTGCTCAAAATACTGAACCATATGATGTATGGAGAGGATAATCAAAATGTAGTTCAACTGGCAGAAAATTGTAATGTCCAAAAAAACTTGTGGGAAACCTTAATAAAGTCAAAGGAAATACTGCCATGATTAATTAGTCTATGTTATAACATGTAATTTTGCCTTTTCTATTACCAACCTACGCAGCATGTACAAAGACATTGCAACTTCTAAATGATAGCTTATGTACATTTTTTAGCAAGCATTTATAAATGATGTAAATCCAGTTAAGACCCATGTATGTCTTTGTGTCTATGTGTATATTATGTGTTTGTGTCTATGTGTATATCACCTACAAAGAAAAACATAATATAACTCTCTTATCATTGAGAAATAACATAGAATAAGGAATCCACAAAAACTCAGATGCACAAACATACTCCAGCACCAACAGTCAATAGATAATGCACCCATTACCAAAAAAAATTTGAAGGACATTGAAGCATTGCAACAAGTGTATCTATATGTGTGTATACAAGAACTAAGATGCACAAACATACTCCAGCACCAGCAATCAATATATACATGTTTTGAAGGAAAGAAGATGCATATAGCATGAAAAGAATGCAAAATTAATCCACAAATAATGGCAGCGAATATTTATAATAAACTACAGAAAACAAATTCCCAAGTATAACATAAGGTTTATCGTTGGCACATTTCTTTTTGCCTCAATTAAGGAAACAAAGTACTTATAGGAAGCTTGTGGATTTACCACACTTACACTTTCAAGGTCATTTTGGATGTCAGCAATAGCACGTCTAACTTCAGATTGAACAGTTTCATATATTCGACTAGAGGCCTCAACTCCCAAGTCATATTCTTGGAACAACTGCATTATGAAGAAGAAATCAAAGTATATTACAATGACATTACATCCATTGACATTTACAAGCAGTCAAAAGTAGGTCATCAAGCTTATGAAGTTTGCAAGCCCTTAAAAACAACAGAGTGAACTTAAAGTGGTCATGACTCATGACTTATATCCAAACCACATATTCAAAATCATTCTTGTGCCTTGTGCCCCTCCCTCACCTTCATTTGTTCACAAATTGTTATACCAGTCCTCTCTTCAGCTTCTGAAAAGGAGCTTGCAAAAGCTCCATCTTCCCAACTCAAGTTTGGCCCAGAAGGCTAAAGACAAAATCATTGGAAGATAAAGATTAAATACAAAAGTCCAGTTTAGACTGCTAATTCCATATCATAACAGTGCCAAAATTGTCATACCAAATTTGTGGAAGATGGGGATGTTGAGGTTTGCAAATTTTCAATCCGTTCAACCGTATCAGAACTACTGCTTCTAACTAAATTATTCTTTTTCCCAACATTTGACCCTCGTACCAAATCATTTGTATTTCTACGTTTGCTCAAAAGACCTTTTTGTTCAACATCACTCTGTAAACAAAAATAAACAAACTTGCTCAACATGGTATTTGTAACCGAAATAAATGATCAAAATAACCAGAAAGAAGGTCTAACCTCTGAACTTAAGAAATGGGTCCTGGCCACAGGGCCACGGGACACAGATCGGCAGCGGCCAGTGTCCACTCTGTCCTTCCCATCAATCCCTGTCCTCCTCTGTGCAACATTATTCTCAGCGTCAGCGTTTCTTGACACAGACCGACCCCTTCTATTATCTCCATCGAAGGACACAGTCTTTACAGGGAGAGAATCGTGATTTTCTTTGTCAGGTGGAGAGACATTACTCCAATAAAGAGGATTGTCCCTTTTAATCAAGAAATCAGATGAGGTTTCAAGATGGGATCTTGGGACAGCGCTTACACTTTTTGATCTTCGAGGAGGGTATGGTTTGTTTGACGAATTGTGTCTCTTCCTTGGTGAAGTGGGATGCTCTTTGGTTTCTTTTAAAGAAGATGATGAAGAAGTTGCTCTTCTAGATGAGGATTTGAAGGCTGCAACTGCCATGATCAGTAACCAAAATGAGGACTATCTGAGACGATATCTAATGGAACAAAAGAGGACCATGTGTCCGTGAAAAGTGCAAGATATTCTCCTTTGCTTCCTTCTGTCCGTCTTATTTTGTTTGGAATATCAGGCGCTGAACTGGATACTGGCACTTATTATTAGGATTTTATTTATAAATGCCCCAAATCACATCCAAAACAATAAAAATATCCAAAATTTCTAATAATTACATGCGTGTCTCTTTGAATTTATGGGAATGCTCCCAATCTCTCTTCATTGTTCATCTTCTTGCTCTAGTCTTAAAAAAAATTATTTTCCTTTATTATTATTTGGCGGAAGCAAAAGATCTATGACCTTCCTTCTCCTCTCTCTAAACAACATTGCTGCAGTAGCACTAGCATCACCTCCCACCGACGCTACTTCTCTTGCTCGTTGTTTCTCACTGCCTTCTTCTATCTTTCAGTTTAAATCTCTTTTTTCTAGTTTGGATCCTTAGATAAGCGATTGTGTTTAGGGTTTTAATTGATTGTGCTGTAATTTTAATTGTTGTTTTCACTGTACCTGGCCAGGTAAATGAGAAATTATAGTTTTTTGGTTTATTAGTTGAGATTGTTTTCTTTATTTCTCTTTTTCCATGCATTTGATAATGGGTCTTGATTATTTATATGTTATTGTTTATGTTTCTAAAGTTTTATTATTACTTAATTATTTCTAATTTTTAATTTATATTTTTAGAGGTAGAGAAGGGGCATATGATTCGTTATTAATGGTTGGATATTTATTGTTTCGCATCTAAATGCGAAGGAGACATGAAATGAAGCATTTTGATGCTAGTTTTTTCTTAATCTCATGTATAAAAAAAAAAAAAAAAGCTTGTACATATTTCAAATATACTATTCAATATTCATTTTTGATGATGATGTGTGCCTTTTCTAATTTTCCATACATTGATTCAAATGCTTCCTCAAATATAGTTGATATAGTTTTTTTCCCCTATTGAGTATTTTAGCTGACAGATGGTGAACATTTGATATCAAGGTGATTTTCATTTATTCTTTGTCTTTTCCCTTTGAAGCAGGTAATGATTTTGAATGTGTTTTGAGAGACTGAAGTAACTTAAGAGAGTAGAACTTACATATATATATATATATATATATATATTCCAGTTGATGGGGTGACTCTATGATGAATTTTCAACATGCTTGGAGAACCTACTTATGATTTAGGTCTTGTAAATACTTATGCAATATCCCCTATTCATAGATCTACACCTGCATTTATATAGTTAGATATAAAATTATCTATTTTTGAGATAGGAATTAAAGTAGTAAACTATTGCCTTTTAGGCCCCTCGATTGATTTTACTATAGAGGCCAATGACAGACAATAACTCCCCTAAACCCCCCCCCACCCCCCACTCCCAAACATAGCTTACAACTTTCATTGTATTATGCTCTCCAAAGAGCAACTCTTCTCAAAATCTCAAAAGGTGCTGAGTTGGAATCTCATTTTAATAATTTTAACTAAGGATTCTTATGGTTCTAGAGGATCCAGCTATAGGAAAACCTGGAACGCAAAGCCCCCCCTTTTTTTGCCTACTCTTTGGTCTTAGAAATGTTGGTTTTAAGAATATATATATATATATATACACACACACACACACACACCAGTAGTGTCGAATAATTAAAGGGTGTACTATTCAGGATTATAAATGCAAAGATGATATGAAAATCACTGTGTTGGTCTCACGCTCTAGTCACGGACTAGACACAGAGGTTATCGGGCCAAAATGCAACAAGAATTTTATAGAGTTTCTGATATGCAGGATCCTAGTTTTTTAGGCAAGCATAGAGCATATGTTCTGCTACTTAGAATAAAAATAAATAAATAAAAGCTTTAAAGAAACAAGATGCAAAAGATAAACTTACAAAGATGCTTTATTAATTTAAGTAAAGGGGAAAATACAAAAGTTCTATATCCAAAGTAGCAAAGGAAAAAATATATTTGTTTACAGAGATATGTGTAGACAACGAGGTTTAGCACGCATCTAAAATTTTAGTAACCGCGACACTGTTTAGGCTCAAGGTCTTAGAGAACACACTAACCACTGTCACAAAGACATGACGTGGAGATGAAGAGTCGCCACCCAGGGTAATAACTGAGACAATTTAATTGGTGGTACTTGATTTTCTAAAAGAAAATTAGCACCACAACCAGGAGATTCTAGATACGGAATACTAACTTCTCCTAGTTTCATGTTCATTTAGAATAATTTTATAAATAATTATTTCATCCTCTAGTTACATGCAATTTTATTAAACCCTAATTAACATCCATCTACCCAAAAAGGCAACAAGTCAATAAAATTACAAGTAAAAAATGCACTTAAGCTCGCGTTGTCCCTAAGTCTAAACTATGTTAATTTTATTAAATAAGTTAGCTAAATCTACATTTTATTTATAAGTGAAATAGAAAAAAGTGGGCCTACATTTTATTAATTAATGAGCCTAAATCTATTTTTTAGTTTTTCTAGAGTTTAAGTCTATTCAATTTTTAAAGGAAAATTAAACTAGTGGGTCTAAGTCTAACTTGGTTTTATTTTAAGTAAAATGTGGGCCTAGGTCTATTTATTTTAAAAGAAATGCAATTAAGTGGGCTGAGCTAAGTCTAAACAAGTTTTAATTAACTAAGTGGGCCTAAAATCTAATTAACCTAATGGGTCTAAGTTGATTTTAATTATTTAAAGTCATAAACCATTTTTAAGCCTATTTATTTAGTGAGTTAGACCTAAACGTGGGTTTGGGGCCCAAAAACATAAAAACATAAAAAACCCAAAAAAACATTAAAAAAAACATAAAAACATAACAAAATCAAATCAAACACACATTCACATATGATTTCTAAAAAAAACCTAATTTAATTACATACAAACCCTAATTAACTAAAGCCACCATTAATTTTAATTAATTTTTACCCAATTGAACCTAATTACTAATTAATTTTAAAGTGCAGAAATTTAAATCTTTTACTATTCCCACTACTGGGGCTATTACAAACTACGTACATAATTAAAATTAAATAATTATACACCCAGAAATTAAAATAAATTACACAGGATACAAAAATGCAGAATAAAAACTAAAATCCTAAGAACTATTATTAAAATAATACAGGTTCATCCATGGAATTCCATGGATCTTCTGTTCAATTAAACACAAGCAATTTCCTCTTCCTCAATCCACATATGGACATCAAAACAAAACAAAAACAAAAAAGCAATCAAATTAGTAGTGAAATTAAATAATAAAATAATTAACGAAATGAATAAAAATCACATAAGAGAAGAAAGAAAAAATGAATGTTGTTCATATGCCCTTTTTCGGCCCGTCAAATTAGGATTTTCATCGTTGAAATCGACTCAGTGTTGATTTGATTATGGACTGAGACTAAAAATTGTTGTATCGTCTTCCTCAAATGAACTGCAAAAATTAGGGTTTTTTTTTTAAGAACAGAAGAAATCAAAGCTTTTTTTTCGTCTGTAAAAAATCCTCCAGCCCCGCCTCTCCTTCCTTTTTTTTCCTTCTTCACGCACACATGCAGACTCTGCTTTTAAATGCAGAGTCTACATGTACTCAACTTCCTCCAAAGGAGGAACAGACCTATCTGATCAAATCAGATAGCGTTTGTTTTTATTTCAAAAAAAATATCTTCAGCGTTTCTTTTTTAAAAAAATTATTAGATAAAATTTGAATTTTTCAACCAATCAAAACACTGAAAAAATCGATAAAAATAAGGAAAAAATACTCAAAAAAATCAAAAAATGGAATTATTGCGCATCAATACTGTGCAATGCCGGTCGGCATTACACCAATGTCGATCCTAAAATTTTTTTTTAACTTTTAATTACCAAAAGACACCTAAAAAATGATTTATTTGCAATCAAATCCTAAAAAATATTGCAATTTAGTCCCTAAAGTCCAGAAAATCAACAATTAACTTCAATTTTTGAATGAATTTCATCATAGGGGCTTATGTCGCAATTGTGAACAATTGCATCCTGAAATTGGGTACTTACAATTACCCTCCTTTGTCACTGTTTGCTTGACAAATTGCGGCAAAGCAATAGAAGCACATAATTTTGAAAGAAAGAAATTAGGACACTCGATTGTATCCTAAGTGATAGATTGATGCTCAAATTGTTGAGCAAGGTGTAGTGTTTGATAAGTCGCACTATATTTCCTGTGGAACATCTAGTGGACTTTATGCAAATGAATTTCGCTATATTCCCTATGGGACGTTTAGCGATGATAAGTTGAAAACTTGCTATAGTTCCTATGGAATGTCTAGCAATGATGAATTTTATTATATTCCCTGTGGGATGTCTAACGATGCACACTATATTCCTTGTGGGACGTCTAATGTAATTGAATTGAATTCCGTTATATTCCCTGTGGGACGTCTAACGATGCACACTATATTCCTTGTGGGACATATAGTGTAGATGAATTGAATTTCATTATATTCCCTGCGGGACGTCTAACGATGCACACTATATTCCCTGTGGGACGTCTAGTGTAGTTGAATTGAATTTTGTTATATTCCTTATGGGACGTCTAACGATACACACTATATTCCCTGTGGGACATCTAGTGTAGATGAATTGAATTTTATTATATTCCCTGTGGGATGTCTAACAATGCACACTATATTCCCTGTAGGACGTCTAGTGTAGTTGAATTGCATTTCGTTATATTCCCTGTGGGACGTCTAGTGTAATTGAATTGAAAACTTGTTATAGTTCCTGTGGAACGTCTAGCAATGAGGAATTTGAAAGTTTATGTCATAACTGCTATGCAGTACATAACATAATGAAGGTTATGCCTACTATATAGCACATAACATAATGATTTGAAATTCATATCATAGCTACTGTGCAGCATATGAAACCTTTGATTGAAATCATGCATGCAAAATGCAAAAAATGAGTTCTGCAATCTTGTTCTATATTTTGTATTTGACAAAAGATTCAGGATTACAGATTGATTATGCAATCTTAATAATTTAATGAATTATTAATTTGATGAGTGTCATGATTTAATTAGGAATATGTTCCTAATCAGAATGCAATTATAGACCAAATTGCAAGAAAGAAAAGATAGATAAAAAGTAAATAAATTGAAAGGATTAAAATGGATATTCTCCATTTTATATTTTCTTTCCCTTTTGCCGATCACTTCACTTCTTTTCCCATTCTTTTCTTCTTCTTTTTTCTTTTTCACTTGATCTTGATTTTTTCTTTTCTTAATTTCTTCACCATCTATTGTCCAATTTGTAATCCGTCTGATCCTATGGCCTCCTCATCACGCAGACAACATGAGAGAGCTGAGGCTTCAGAATGTTAAAGGATTCTACCTCTTCATTTTCCTCAAAATAATATGGAACTTCGAGAAGACTCAACCATCTTTCCATTGACTCATTTACATACCCACAGGTGCAGAGATGTGGGTAAGGTAACTTTTCTTGCTTTTGTTTATTTCTACAAAAATATTACCTGTATAATCAGTAATTAGAGTTAGTTGCAGAGTAGAAATTGACATTGACATGTATATTAGTCAAAAATTAATATGAAAATGCAAGACAAATTAAAATTAACTCTGAAAATATGAAATTTGACTCCTAAGTTATCAGAATGGAGGATTGGATGTCTGGAATTCCGGTCGAAATTCTAGATTTTTGATCAATTGGGTTAATGCCGGTCGGCAATCTATATTACCGATCAAAAATTTTTTTTAAGGCCATTAATTAATTAACTAATCAAATCCTTCAATTTAAGTTCTTTGATTAATTAATTAATCTTTTAATTAATTAATTATTATTTTCTTTTTGAAATTGAAATAGCGCCCGATGAAGTTCACGGGCTATTTCAATCTAGGCCGAGAATTATTTCATGGACTGTCGGAGCAAGTGACATATCTGATTTGGGCTTCCGGATTTAGGCATTTCATCGTTGCACTTTCGAATTTTCGAGGCTGATCTAACCATTACTTTTTATTTGCTTTGATCGAGCGATGGATGGATACTACCTATACTTTTCATACTTGTGTGGGTGAGCTGACCATTTCGCCTATAAGCTTCTCTGCTATCACCGGGATTGCCTTTGGGGGATCCCAGTTCCATTTGACATCAGCTATTGCAGTCTTCCAGAGCATGCATGGAGTCAGTACGTGTGCGACTTGATCGGGTTCGCCCCAGTATGGAAGAATCGAAAGAACATTCTTCTTTCATCATTAGTTGAGGGATTTAGATGCCTTCCTACTTCAACTCCCCGTCAGATTATTCATAAGGCGAGGTGTTTCCTTTTGATATTATTAGGTATGACCCTTTTTTGTGAGACCGGTCATGAGGTCAATATTGCTCTGTTGGGTCCTCTTCGTGACTTGGATCGAGTTGCCACATTAGATTGGGGATCTGCTGCACTTGCTTATATTTATTACAAATTGGACACTGTCTGCAGAGGTACTGTCACGATGTGTGGTTTTTGGCACGTCTTGCATGTATGTTCTCCTTTATTTGATCTCTATAGTTTTGCTCTTCTTTGCTTTTTCTAATTTATTCTCTTTTTCAGATCTGGAGCATAGAGATCGGGCTGATTTGAGGCTTTAACGCTATCAGTTCTGATAGGACCTTTCCTCTGATGATGAGATAGGGTTCTTCTCACCTTGCTAGCAACATGAACACTTTGCAGACATATCGTGATTAGTTGAACATTGTCGAGTGGTACCTGGTAAGGAAAAATAAAATCATTAGTATACTACAGTTTAATAGAGATTTAATTTAATTTACATAAATTACAGATAAATTCTGATTGGTTGGAGGGTGCTGAAGACATCCAGTGATATGATTTCATGGCTGCTGGAGCCCGTTTAGAGCCTATGAGGATCCTGCTCTCTAGTTATGGCTGTCTGATTTGGTATCTAGGGGTGCGAGTGTATGGCTGGTCTGTTGGCCCTTCTCGATGTCGCATTCCATCTGATGTCCCCTCCTTTATGCTCCCAGCTCACATCTTATAGGTTCAGAGGTGAGGGATGCACTATAGGGATATGCTGCCTCAGATTTCCTTAAGCGTTCTCGACATTATCAGCAGTTTATCCATGAGAGCCTCCTAGAGCATGTTCCTATTGACGATGATGAGGTAATTTCACATTATTTTAGCTTATATTTCTAGAACCTATGACTCACTCCTTCTCTTTACAATTTGAGGAGGTTTGCTCTCCTGTTGATGCTAATGAGGAGACTGAGATTACTCCAGAGACTGAGATTGCTCTAGAGATTGAGAGCCCTGAGCCCAGACCTAGTCCTGGTCATCATGCTCTGCACATTGGGTCTAGTCGCGATGGGGCCTTTATCGATGCTACGCTTGGTGATGTCTCTCTTCCAGACAAGTCTATATTCTATCGGGCTCTCACTGTTCAGGCTCCAGTTGAGTAGCAAATGCAGTTTGGTGATGCTCAGCTTCCTAGGTTTTATCCACCAGATGCTTCTCATGTGAGTCTGTTTGCTTTATTTCTTGTATGGATCTGTACACTTGACATTGATATTAATAAAATTTTACACAATAGATTCCCCCGACACAGGCAGAGTATCTATATAGACTTGCCTCATCTCAGAGATTATTTATGATGCAGGTTACAGACAGTTAGCGGGTAAGCGCCCTCACTGAGACAATGTAAATGTATGCATGTTATGCATGTAATGCATATGATATGGTGTTTTCTGTGTATGTAGAGCTATTCCAATGGTCTAGAGCGGGAGAATGAGATGCTTCGTCGGCAGCTTGCAGACTTGGGCTTTGATTCGTATAGTGCTGGGACTTCATCTGCTAGATCTCCAGACACTCATCATCATGATGACCCTACCAGAGGATGGAGCCCATGGCCTGATACCAGAGCATGAGATGAATGATTTAGAGCTTTTGTATTCCTAACTTTCTGGGTGTCTATATCTGGCTACTCCCCATTATACTGCTATTTTTATTCCTGTACTGTCTCGAACACTGTTAGATAGAATTGAAATAGTGTTTTGCACTTTAATGGATTTTTTAATAACTAATTAAAAAAGATAGTTCATGAACATTATCTTTTTTTAATTAATTATCCATTTATCTTAATCCTTTTCCAAGACTGATAATATTGGATAGATAAACAATTAAAAGAATGGATTATCTTCCCAATTATCTATTTATCCCAATCCTTCTCAAATTCTATCACCTTATCCACGTCTTTCTTTGCTACCAGAATCCTTTTCCCACATGAACTCATCTTCTTTCCCTATATAAGACTATTTAAGGGGCATTCTCCTTCATTCTCTATACCCTTATCATGACTCAAGCATCTCTTTAAATAATGAAGAAATTTCTTAAAAGTCTCTATGGTGATGACTAGAATAAGCTTCAACCTTTCCACATCAAATCCCTGAAATCTCTTCAGCACCTGACTATTGATACCCTAGGACCATCAATCTTTCTTCTCTGATCACCGTCTATGGGACTTGGGATAAGAACACTACTTCTTGGACTAAAATAGTTCCTTTCTGTTTATATGCTCAATTTTGCTAATTTCTCACCATGGTGGTGCTAATACACACATTGTTAGTATCTTGGAACAGGTAGAGCTTAGAGCTAATCCTATACTAGTTATCCTTACTGAGACCATCATTGGGCTCGACAGTTTCAAGATTCATAACCGTTTCTCAAGCAGTTTACTTCTTCTTCAGGTGTGCAACTAAAACTTTTATTTTTATTTTATTTTTGCCCTAATTTTTGCCTAAGCCGCCCTTTCAGGTTTTCAGCTTAGCAGGCTTGCCCTAACTTTTGCCTAAGTCGCCCTTTCGGGTTTTCAACTTAGCGGGCTTTTATTTTATTATTCTTATATCATTTTTATTATTCTTAGCTATATCTTTTTTATATTCTATCTTTTATATTCTATTTTCTATTTTCTATATGCTAAAACCTCTGATTGAAGAGGGAGAAGAGTCATCCTTGTATAAAGGGTCTTCATTAATAGAGCAAGAATCACGGGAGAACAAGGAAGAGTAAAGTCCAAAAGCTAGGGGCAGGTACAATTATTCTTTATGCTTTAATGGTTAAGGAATAGTGTTTTGTCTACCACTTATGCAGTATTTATCTATAAGCATCCTTCCTTTTATATAGAGATACTCCTACAAGGTCTTGGTAATGGAAAGTGGGACCCCATCCTTATGGCATGATAGAGGATAATAGGATAGAGGCTATTGGTGGAATAGAATATTTGATAAAGTAGTCACATTTTCTTGATGGTTCTCTAAGAAGATGTCAAACGTTATCATCTAGAGGATGACCTGGAAAGTGAGAATGGTTAAAATACTTATATTTATAAAAGGATTTTCAATCCATTGGGCTAAAAATTAAAATATTTACAAGACAATATAAGGCTTTACTAGCCTGTGGGCTTTATAGAAGGGAAAATCCTAAAACAGTCATCTTTATTGTCATTACCCACGTCAATAAAGGGCTTCGAGTACTGAGATGCTTGCGAAGTTACAGAAGAAGATTGCTTTGAGTTAAGAAGCTACTGAATGACTGTGAGTGACCTTAGTGGTATATGGGTTATTTTGTTTGGGACATGTAGCGAATCTTTCCATTTCTAAGGGACATGGCAACTTTACTGAATAGGGATAAATGATTGGTCTTGGGGGGACGAGATGCTTTTGATTTTATGAAGTCGCCACCCAATTTTTAGAAAATTGAGAAAAGAAAGGGACAACATTGAGTCACTCAATGAGTATTGTCCTCAGTAGAAATTTTTGGGTTCAGGGTATAACTACCATAATACCCTAGTTTCAGTAATGACAATTTATATAGCATCCACATAGTACATCAAGTAGTATAAGATAATAAAGTTGAAAATTTTATTACATCACTTTCCTGATAAAATATATATAAAAAGGAAAAGATTACAAAAAAGTAAATATAGTATGGTTGATCTATAAGGATAACACAACCATTTACATAGCTTGCTCAATGAATGATGGGATGATCATGCTTGTAGTGATTATTTATGTTATGATGATAATATAAAGGATGCATAAGGTCATCACTGGATTGAAAGCATGATGACTCTATTCTAAGACATAAACTTTTTCACGTTATTGCTTTTTACGATGTGATTTCATGATTTTAGAAATAGAGGATGCAGAATGATAATGTGAAATGAGCATAATAAAGTATATATTATTCACATAGTATGCAAGATTGCGAGTCTCATCACATAAGCACAACAGTATTCCCAAATGCTGGTGATAGTAAACAAAATGCAATGTGATAAAATAAACGTGCTAAAATAATTGTATGGTCCTCATACTCGACTAAGCTTGTATGAGCTTTGAAGCTTTAGCTTTGAGAGATTATCAAGCTTTCCTCATTGAAATGTTTAAAATGAAAATAAAATGATGCTAAATTATATACCTTTGAAGTGTGCTTTGACAAAGATAAGGCTTGGTTTGGTGGAAAAGGGATCTAATAACCTAAGGGAAAGGTTGTGGGAGAGCAAAAACTATTTGGAAAGGGGTTTCCAACGCCTTCGATCAAATTGATTTTTAAGTGTGTGTGTGTTTCTACTTGCTCCCCCTCCAAAATAGGGTGTGAAGGGGTTTATTTATAAGGAAAATTAGGCAAAATAGGGTGGTAGGGGCATAGTTACATGTGTAAAATGAGATTTTTGCGCATGGCCATGCCAAGTGCATGTGTGCATTTTCACTCAGACTTTAACGCTCTACGCACTCTTCCCAGGTTTTATACGTGCTATTTCGGGGTTGGTTTTTAGGGTTTTTAGGCTTTTTGGACATGTTTTTGAAGTTTGTTTTGCCAAATTCGATCTCAATTTTATCACATAACACCTAAGGGCATTTATGTGCACTTATAAACAATACATGCCGATACTCGGGTTGTGTTGGACCATTCTGGGACCACTTCTAGAGGTTTTGGAGCCTTTCAAACGTGTTTCTAAATTCCATTTTATCAAAATTGATTTCTTTTTTTTCTTACGAAACTGGGTCCCCGGTCTAACAAAATGTGCACCAGCCCAATGAGCTGAGCATTCCGAGAGGAGTTTTCTTAAAACAAAACCTCTCGTTATTCTGATAATTCATATTTTGCAAGTTTGGAGTATAACTTAATGACTCAATGATCGATTTTGCACATTAGTGGGGTCAATTAGGTTTTTTTAAGGTTGCACACTTCAAAGGTGTTACGAACAAGTAGACTCTAGTCATCTCAAGGATTGGTTTCATCATGGGACCTTTTTGGGGACAGTCAAATTTAAGGTATGACAGTTGTCCCTTACTTCACGTGTGTTGCATAGCCACTTAGCGCTAGTGTCAATACATGTGAAGCAAAATACAAAGATGCAAAAAACATTTTAATAGGGAGAGAGGTACTTACTTATGGGTTGTCTTTAGACGTCTTGTTAAGATTTGACTGCTGTTGTTTTATGACTTGGTCATCACACAAGGTGGTAATTGGGACATATGCAAGCTTATGATTCATGCAAAGTGCACTAGGATTTATGTGACTATAACTTTCTTAGGTGTCACATAAATGAGGATGCTACTAAGCAAAAAGAGATACGACTATAACCTTTCTAGGTTTCACGCAAATGAACATGCGACTATAACCTTTTTAGGTGTCACGTGAATGAAGATGCTACTAAGCAAAATATAGATGCGACTATAACCTTCTCAGGTGTCACACAAATGAATATGCGGCTATAACCTTCTTAGGTGTCACGCGAATGATCATGCGATTATAACCTTCTCAGGTGTCACGCGAAATGATCATACGATTGTAACCTTCTTAAGTGTCACACGAATGAACATGTGACTATAACCTTTTTAGGTGTCACGCGAATGAAGATGCTACTAAGCAAAATGCGGACGTGACTATAACCTTCTCAGCTGTCACATAAATAAACATGTGACTATAACCTTCTTAGGTGTCACACGAATGAACATGCAATTATAACTTTTTTAAGTGTTATACAAATGAACATGCTACTATAACCTTCTTAGGTGTCATGCAAATGAACATGCGACTATAACCTTTTTAAGTGTCCGACGAATGAACATACGACTATAACCTTCTTAGGTGTCACATAAATGAACATGTGACTATAACCTTCTTAGGTGTCTTGCGAATGAACATACGATTATAACCTTCTTAGGTGTCATGCAAATAAAGATGCAATTATAGCCTTCTTAGGTGTCACATAAATGAAAATGCTATTAAGCAAAATGCGGATGTGACTATAACCTTCTCAGGTGTCACACAAATAAACATGCAACTATAACCTCTTAGGTGTCATACAAATGAAGATGAGAATGCTCCTAAGCAATGTGAGGATGCTTTTAAATGAGAAGATGCTTCCAAGAAATGTGAATGCTCCTAAGCAATGTGAATGCTTCTAAGTAATGTGAGAGTGCTTTTAAATGGTGTGTGAGTGCTCCTAAGCAATGTGGATGCTTTTAAGCAATGTAAGAGTGCTTCTAAGCAGTGTGAGAGTGCTCTTAAGTAATGTGGGAGCTTCTAAGCAACATGAGATTGCTTTTAAGCAATATGAAAGTGCTCCTAAGCAATGTGAGTGAGGTAGTAGTGATGATGCAGTAATAATGTAGTAGTGATGCAGTTATGATGCAGTAATGATGTAGTGATTTATCATGTTGAGGATGTTATTTTAATGATTTGGAGAGAGATATCCTTACAGTGGGGAGGAGTGTTCTACTACTATGGCGAGGGGGCACCTCATGATGGATTTGCTTGGGGTAGTCACACCTATGAAGTTTGATTACTCGTATCTTGCTTGATACATGGAGTTTGTTTCTTCTGTGCAGGCCTTATATGATGATGGTCTTGTCTCAGCAAAGCAGCTGGCTCATTGCTTTTTATTTTATTTACTGAGTGTTATTATCTTTTTGAACCCTTCGGGTACCGGTGATCTACGATTGCTACCTGTGTTGAGAGATTTGGATGGCTTGCCGGGCTATTGTTGGGGCACTACTACCTTTATTCATATGTACTCAAGCCTTGATGCAGAATGCTGAGGTGGTTCAAGGATCTGTGGATGCTTGTTTGTGTTGAACGTGAGTAGGAGTTCTGTTGTTTGTTCTTTTACTTTTGGGTTTGTTATTTCTAACCCTTTGATTTTAATAGATATGGGCATATGAGTTCAGGAGTCTCCCTTGTCCATCCATCGAGCATTTTTAGGAGGATGGCTTTCCTTATTATTCTCGCTGGATTAAAAAGACTACTAATTTGATTAAGGATTGCACTGTAGCTCAGGACCATATGAGGAAGTCGTCCCCTGATCAGGTATGTCTGATTCATATTGTGTTGGTTATTCCTTTCTTAGGGGTCTTTTGTTCATTATTGCCCTTTGAGCATATCTTTCTTTGCTAGTGGGTGGTCAGGTCTTATTGGATGGTAAAGATGGTGGCTGTATAGCAGTTGAGAGAGAGACAAGTGTTGCTCTCTGGCCTCATCGACAGAGTGTGGTATTTGGGCGAGTAAGTCCATCATTGGTGGGATGGCCCATATATGAGGAGAGTTCTCATCCCTCCCTTTAGTGACATATTATGGGGTCACAAGCTTTGTAGGGATGATCTTGTTGATTTTATGATGGGATTCCACTCTGAGAACCTCTTGTAGAGTGCAAGTTTGCCTTATGCTGATGTATTGAGCCCTTAGCTGATTAATGCTATAACTATTGGGACCTTTCCTTCACCTCCCCCTTCTCAGGCGGATGAATCTCATCCTTCGAGTTCGAGGATTAGGCCATCATGTGGGTCATCAAGAGTTGCTTCTTTTGATCCGATAAGCCTTTATTCCTATTTTGGTGTAAGTATGCAAACTTTATTAGTAATAAACTGTAATTGACATGAGTTATGAGAACTTATCTATAGCGACATCAGATCCGGATCTCATTTTGAGGAGGATAAGGGTATGTTTCGTATTAAGGCAACCGCCTATACTAGTGGTATGGCTTCTAGTAGTACAATTCTTGGGGACATCCTTGGTAGAGTAGTGAGCTTCAATTTGCCTAGCCTTGGCTTTCCTCAGTTGGGTGTTGCTCCTGCTGATGCTACCCATGCTCATGCTCTCCACTTATTCTTGCCTGTGTTTCATTTATTTAGTGAGTGCTGGTTGACTTATTTGCTAGCTTTTGTAGATTCCTATCTCCTCTAGTCAATACTGGTATACTGTTGCAGGGAGTGCACAATAGTACTTTTTGGAGTTTGCTACCACTCAAAGGGTATACCTTCTTTATTGTACCTGTTTATTTTATGCACATGTTTTATGTATGAGTGTATAATATGCAATATGTGATGCATGTTAAGCATCGTCTCACTAGTCATGAATGGGAGTGGGAGTGTGCAGTTTATCATGACTGCATCAATGAGCTAGAGTCACGACTATCATCCTTTGTGATGAACGGTGATGAGTCAGGATCAGATGAGGGGGACACTTAAGCAGGATTAGTGCTTTCTTTTGATGGTAGCCATGATCGATGTAGTTGTTTTAGGAGCTAGGTGTAGGACTTTTAGCCTGTCGTTTGCTTTATTGTATTATTTTCCTGAGGTTATGGACTTTGGGTGTTGTATTTAGGCAATTGCCCCACATGTTGTATAATGCTTGTACGATGATGATTGTATATACTTCCTATTGTGTATCATTGATGATGATGTTTGCCATTACTATCGTTTGCCTTTTTTTCCTTTTTTTCCTTTTTTGCCTAAAGCGTCTCCTTTTGGATCTTTTCGCACTTAGCTGAGTTTTCTTTTTCTTCTCTTTTTTGCCTAGGGTGTCTCCTTTCAGAGCTTTTCACACCTAGCTGGGCATTTTTTTTGGCTTTGATGATAGTGGTTGATCTCAAAGTGAGCGTAGAGAGGATGGTAAGAACCATGGTCTATGTAATAAAAGAAAATGAAAAGCATGCTTAATACAATTCATGATGATAAAATGTGTTGCACTTTTCAAAGACATTTAGCATAAATTGGCAATCATTCTCATTTCACTATAATCATTTAAGAAAAGCATAGGTGCATTCATACAAATTTTGAATTTCAGGTTACCCATGTCCTTAACTAGCCTTCTTAGGTGTTCTAGTTAAGTATTTTCTATTTTTCCCTAATTTTTGTCTAAGTTACCCTTTTTAAGTTTTCAACTCAGTGGAAAGTCCCTAACTTTTGCTTGATATGCCATTTCTAGGTTTTCAACTCAGTAGGATGATTTTTTTTGTGCCTTAGACATAGTACTTCTTCAAGCGGTTTGTATTAATAGGTTCAGAGAATTCATTGCCTTTAGAACCCATCAACTTGACTGCTTCTTTTTTATAAGACATGTTTAACTAGGTATGGGCCTTCCCAGTTCGGTCTGAATTTCCCTCTTGGGTCCGAAACATTTGATCTTATTTGCTTTAACACCTAGCCTCATGCTTTTACACTCATGTTTTACTCTTCTGTTGAAGGACTTGGCTAGTTGAACCTGATACAACTATGTGTGGTATAAAGCCTTGAGCCTTTGGTTGTTTAAGAGAGTGAGATTGTCTTACCTCTGTTAAGCCCACTGCACTTCTAGCAATTTAGATTTGATTGCTACCCAAAGAGACTTGATCTCTATTTTGATTGGAAGAACTACTTCTGATCCATATACTAATGAGAAAGGAGTTACTCCTGTTAAAGTTCTAACTGTGGTTCAGTACCCCCATAAGGCATATGGAAATTTGTCTACCTAATCTCAGTAAGTTTAAGTCATCTTTGGTAAGATCTTTTTTATGTTCTTATTTGCTGCTTTGATGGCCCCATTTGCTTGTGGTCGGTAAGGAGAAGATTTATGATGTTTCACCTTATAACTCCTTAGTAGCTCTCTAACTTCCCTTTGGAATTAGACACCGTTGTCAGAGATGATATGATGAGGGATCCCATATCGACATAATAGGTTTCTTTTAATGAACTTAGCCACTTTTTTGGCTCCTATCCTTGCGAAAGATTCTACTTTGACCTATTTTGTAAAGTAGTTCACTACCACTAGGATGAACCTATATCTGTTTGAGGCTGTCGGGTGGATTTCCCCAATTATGTCTAGTTCCTATGCTGAGAAGGGCCATAGAGAGGAGATGTAATGTATTTCTATTGGGGGAAGGTGACTGACATTCCCGTGGATCTAACACTTTTGGCATTTCCTTATAAATTTAATATAGTCTTCCATCATGTCTTCTAGAAGAACCCTTGTTTAATAGCTTCTTAGCCAGGATTGCTCCATTAATGTGTGGACCATAAACACCCTTGTGTACTTCTTCTACTGCTCTTACAGCTTTAGGTTCATCTAGACATCGGAGTTGTAAACCATATAAGGTTCTTCTGTATAACACACCATGGTGCAATGTGAATTTTGATGCTAATCGTCGAATGACTACTTTGTCTCTTTCATATGCTTGATCAAGATACGCTTGTTCCTTCAAATATCTTTGGATGTCATAGAACCATGGCTTTTCAGCTACTTCTATCTTTGTTATTCTACAGTTTTTATGATAAGGTTGTCTCGATCTGAGTATAATCAGAGGCTTCATGGGCATTTTGGATGGTCCTTCCCATACTGATGCTAGGAAAGCAAGTGCATCTGCCATATGGTTGTGATTCCTGGGAAGATGAATGAATCTGCATTTTTGGAAGGATATAGTGAGTAGCCTCAAGTGGTCCAAATAAGGCTTTAAGTGCTACTCTTTTAGTTTTCACTCTTCTGTGACATAATTGATTACTAGCATGGAATCTCTGAAGATTTTAACTTCTGTGCCATTCAAGGCTATCAGTGCTTCTATTCTAAGTGTGCATGCCTTGTATTCTACTTTATTTTTTGTGACTCTGAACTTAATCTTTTTAGCAATTAGTACTATTTCACCTTTTGGAGATTGTAGTATGACACTGATTCCTATGTCTAATTGATTGACTGCTCCATCAAAGTATATGCACCATTATTAGATCTTAATGGATGAGCTAAGGTCATCTGGGAAGTCCAACTGGATTTCTTCTGAGTCTAGAATGGGGTTAAGAGCTAAAAATTTAGCTACTGCTCTCCCTTTCACTACCTTCTTAGTTAGATATTGCACATTGAATTCTACTAGTAGTACGAGCCACTTGGTAAGTTTTCCTATTATAGAGGGGGCTTTGTAGAGGTACTTTATTAGGTCCATTTTAGACATGGCCTGAATTCTGTAGGATTGAAAGTAGTGTCCAAGTTTCTTAATTGCCTATACCATTGCCAGATATATCTGCTTGACTTGGTTGTACTTCTCCTTATATGGTTGCATCTTCTTGCTCAAGTAGTAGATTGCATGTTCTACTTTCATTTCTCCCTATTGGGCTAATATTGCACCGATTACATTCCCTTTGATGGCTAGATATAGGGTTAGAGGCATCCCTAGTTTAGGTGGTCTTAGAACGAGCAGGTTGGCTAGGTAGCTTTTGATCTTGTCAAGTGCTAGTTGACACTATTTGTTCCATTCAATTGGTTGATCTTTTTTTTAGTAGCTTGAAGATCGGTTCATACACTGCTGTCAATTTAGCGATGAATCTGCTGATGAGCTGTAGTTTCCCTAGAAACCCTCTAATTTCTTTCTCTGTTTTCAACATTGGCATCTCTCTGATGGATTTTACTTTGTTTGGATCCATTTTAATCTCATTCTAATTGACAACATACACCAACATCTTTCCTGAAGTGACCCTAAATATGCATTTCTTTAGATTTAGCCCAAGACTGTATTTTTTGACCCTTCTGAGGAACTTTTCAAAATAAGAGGAGTGTTCTTCCCTAGTTCTTGACTTGACTATCATGTCGTTGATGTATACCTTCACTTCTTTATGTATCATGTCATAGAACATTGCAGTTGCCATTCTCTGGTAGGTTGCCCCTGCGTTCTTTAGTCCAAAAGGCATTACTTTGTAGCAGTAAGTACCCTATTCTGTTATGAAAGTTGTCTTTGCTTTATCGATAATGGCCATTAGGATCTGATTATACCCAGAGAATCCATCCATGAAGGAGTACATTGTACATATTACGACGTTGTCAACTAGCATATCTATGTGGGGTAGTGGGAAATCATCCTTCGAGCAAGCCTTGTTCATATCTCTATAGTTAACGCCGATTCTAACCCTTCCATCGTTCTTCGGTACTAGTACCACATTTGCTAACCATTCTAGATAGTCTAGTACCTCTAGGAATTTTTCCTTGATCTATTTCTCGATGTCTTCTTTCACTAGTTAGGCCCATTTTGGTCTGAGTCTTCTCAATTTCTATTTTACTGGTTTGCACCCTTCTTTGGTAGGAATGAAGTGTTGAGCAATGTCTCTGTCAATACCAAGCATATCGTCGTATGTCTAGGAAAATACTTTTGAATATTTTATTAATATTTTTTCAATTTCTCTCCTCTTTTCAGGGGTAACATCTTTCGAAATATGCAAAATGCTTGGTTCAGATTCTATGCCAATGTTAAATGATTTAGGGGGCATTTGTTTGGTAACAATTGAAGGTGGGAATCGGAATCAGAATGAATGATTTTGATTTCTAGCGTTTGGTTAACTAAAATTGATGTGGGAATGGGAATGTGATTCCCCCATCAATGGGAATCATCATTCCCCTCTTGTTCTTAGGGAATAAATTTTGATTCCCTTAGGAATTAAATCAAATTAATTATAAGTTGGTCAAATATTTAAATATTAATATTTATTTTTAAAATATATAAATGAAACATATAAATTAATAAAAATATGCGTTAAATGTTTGAATAAAAAAATATTTATTAAAAGTAAATAATTTTTATATTTTTTAAAAAAATTATAATAATTTTTTTTGAATAAATATTTTATAGTACATGATTATAATATTAATTTTTAATATATATAAACAATTATAATGTTAATTTTTATATTAAAAAATAATTACAAA
The DNA here is from genome assembly GCA_947683625.1 of Mallotus nudiflorus. Classification (NCBI taxonomy): domain Eukaryota; kingdom Viridiplantae; phylum Streptophyta; class Magnoliopsida; order Malpighiales; family Euphorbiaceae; genus Mallotus; species Mallotus nudiflorus. The sequence goes on along the minus strand of CANTUR010000088.1, from coordinate 428,869 downwards.
AATATTTTTTCATAAAAGAAATTTTAGTTATTAAATGATATTTGATTCTCATTCTCATTACCATTCCTTAGTGAAATCAAACACCTTTTTCAATTTTTCATTCCCTTTCTCATTCATTCCCATTCCTATTCCGATTTCGAAGTATAAACCAAACGACCCCTTAGTACATATGGAATGAATGTCAAATATGCTAATGTTTTGATTAATGCAATGCACACTACGATCAGGGAAGATATCAAATAAGTAAGCAAAATCTAATTTCATTGTATTAACTTTAAAGTTCATTACATCATCATTTTCAAGCAAAGAAAAAGTATAGTGATCATCATTAGTAATGTCTTTGAACAGGATGTCATCAATGCTTGATTCGAGGATGGCAGCAGCTTAGGCATGATTGATAGCTTTACTCTCAGATTCTATCTCTAAGTTTTTCATCAGCTCACAGATGTCAGTCTTGGTGATCATATCTTGTAAGTGTTTCTCCTTGAGGGTGTCATTGAAGATCTCGAACCCCAGTTTCTTGATTTTTCTGCTCATCCATTCCTTAGTTTGTCCTTGATAGACTTGGGTTGAGCTTACAACCACAAAAGAGGTTGATTTCTTAGCCCCAGTATCCTTTTCAGGATCATACCCTAGACCATTTCTATTGGTGTGTCCTTAAAAGTCAGGGGATTTTGTGACTCCAATGTTTCTTCCTCATATTCTTGGTTGGGGTAGATATTACATCTTCTTTATTATAACAACAACTTTGGGATCGACTTGACCGTCACTGATCACATAAACCTAAAATCCTAATGGAACCATATTCAGACAGGCAATAATGTTATTTGTTTCAGCAGGGATGGTAACGACCTTTCCATTTAGAAGGAACTTGATCTTTTAATACACAGTGGAAGGTATGCCCCCTAATGGGTGGAACCAAGGTCTTCCTAGCAGTAAGGCAAAAGTCAGAGGGATGTCTAAGATGGTAAATTCTGTTTCTGATTCAATATCTCCCACTATAACTACTGCTTTGAAAGTGTCGATAACTGGCTTCTTTGAATCATCGTAGGCTCGTATGACCATATTGGACTCTTTTAGGTTTTTGACATTTATCTTGAACTTATGTAGCAACCTTAAGGGGCAAACATTGATGGCAGACCTGTCATCTACCATAACACATAGGGCCTTCTTAGTCTTGACAATTGCGTATATGAAGAGAGTACGATTGTGGACCCTTCCCTCGAGTAAAAGGTGATTGCATTGGAAGGACCTTTCATTAGAGATGCTATCATCTCCCAACGTGAGGCATTAGTGGTAATCTTTACTTCATCTAGTGCTTTAACTAGGGCATCTCTGTGCTTCTTGGAGGCGATGAGTAGGTCCCAAATACTGGCTTGTGCCTGAGTTTTCTTGAGCTATTTGAGGATAATGTCTTCCTTTTTAACCGGAGCTTGATCTCTTGCTACTTCTTTCTCTTTAAAAGGTTCTTTCTCTTTCTTAAGTGGTTAATGTACCTGCCTACTTTGAGTTATATGATTAACTACTAGTGAGGGCTTATTAGCTGCTTGGTTATCTACTTTTGTACTGTTGTTCTAGTCCTAGATAATGATTTCAGGATCATCATAGTCGTACTATATATCTATCCCTATGATCTGCAGGTTCTGAAGCTGAATAGTATTGTCTATCCCATCTTCATTATTAAATTCTTCTCCCCATCTTGAGGGTGTTATGTCTTCTAAGAGTGTATTAGTAGTAGGAGGTGTTGTGTACTTGACTTTATAGTTAAACTTCCCAGATGGCTGGCCTAGTAGATCCCATACTTTATGGTTACTGCTGAAATTTTTGTCTGTGTCTATTTCTTATGGGTAAAGGCAATCAATCACTTCATCATTCATAGGGAGAGTTGTATCCTTGGCCCCTTTTTACATCATCAAGTGGGGAAGGAACTTTTGAGGCATTGGAATGTATTCAAAGGTAGAAGGGCATTGCTTATCTTCACTAGAATCATGAGGCTCAAGAATGAGTTTTGGGGGGTTTGTCTTCTGGGGGCTTATATTTGGTTTCTTATATGGCTTGGATTGATTTTTCAATAAAGTCTTCTAATAGATTGGAGGAGATCATGCTAATGGTTGGTGGAGGCATGTTTTGATAGTTTGGGAGAGGATTGGCCTTGATATTGGGTCATTTTTCTAGGTTATCAATTTTTTCAGAGTCAATGAGGTCTTGGATTGCATTTTTTAGGGTTTTGCATGTTTCAGTGGTATGGCCAGTCATCTAGTGAAAGTGGCAGAACAAGTTTTGGTTCATTTGAGGTGGTAGTGGGTTTGGAAGGGGCCTAGGCTCTTGTCGCTGTAGGAGGTTCTTTTATTGAAGCCTTTGGAATACTTTGGATAGTGGGAGGTTAAAGTTTAAGAATTTTCTTAGTGGTCTGATGGTTTTGATAGATAGTAAGTTGTAGGTGTTGGGTTGGATCATGTTTATTTCTACAGTTTGGGTGAAGGTGTTTTGGGTGTTTGGTTGGGTATTTCGATGAAAAGTGTTTCTAGCTTGCTAAGGTTCCTTATCCTCAATTCTAATCCTGGCCTGATGGAGAGCTCTAAAGTCAGGATAATGAGCAAAGATCATCTATTTTCTGAAGTGTGATAGTGCCCCTTTGATTATCAGCTCTATTTGTTCATCCTTAAGAGGATGGTTTCTAATCTTGACTGCCTTTCCCTACCATCTAATGACATAATTAGAGAAAGCTTCACCAAGTTTTTTCCTTATGGTCTCAAGGTCCCTTCGAGTGATGTCTAACTAAGTGTTGTATTCATACTACTTAATAAACTTCTGAGTTAGCAGTAGCCAATCATTTTTAATTTCATCTTCAAGGTCAAAGAACCATGCCCTCGGTCCTTCCTTTAGTGATGTGAAGAAGAATCAAACAATTTATGATTCTGTAAGCTTTGTGGCAACCATGAAGGTAACATATTGGCTTAGATGGACCCTTAGATCCCTTATTCTATCAAACTTAGCAAAGTTTAGTAGCTTAAAATCATTTGGAAGTGGCTCATCTTTGAATAGCGCCAGGTCGATGAAGCTTTTGGAGCCATGATTTCCCTTGTCTTTAAAGGCGAATTCCAACTGAGCCATCCTATTGGCTAATATTTTGACCTCCCCTATTGATTCAGGCTTGGTCATGTCAACAATTTTTGTAGCTTTTGGTGCGTTCTTGAGATCTTGGTAGTAGTCATTGTCATTATTAGCTTGAACTATAGTGTAGGGAATTCCCTTTGCCTTATCTACCCTTGAGTGAACAAATGTAGATGCTTCATTTAGTGGTATGCTATTCTCGTCTTAGGCACTTTTGGCTTTGATTTGGGCTTGGAGGATTTCAGCTATGGTGTCATCAATGAGAAACTTTTGGATCCCCTCTTTCAGTTTGTCTTTAAATTGCTAACAGGAGGTATCTTCTTGGTCACTCATGTTTGAATGTAGTATTCCTGTACATTTATTAGGGTTAGCTAAATGAATGATGCATGACGTGTGCATGCAAAAGAAAAGCTTGAGCATGTATGCATGGAGTCGATGCAAGAAATCTGATAATGGAAAAATGATTATTCCTACAAGAAATAGTGGTTAGTATGTGCTATCTACATGTATGTGATGTATGCATGATTAAAATTGGTTAGTTTTCCTGCATAGTGAATAAACCAATCATAAGCAAGCTCTTACTTCCAACCTCATTTCTCCACGAGGTCATTCAGTCTCTTCCTAGGTGGGTTTTGAACTTATAGTCATCAGGGGACTATGGTTCTGCTCTCAAAACTAGGCTGTTTTTATTTATGTTGGTCAGAACCAAAGGGTAAATTGAGGAACGATACTAAAATTTGCTTGAGGTAATCACATGATGTCAATGTGAGGGTCAATTATCAGGCTTCAAATGATATCTAAAGCCCGTATCCATAGGACCAAGGTCAATCAAAGGGAGTCCGAGTTCTTGCCCCCTATTGGTATTCGATATGTTTACCGTGAGTCATGAAAGTATTATTTGATAGTTTACAATTTGATTTTGCCAACATAAAGGTCCATAGTCTAGTTGGGTTCCTAACCCATTTATTTGATCTGATAAGGATAAATGGATGACATCTTATAGGTTCTGTCATCGAGGGATGTCATTATTTGTTAATTTGCATAGACTGTTCAAGTTAAGGTACATGATTCTCATCCTTTCTCATGCTTCAGGCTCACACGAAGTAGATGAGAATCACATGGTCCTAAGCAAAAATTTTCTATAAAAACTGACATTACGATGTCATTTGATGATAGATACTAGGAGGGTCATGTCATTTATGAGTATCAGGTCAAACAGACAGCGTTAGGACTAGGATAGCATGTATAGCTTGGTGGAATCCTAATGGATATTACTACTAGTTTATCTACATGAGTTGAGTCAGGGTGAAAGGCTAAGGGTTCCTTTAGTGAGAATACCCCCATATGACTAGGGTTACAGACTTTGGTCCAGTGATTCTAGCATTCTTTTGATAACTTGGTCGCCCCCTTAAGGACTTGGGTTACAAACTCTAGTCAGATGAGTCCGGTGACTGCACGAGTAAAGACTAAAGGTGATAATACCGTATCTTCGTTGCCTCATGACTTAAGTGGAACCATGGTGGCGATGTCATTTAGTATTATCGAGGCTTTTAGGGATAAGTAGTTCACGTGTGATGTGTAGTGCAAATGCAGTGGTAAAGGGCTCTATACGATCGAGTATTGCATAATTAGAAATAGTTTTTTTCGAGTTGATCCCTCTTACTTAGAAGTCCCCAGTGGAGTCATCATTGTGAGCGACCTTCGAGATTGGATTAGGCATTCTTCTTTTTGTGTTTTTGTTGTTGGTTTTTTTTTTGTTTTTGAGGGACATGGCAACTTTACTGAATAGGGACAAGCAATTAGTCTCAGGGGGATAAGACGCTTTTGATTTTGTGGAGTCACAACCCAATTTTTTGAAAATTAGGAAAAGAAAGGGACAACATCTGGTCACTTAGAGAGTATTGTCCCCAACAGAGATTTTTGGGTTCAAGAGATTGCATCTAATTTTCTAGTATTTCTCATTATATGATATTTGATGTATAGCTACCGTAACACCCTAGTTTTGGTTATAACAGTTTATATAGCATTCATATAGTACATTAAAAATATAGGATAATAAAGCTAATAATTTTATTACATTGCTTTACTGATAAAATACATATGAAAAGAAAAAGATTGCAGAAAAGTAAATCTAATATGATTGATCTGCAAGGATAACATGATCATTTACATAGCTTATTTGATGAATGATAGGACAATCATGCTTACAATGATTATTTATACTATGATGATGAATGATGATAATATAAAGGATGCATGAGGTCATCACTAGACTGAGAGTACGATGACTCTATTTTGGGGCATGAATCGTTCACATTATTGATATTTATGATGTGATTTCATGATTTTAGAAATAAAGGATGCAGAGTGATGATGTAAAATGAGCATAATAATACATATTATTCACGTAGCATGCACGATTGCTAGTCTTATCACACAAGCACAATAGTATTTCCAAATGCTGGTGACAGTAAAATAAAATCTATTGCAATAAAATAAACTTGCTAAAATGATTGTGTGGTCCTCAGACTCAACTCAACTTGTGTGAACTTTGAAGCTCTAGCTTTGAGAGATTATCAAGCTTTCCTCATTGAGAGGTTCAAAATGAATGTAGAATGATGCTAGATTGTATACCTTTGAAGCATGCTTTAACAAAGATGAGGTTGGGTTTAGTGGAAAAAAAGATTTAACAACCTAAAGGAAAGGCTGTGAGAGAGCAAAAATTGTGTGGGAAAGGGTTTCCCATGCCTTTGATCGAAATAAATCTTGAGTGTGTGTGTGTCTTCACTTGCTTTCCCCTTCTAAAATGGGGTGTAGAGGGGTCTTTTTATAGGAAAAAATGTGTACAATGGGGTGGTGTAGGCCCTGGTCATGCATGTGTAAGTGACTTTTTGATACGGAACCTTCAAGAATAAGCTTGAGAACCCCTTTATGTATTTGAACCCCCGAAGCATTAACTTGAAAACCCTAATAGTCAATTCAGCAATAACCCCTAAGAATGGTTAGAAATCATACTACTTAGATGATGAAAGAATTAGAATAAAGAAAACTCGTTTCTAAATTCCAATTTCGAAACACTCCACAAAAAGATGATCAATCTACTTGAATGTTCCTTAAAGCATGTATTCTACACAAGAACACAAAGATAAAAGCAAAACAACCTTTAGGTTTTAAAAATTCAATTCTGAATAATAAAATTCTTCCAAGGCATATATATATATATATAGCTTTTACAAGGTTTTCCTTAGTGAGTAAGGAAAACTAATAACCTTAATCACAAAAATAGGAAATTAATCTAATCAGACCTCAAATAGGAATTTTGACATACTTCCTATTTTAAGAATAATTAAACTAACTAAAACTAATGGGCTTTTAAAATAACAAATTCGTCCAGCCCTTATTTAACATAATTAAACCTAAATAACAATGCTTAAATAATTCTCCCATGCATATTTGGTCAGCCCATAACAAATGAGGCCCATTATATACTTAATTAAACCCATTAATAACTTGGACTTGAATTAAGTTGTATTGAACTTGAGCTGCACTTGGCACAAAGCTTTGGTGTCCTTGTAAACTTTCATTAGCTAAGTTCACTAAGCCTTGTAGATGATGGATTAAGGCTTCTTGAAGCTTTTTAGATTGAGACTTTGTTATAGGTCTTTGAGGCATGCTGATTGAACTCAAAACCTCTTGAACTTGATCCTTGCCTTCTTGACCATGCTCATTTTCATCATATTGAATTCTTTGAACTTAATGTGTTGGTTGCTCGATAACATTTCCCCTCTCCTTAAAAGGATTCATCCTCAAATCTAAAGCATCACCTATATCAAAAGGACTCAAATAAGCCATATTGAATGAAGCATTAACATTATACTCACCAGGTAGGTCCACTTTGTATGCATTGTCATTAATCCTTTCAAGTATTTGAAAAGGACCATCTCCTCTTAGGTTTAGCTTAGACTTCCTTTCAAGTGGAAACCTTTCTTTATGAAAATGCACACAAACCCAATCTCCAGGCTAAAAAATCATTGGCTTCCTTCCCTTATTCACATGTGAAGCTACTTTAGCATTTTGCTTCTCAATCCTCTCCTTAACTTGCTTATGTAACTTCTTCACCAAATCTGCCTTAGAATTAGCATCAACACTCACAAAATTGTTAGGTGGCAGTGGCAATAAATCAATAGGAGTAAGTGGATTAAATCCATAAACAATCTTAAATTGAGAGCAATTAGTAGTGCTATGAACAACCCTATTGTAAGCAAACTCCACAAATGGTAAACAATCCTCCCATATCCTAATGTTCTTTTCTATGATTGCCCTAAGCAAAGTAATCAAAGTCCTATTAACTACTTTAGTTTGCCCATCAGTTTGAGGGTGACAAGTAGTTGAAAACAATAGCTTAGTTCCTAACTTTCCCCATAACACATGCCAAAAATGACTAAAAAACTTAACATCCCTATCACTAACAATGCTCCTAGGTATGCCATGTAAATGCACAACTTCTTTGAAAAACAAATCAACAATCAACTTAGCATCATCAGTTTTATGACATGGTATAAAATGAGCCATTTTACTAAATCTATCAACCACAACAAAGATACAATCATGACCTTTCTTAGTTCTAGGCAATCCAAGCATAAAATCCATAAACAAATCAGTCCAAGGTTCACTAGGAATGGGTAATAGTGTGTATAATCCATGCGGTTTCAACCTAGACTTAGCCTCTCTGCATGTAATGCAATGCTCACAAACTTTATACACATTATGTTTCGTACCAAGCCAAAAGAAATGTTCTAATAGCATATCATAGGTCTTATTTACCCCAAAATGCCCCATTAAGCCTCCTCCATGTGCCTCCTTAATTAATAATTCCCTTATAGAACACTTAGGAATGCACAATCTATTTCTTTTAAATAAGAAACCATCAAACAAGTAAAAATCATCCATTGTCACAAGATGCATATACATCACCAAAATCATCATCATATGGATACAACTCCTTTATAAACTCAAAACCTAATAATTTAGCAGTAAGTGAGTTAAGTAAGGTGTACCTTCTAGACAATGCATCAGCAACCACATTCTCTTTACCTTGCTTGTACTTAATCACATATGGAAATGTTTCTATGAACTCCACCCATTTGGCATGCCTACAGTTTAGCTTATCTTGACCCTTTAAATGCTTTAAACTTTCATGGTCAGTGTGTATCACAAACTCCCTAGGCCACAAATAATGTTGCCATGTTTACAAAGCTCAAACCAATGCATATAATTCCTTGTCATAAGTTGGATATTTCAAGGTTGCCCCACTTAACTTTTCACTAAAATACATTAGTGGTCTTTGATCCTACATCAAAATAGCTCCAATCCTTATGCCACTAGCATCACATTCAATCTCAACAGTTTTATCAAAGTTAGGTAAAGCAAGCAAAGGTGCATTACATAATTTATCCTTAAGTTCATTAAATGCATGTTCTTGTGCATCACCCCAAACAAATATAACATTTTTCTTAACTAATTCATTCAAAGGTGAGGCTATAGTGCTGAAATCTTTAATGAATCTCCTATAGAAACTAGCAAGCCCATGAAAACTCCTCACCTCACTAGCATTTTTAGGTTTTGGCCACTCTTCAATAGCCCTAACCTTCTCCTTATCAACCTCTATGCCTTGACTAGATACAACAAAACCAAGAAAATTAACCTTATTCATGCAAAAACTACACTTTTTAAGGTTTGTAGACAACTTTTTTTGTTTAAGTGTTTCTAGTACAATTTGCACATGCATAATATGATCATCTAAACACTTAGAGTAAATTAGAATATCATCAAAGTAAATAATAACAAATTTACCCAAGTAATTTTGCAACACATGGTTCATCAATCGCATGAATGTGCTAAGTGCATTAGTAAGACCAAAGGGCATAATAAGCCACTCATACAACCCATACTTAGTCTTAAAAGCTATTTTCCATTCATCACCAACATTCATTTGGATTTGATAGTAACCAAATTTCAAGTCTATTTTAGTGAACAAACAAGAACCATATAACTCATTAAGCATATCATCTAATATAGGAATAGGATGATGATACTTTATAGTGATTTTATTGATGGCTCTGCAATCCACACACATCCTCCATGTTCCATCCTTCTTTGGCACAAGAATGACAGGAATCGAATAAGGACTAAAACTTTCCCTTACATACCCTTTAGCTAGCAACTCCTGCACTTGTGTTTGGATCTCCTTTGTTTCTCTTGGATTTGCTCTATATGCTGGTCGATTGGGTATGGCTGCCCCAGGAATGAAGTCAATTTGATGTTCTATGCCTTTAATTGGGGGTAATCCACTAGGCATCTCTTTATGAAACACATCTTCAAATTCCTGCAAAAGATCAACAAACACACTAGGCAAAGATGGGTTAAGTTCATTAATTGCCAAATAAGCCCCTTTGTACAAAAGTACAAATATAGGCCGATTAGCATACAAAGCCTGTCTAACCTCACTTGTCCTAGCTATTAAACTCAAATTCTTTTCTTTTTTCTCTCTAGGCTAAATCTCTTCTTTTATTTTTCCCTCTTTCTTTTCACTCTCTAAAGAATTTTTCTTACTCTCTTTTTCTTTCTTTTCAGCCTCCACTCTCATTCTTTCCATTTTACATTGGTCTTCATACACCTCCTTTGAAGAAAGCGGTGTTAATATGATCTTGTGCCCATCCTTGATAAAGTGATGCCGATTGAGGTACCCATCATGCTTGGTATTTCTATCAAATTGCCATGGTCTACCAAGCAAAATATCTCCAACATGCATAGGAACTACATCACATAATTGCTCATCAAGATATTTACCAATTGAAAAGGAAATAATTGATTGTCTATTTACCTTGACCTCCCCATAATCATTAAGCCATTAAAGTTTGTATGGCCGTGGGTGTGGTATAGTAGATAGCCCTAATCTACTAATTAAGAATGAGCTCACTGCATTGGTGGAACTCCCTCCATCAATAATCATAAGACATGCCTTGCCTTGCACATGACACCTTGTATGGAATAAGTTATCTCATTGCTCTTCAATGCAATCTTCCTTTATTTGAGTACTAAGAGCATGCCTTGTAACCAACATGTCACCTTTGATTGGCTCCTCTATACTCCCATCACTACAACTTTCCAATTCAGGCATCTCATCCTCATTACTTTCATTATTGCCCTCTTCTTCATCAGTCACAATTTCCCCATTCCTTATGGTCATAGTTCTCTTATTAGGGCAATCTTTGCTCACATGACCTACTCTTTGACACTTCCAACACTTAATGTCTCTATTTCTCCCTTTAGGCTCATCGGTTTTGATTTTGTCCTTAGAAACAGAATCTGCCTTCCCTTTAGCAACCTCATGAGCAACCTTATTCCCACCCCTATAATCACTCTTTCCATCCTTTTTCCAATTAAAATTAGAACTAGAATAGGATTTGGAATTATACCTTGTCGTTCCTCTTCCTTGGAGTTGCCTTTTTATCTTAACGGCCATGTGCACCATCTCTTCTAAATCTTCATATTTGTGTAAATCTACTTGGTCATATATGTCTTTATTTAGATCAGCAAGAAGTGTGCCATAGTGATCTCCACATCTTCATCTATATCAGCCCTAGTAATGAGCATCTCCATCTCTTTATGGTAATCATCCACACTTTTACTACCTTGTTTAAGAACTTGAAGTTTTTGTACAAGTTCCCTATGATAGTGTTTTGGCATAAATCGCTTCCTCATTACAACCTTGAGCTTAGGCCAATTATCAATTGGGTACTCCAAATTCCTTCGCCTATTAATCACCAAATGGTCCCACCAAGCAATAGCATAATCAAAAAATTGAGTAACCACCAATTTTACCTTCTTTTCCTCGCTAAATTGATGGCAATCAAATATAAGCTCCAATTGCTTCTCCCATTGTAAATAGGACTCCGAATCTGATTTGCCTTGAAAGTTAGGTATCTTATGTTTAATGCTTCCCAAATTTTGATCTACACCATCTTCATTGCCTTGGTTTCTTCCATTGTATGGAACTGGTTGTAACCTTCCTCTTCCTCTACCTCGGCCTTGTCTACCTCCACCTCTTGGTACTCCTACTTCTGCATAGGCCTCATCTTTATCCTCATTGTTAACATTGCCTTCTACTTCCTCTTTACGGTTTGGTGTTGTTGCCCTTTCAACCACTCCTAGCCTTGTATCCATGCGGTTTAATCTCTCTATTATAGTCTCAAAATTTGTATTCATACGTGCAAATTGCCTTTGTTGAGCCTCACATAGCAAAGTTTCGTCAACTTTACCCTCACCTTTATTTTCACCTTGGTTTGACATTGCTGTAAAAGAATGTTAGAAATAAAAAACTAATAATAATAATTTAAAATCCTCACAAGCACTCCCTCACATGTTTGTACTCGAATGATGGGGTGGTCACTCGTGTTTAACTCAATTTGGTGTTTCACTTGGCTTCCTCTCACCACTCAAGCTAATTCTTTCATTTCTTAGGTGAATCACACTTTTAGAACAAATCAATTAGATTGAAGCAATATTCAAGTAGAACTTTCAAAAGTGAAATTTTCAAAATAAGTTTGAGGCAATTTGGTTAATAAAAGAAAATAACAATTCAGAAGCAATAAAATAGGAAAAGTCAAAAAGATGCAAAAGACATGTGAAAGAAATACAAAGATTTTCTAGAATAGAAAAGAAAACGAATTTAGAAGTTATTTTAAGAAGAAAAGTCAAATCTGCCTTAATAAGTAATATTCCTTAATGAGCAAGTATTGTAAAGATATGCAAAATCCTTAATAGACAAGTAATACAAGATATGACAAGATCTAGTTAGATATGTCAATTATAAACCAAATAGGATTAGGAAACCTAAATCAGACCTGATGAGGATATTAATCACTCAAACAATATTCCTTAATGAGCAAGGAATGGAAGGAAATGCAAATTAGACCTGATTAGGATATAAATCACTCAAGAATCTCAATTCTTCCTTTTCTAATAACTTTCTCTTTTTTTTTTCACGAATTTTTTTTGCTTCTTTTTTTTTCAAATTTCTTTCTTCTTTTTTTTTTTGCACGAATTTTTTTTAAAAAAAACTTTCAACTATGAACACAAATCTAAATTTCAAAATGCAAAATAATTGACTGACTTAAAGGAAAAAAAACAAGATCAAGACTAACAAATAAGAACAAAGAATAAAACACAAGAATGAAGAATAAAAAAAATAAGAATGATTTTAAAAGAATAAGAAAAACATAAGAAATCAGGATTAAGAATAAAAATTATAAAAGATAAAACCTGATCTAGAGCTAAAGCTCTGATACCGAATGATACGGAAGCTCCAAGAATAAGCTTGAGAACCCCTTTATGTATTCGAACCCCCGAAGCATTAACTTGAAAACCCTAATAGTCAATTCAGCAACAACCCCTAAGAATGGTTAGAAATCATATTACTTAGATGATCAAAGAATTAGAATAAAGATAACTCATTTCTAAATTCCAATTTCGAAACACTCCACAAGAAGATGATCAATCTATTTGAATGTTCCTTAAAGCATGTATTCTACACAAGAACACAAAGATAAAAGCAAAACATCCTTTAGGTTTTAAAACTTCAATTCTGATTAATAAAATTCATCCAAGGCATATATATATAGCCTTTACAAGGTTTTCCTTAATGAGTAAGGAAAACTAATAACCCTAATCACAAAAATAGGAAATTAATCTAATCAGACCTCAAATAGGAATTTTGAAATACTTCCTATTTAAAGAATAATTAAACTAACTAAAACTAATGGGCTTTTAAAATAACAAATTCGTCCAACCCTTATTTAACATAATTAAACCTAAATAACAATGCTTAAATAACTCTCCCATGCATATTCAGCCAACCCATAACAAATGAGGCCCATTATATACTTAATTAAACCCATTAATAACTTGGACTTGAATTAAGTTGTATTGAACTTGAGCTGCACTTGGCACAAAGCTTTGGTGTCCTTGTAAACTTTCATTAGCTAAGTTCACTAAGCCTTGTAGATGATGGATTAAGGCTTCTTGAAGCTTTTTAGATTGAGACTTTGTTATAGGTCTTTGAGGTATGCTGATTGGACTCAAAACCTCTTGAACTTGATCCTTGCCTTCTTGACCATGCTCATCTTCATCATGTTGAATTCTTTGAACTTGGATTGTTGGCTGCTCCATAACACTTTTTATATGTGGCCATGCCAAGTGCTAGTGACTACGCATAGTATGCGCATGGTCAAGTGCTTGGCGCGTGGCCATGTGCTTCCATGCACTTTTTCATGTGCACTTTAATGCTCTATGTGCACTTCCTAAGTTCTTTACGCACTATTTTGGGGTTGGTTCTAAGGGTTTTTGAGCCTTCTAGATGTGTTTCTAGAGCTATTTTGCCAAATTCATCTTCGATTTTAGCACATGACACCTAGGGGTGTTTATGCGCACTTCTGAGCAATACACGTTGATACCCAGGTTGTGTTGGACTATTTCGAGACAACTTTCAAAGGTTTTGGGGCCTTTTGAACGTGTTTTCAAAGTTTGTTTTACCAAAATTGATTTTTATTTTTTCATAAAGCTGGGTTATGGTCTAACAAAATATGCACCGGCTCAACGAGCTGAGTATTCTAAGAAAAGTTCTCTTGAAATAAAACCTCTCGTTGTTTTGATATTTTGTATTTCATAAGGTCAGAGCATAACTTAATGACCCGGTGATCAATTTTACACACTGGTGGGGTTGGTTAGGTGTTTTAAGGTTGCACACTTCAGAGGTGTTACGAATGAGGAGACTCTAGTCATCTTAGGGATTCGTTTCATCATCGGACCTTTTTAGGGACAATCAAATTTGAGGTATGATAGTGTGCTTGCAAAAGAAAAGGGTGAGCATGTATGCATGGAGTGGATACATAATCCTATGATGATTCCTACAAGAAATAGTGGTTAGTACGTGCTATCTACATGTATGTGATGTATGCATGATTAAAGCTTGTTAGTTTTCCTGTACAGTAAACAAACCAATCACAAGCAAGCTCTCGCTTCTAACCTTATTTCTCCATAAGGTTATTCAGTCTCTCTCTTAGGTGGGTTTTGAACTTATAATAGTCATCAGGGGACTATGGTTCTGCTCTTGGAACTAAGCTGTTTCGATTTATATTAGTCAAAACCAAAGGGTAAATTGAGGAACAATACTTAAATGTGTTTAAGGTAATCACATGATGTCAATGTGATGGTCAATTGTCAAGCTTCAAATGATGTCTAGAGCTCGCGCCTGTATGCATAGGACTAAGGTCAATTAAAGGGAGTCCGTGTTCTTACCCCCACATCGATATTCGATATGCTTACCAAGAGTCATGAAAGTATCATTTGACAGTTTACGATTTGATTTTGTTAATATAAAGGTCCACAATCTAGTTGGGTTCCTAACCCATTCATTTGATCTAATAAGGATAAATGGATGACATCTCGTAGGTTCCGTCATCGAGCGATGTCATTTTTGTTAATTTGCATATATTATTCAAGCTAAGGTACATGATTCTCATCGTTCCTCATGCTTTGGGCTCACACAAAGTAGATGAGAATTATATGGTCCTGAGCATAAATTTTCTATGAAAACTGATATTACGATGTCATTCGATGATAGATACTAGGAGAGTCATATCATTTATGAATATCAGGTCAAACAGACAATGTTAGGATAAGAATAACCTGCATAGCTTAGTGGAATCCTAGTGGATATTGCTATTGGTTTATCTATATGAGCTGAGTTAGGGTGAAAGGCTAAGGCTTCCTTTAGCGAGAATGCCCCCATATGACTAGGGTTATGGACTCCGGTCAGTGAGTCAGCATTCTATTGATAACTCGATCGCCCCCCTTAAGGACTTGGGTTATAGACTCTAGTCAGATGAGTCCAATGAATGCACGAGTAAAGATTAAAGGTGATAATACCATATCTTCATCACCCCGTGACTCAAGTGGAATCATGGTGGCAATATCATTTAGTATTAATTAAGGCTTTTAGGGACAAATGGTGCATGTGTGATGTGCAGTGCAAATGCAGTGGTGAGGGGCTTTATACAATTGAGTATTGCATAATAAGAAATAGTCATTTTCGAATTGATCCCTCTTACTTCGAAGTCTCTAGTGGAGTTGCCACTAAAAGCGACCTTAGTGGTATGTGTGTTGTTTTGTTTATTTTGTTTGGGATGTGTATCAGGTCTTTCCGTTTCAAAGGGACATGACAACTTTATCAAATAGGGACAAGCGATTGGTCTCGGGGGGATAAGACGCTTTTGATTTTGTGGAGTTACCACCTGATTTTTATAAAATCAGGAAAAGAAAGGGACAACATCAGGTAACTTAGCGAGTATTATCCCCAGCAGGTAACTTAGCGAGTATTATCCCCAGCAGAGATTTTTTGGTTCGGGGGATCGCCTATATTTTTGACTCTCATTATATGATATTCAATGTATAGCTACTGTAACACCCTAGTTTTGGTAATGATAGTTTATATAGCATCCACACAATACATCAAGTAGTATAAGATAATAAAGCTAAAAATTTTATTACATCACTTTCTTGATAAAATACATATGAAAAGGAAAAGATTACGGAAAAGTAAATCTAATATAATTAATCTACAAGGATAACACGACCATTTACACAACTTACTTGATGAATGATGGGATGATCATGCTTACAGTGATTATTTATGCTATGAATGATGATAATATAAAGGATGCATGAGGTCATTATTGGATCGAGATCATGATGACTTTATTCTAGGACATGAAAATTTTCACGTTATTGATTTTTACGATGTGATTTCATGATTTTGGAAATAAAGGATGCAAAATGATGTTGTGAAATTAGCGTAATAAAGCATATATTATTCACATAGCATGCAAGATTTCCAATCTCATCACACAAGCATAACAGTATTCCTAAATGCTATCGATAGTAAAATAAAATGCAACGTGATAAAATAAACGTGCTAAATAATTGTGTGGTCCTCAAACTTGACTAAGCTTGTGTGAGCTTTGAAGCTTTAACTTTGAGAGATTATCAAGCTTTCCTCGTTGAGAGGTTCAAAATGATAGCATAATGATGCTAGATTGTATACCTTTAAAGCATGCATCGACAAAGATAAGGCTTGGTTTGGTGGAAAAGGGATTTAACAACCTAAAGGAAAGGTTGTGGGAGAGTAAAAACTATCTGGAAAGGGGTTTCCAGCGCCTTCGATTGGACTAACTTTTGAGTGTGTGTGTGTTTCTACTTGCTCCCCCTCCAAAATAGGGTGTGAAGGGGTCTATTTATAGGGAAAATTGGGTAGAATAGGGTGGTAGGGGTGTGGTCACACATGTAAAATGGGATTTTTATGCTTGGCCACACCAATTGTGCGTGGTCATGCACATTGTGCATGTGGTCACTTCGATACTCTACACGTTCTTCCTGGGTTTTATGCGTGTTGTTCCAGGGTTGGCTCTTAAGGTTTTTGGTCCTTTTAGAGTTCATTTTGCCAAATTCAGCCTCAATTTCAGTGCATGACACCTAGGGGCATTTACGTGCACTTTTGAGCGGTACGTGCTGATACTTGGGTTATGTTGGACCATTTTGGGACCACTTTTAGATTTTTTGAAGCCTTTTGAATGTGTTTCTAAAGTCCGTTTTGTCAAAATCAATTTATGTTTTTTCACGAAGCTGGGTCTCGGTCTAACGAAATGCACACCGACCCAATGATCTGAGCATTCCAAGAGGAGCTTTCTTGAAATAAAACCTCTTATTGTTTCGATAATTCATATTTTGCAAGGTCAGAGCACAACTTAATGGCTCGGTGATTGGTTTTGCTCACTAGTGAGGTCGGTTAGGTTTTTAAGCCATTCAGTAATTGCAGCTTTAAAAATCTTCTATGGAATTTTATATGAGTTGGTTTTATTTTGAACCTTCTTTGGAGAACAATAATATCTTCATTAATATAGAAGTCAAGATACCATTATGAGACGTAAGGAACAAGAAATTTTGAACAATAAAGGCATAAAAGGGTGAACTTTTTCTCTAAAGGGGAAGGTTTATAGTGGGAAGGGAAAAGATTAAAACCCTGACAGATATTAGGAGGGAGGATATTAAAGATAAGTCCATAATTATTCCACCATTTAGTAAACCATGCAGGAAACTTAGAGGTGTTAGCATGATCATTTAGGAAAAATAATCACGTATGGGTATTAAAAGAATTTTGGATTAAGAAGGTATTAAATCCAGCTTGTTCGTAATCCCAATATAAGAACAGACGACAAAAGTCTAATTTAGAATTAAAATTGAGAGGGAAAACTTTTAATTTAAAGAGTTATTGTCCCTAATCAGAAGGATGGAGAACATTGAGGATTTTGTAGGTAGAATGAGAAGGTTTGGTATAGCCTTTATGATAGAAGTGTTTGAATTCATCACAACTAGAGAATTGCAAAATTGTTTGATAATACACTTAGGGTTTGGAAAGATCTTAAGGTTTAAAAAAACATTCTTTTGGAAAATGATTTTGCATTGTGATAAAAGGTCTTTATGATGAAAACCATCTTCAATAGTCAAAATATTTTGGATGGAATTCTTTATTAGAGATTCAGAAGATGCGAGTTTTGATTATGATAAAACTAGCTGCGTATTACCTTATGTTGTAACAGGAGTCAAGTCATTTTGAGAAAGGGTTTTAGAGGAGGAAGATTCTCCTTTCTTAGTTTTAGAAATCAGTTAAGGAGCTTTACCTACAATACCTTTATTGTCATCATTGTTAGGATGCTTAATGGTTAAAGGCTATAAGGTACTTTGGATGGCTTTAAGAAGTTCGGGGTTTTGGAAATTGATTCAATCCATTACTGAATTTGAAGAGCTTTATCTATTTTAACTATGTCAGTATTTTCTTGGTTTACTATATCGAACCATGTCTCTATGGGTTTAGCAGTAAAAAGAGAAGGAGGAGGAGGAGGAGGCAGAATAGGTGTTTTAGCTTTATCTTTCTCTTTTTCTTTCTTTTTACATGGTATCTTTATCTGTTTTATAAAAATTCTTTGGTAAGAAAGTCTAGTAGAGAATTTGTATCTCCTTTAATGAATTTTAAGTCAAAATTAAAGATACTTAAAATAGCTTGCCATCTTTCAAAATTTGTTTTGATGTAATATTTTAAACATCTTTTTATAAAACTTCTTTAGTAGATTTGTAATCAATGTGAAGTAAAAACTTTTGATTCAATAATTCTAATTGAAATTTTGATATACATATGACAATAGAAAGAACTTTTTTTATATAGTGGAGTAGTTTCTTTGTGTATCATTCCAGTGACCCGAAGTATACTGAACTACAACTTCCTTTCCATTGGAGACCTGCTTTAAGATACCACCATATCCTAAGTCATTAACATCTATCTAAAAAATCTTAAGGAGTTTGGGATAAGCTAGATGAAAGTAAGGAATTTCAAGAATATGAGTCTTTATCTATTTGACAACTTTAGTGTGTTCATTAGTCGAAAGGACTAGGTTTTTCTTTAATCTATCATGCAAAGGTTTGGCAATCCTATTGATATTAGGATAGAAGTCTAAAACATAATTAAGACTTCCTAAAAGCCCTTGCAACTAGACTTTATCAAGAATTTTATTAGGGAACTTTTTTCCAAATTCTAAGGATCTCTTGATGGGAACAATAGTACCATAACAGATATAATGTCCTAAGAATCTAACTCTGGTTTGGAAAAAGGATATTTTCTTAGCAGAGACAATAAGGCCATTAATTTTAACTATATGAAGAAAGGTCTTTAAATGCTTGAAATGTTGTTCAATGGAATTTGAAAAAACAAGCACGTCATCTATATAAACAATGCTGAATTAAGAACAAAGATTGAATATGTCATTTTTCAATCCAAATGGCATGACATTCCACTTATATTGACCAAATGGGATAGTGAAAGCTGTCTTATAACAATGCTCTTTATCAATTTATATTTGCCAAAATCCTAATTTCATATTAAAATTTTAAAATACAAATGCAAAATGAAGCTTTTGTAAAAGATTTTTTTTATTTGGAATAGGATATCCAATCCATTTCAAAGATTTATTCAAAGGTTTGTAATTGATTACTAGCCTAGGAGTACCTTTTTCTATTTTAGAAGTTTTATTGACATAGAAAGCTGCATAACTCTAGGGAGTCATAAATTTTGATCTTAGGGATGCCATTCATTAATTTGATAACTCCCTATTTAGTTACTTATAAATCTATTGATTTTATAGATAATAAAGTTCATATATCTTTTCCATTTTTGGAAAAACCAAAAACAAGAACTCTAAACCTTGTTAAAGCTCATTCCATTTACAAAAATAAA
Organism: Mallotus nudiflorus; assembly: GCA_947683625.1. Classification (NCBI taxonomy): domain Eukaryota; kingdom Viridiplantae; phylum Streptophyta; class Magnoliopsida; order Malpighiales; family Euphorbiaceae; genus Mallotus; species Mallotus nudiflorus. The sequence continues at coordinate 409,353 of CANTUR010000088.1, read as the reverse complement.
ATAAATGCTTTAATAAAGGGAAAAGTGACGAATTTGCATGATTTAAAGCAAAATGTTCATTTTAAAAAAATTGAACAACAATTAAAGACAGATTTGGTAAAATCAAAGATTTATGAATTTTAAAATATTGTTATAAAAGAAGTCTGTTATGATTTACCAAATGCTTTTTGGAAAAGAAAACAACATATAGTTGATTTGCCTTATGAGCCAGGATTGGATGAAAGAGATATCCCTACTAAAGCTAGATGGATTTAGATGAATGTTAAATTGGAACAACATTGTAAGGAAGAAATCTAGGATACAGTTATACAATGATCTTAGGGATGCCATTCATTAATTTAATAACTCCTTATTTAACCACTTATAACTCTATTAATTTCACAGATGATAAAGTTCATATATCTTTTCCTTTTTTGGAAAAACTAAAAATAAAAACTCTTAACTTTATTAATGCTCATTCCATTTAAAAAAATGAAATAAATGCCTTAATAAAGGGAAAAGAGATGGATTTGCATGATTTAAAGCAAAATGTTCATTTTCAAAAAATTAAATAGCAATTAAAGACAAATTTAATAAAATCAAAGATTTCTATATTTTAAAATATTTTCATAAAAGAAGTTTGTTCTGATTCACTAAATGCTTTTTGGAAAAGAAAACAATATATAGTTTATTTGCCTTATGAGCCCTGATGAAAGAGATATCCCTACTAAAGCTAGACCGATTCAGATGAATGTTGAATTGGAACAACATTGTAAGGAAGAAATCCAAGATCTTGAATCCAAAAGATTAATCTCAAAATCTAGATCTCCTTAGAGCTGTGCAACATTCTATGTCAATAAAGCTTCTAAAATAAAAAGAGGTACTCCTAGGCTTGTAATCAATGATAAACCTTTGAATAAAGCTTTAAAATAGATTAGATATCCTATTCCAAACAAAAAAATATATTTTACAAAAGCTTCATTCTACATTTGTATTTTCAAAATTTGATATAAAATTAGGATTTTAGCAAATACAAATTCATAAAGAGCATCGTTATAAGACAACTTTCACTGTCCTACTTAGTCAATATGAGTGGAATGCCATTTGGATTGAAAAATGCACCATCAGAATTTTAGAGAATAATGAATGACATATTCTATCCTTATTATGAATTATGCATTATTTTTATAGATGACGTGCTTGTTTTTTCAAATTCTATTTAACAGTATTTGAAGCATTTAAAGACTTTTCTTTATATAGTTAAAATTAATGGTCTGGTTATCTCTGCAAGAAAATATCCATTTTCCAAACTAAAGTTAGATTCTTAGGACATTATATCTATTGTGGTACTATTGTTCCCTTCGAGAGATCCTTAGAATTTCAAAACAAGTTCACTGATAAAATTTCAAAACAAGTTCACTGATAAAGTCTAATTGCAAAGGTTTTTAGGAAGTCTCAATTATGGTTTAGATTTTTGTCCTAATATCAATAGGATTGCCAAACCCTTGCATGTTAGATTAAAGAAAAACCTAGTCCCTTAGACTAATGAACACACTAAAGTTGTCAAACATATAAGGACTCATATTCTTGACATTCCTTGCCTTCGTCTAGTTGATCTTAAACTCCCTAAGATTTTTGAGATAGATGCTAATGACTTAGGATATGGTGGTATCTTAAAGCAGGTCTCCAATGGTAAGGAAGTTGTAGTTCAGTACACTTTGGGTCACTGGAATGATACAGAAAGAAACTACTCCACTATAAAAAAAGAAGTTCTTTCTATTGTCATATGCATATTAAAATTTCAACCAAATTTGTTAAATCAAAATTTTTTACTTTGCATTGATTGCAAGTTTGCTAAAGAAGTTTTACAAAAAGATGTTCAAAATATTGCATTAAAATAAATTTTTACAAAATGACAAGCTATTCTAATTATCTTTGATTTTGACATAGAATTCATTAAAAGGAGATACAAATTCTTTACTAGACTTTCTAACTAAAGAATTTTTAAAAAACAGATAAAGATGCTTCTTTACAAAACATTTAAGTGATCATATTGACATCTTTAAGTTTCTTACATGGTTCACTAGATGGTGGAATAATTATGGACCTATCCTTGATATCCTCCCTTTTGATATTCGTCAAGGTTTTAATATTTTCTCTTCCTATTATAAACCTTCCCCTTTAGTGAAAAAGTTCACCATTTTATGCCTTTATTATTCAAAATTCTTTATTCCTTGGGTCTCATAATGGTATTGTGACTTCTATATCATTAAAGATATTGTTGTTCTCCAAAGAAGGTTCAAAGTAAAATGGTGGAACTCATATAAAATCCCATAGAAGATTTCTAAAGATGTAGCTACTAAATGGCTTAAAAAGCATGGTTTCCTTGGATACTCTCATGCTCAATCTTAGGTACAATCTAGCTTCTTTGCTCAAAAGTCCCATGTTAGTGCTCTCCTTGCAGTAGCCAAAATAAAAAAAGAATACTTTAAAGTCATGTAGTAACTTTTTAATTCAAAGCAATCTTCTTCTATAACTTCGCAAACATCTTAAGACTTGGAGCCCTTTATTGACTTGAGTAATGACAATGCGGATGACTGTTTTGGGATTTTCCCTTCTATAAAGCCCATAGGCTAGGAAAGCCTTATATTGTCTTGTAAATATTTTAATGTTTAGCCCAATGGGTTGAAAATCCTTCTGGATGGCCCATACAAAAATTAGGGTATATATATATATATATATATATATATATATATATATATATATATATATATATACACACACACGCACATATATATATAAAGCATTTGAACCATTCTCACTTTCCAAGTCATCCTCCATATGATAATGTTTGGCATTTTCTTGGACAACCATCAGGAAAATTTAACTACTTTGTCAAATATTCAGCTCCACCAATAGCCTCTATCCCACTATCCTTTATTATGCCATAAGGATGGGTCCCACTTTCCACTACCATGGCCTTATAGGAGTATATATCTGCATAAAAGGAAGGATGCTGAAAGATAATTATTGCATAAGTGGCAGACAAAGCACTATTCCTCAACCATTAAAGCATCAGGAATAATTATTCCAGCCACTAGCTTTTGGACTTTTACTCTTCCATGTTCTCCCATGATTCCTACTTCACATTGATTGTAAGTATGCTAAAGAAGTTTTACAAAGAGAAGTTCAAAATATTACATCAAAATAAATTTTTGCAAGATGGCAAGCTATTTTGAGTATCTTTGATTTTGACATAGAATTCATTAAAGGAGATACAAATTCTCTACTAGACTTTCTTACTAGAGAATTTTTACAAAATAGATAAAGATGCCATGTAAAAAGAAAGAAAAAGAGAAAGATAAAGCCGAAACACCTATTCCGCCTCCTCTTCTTCCTCCTTTTTTTTTGCTGCTAAACCCATAAAGTCATGGTTTGATATAGTAAACCAAGAAAATACTAACATAGTTGAAATAGATAAAGCACTTTAAATTCAGTAATAAATTGAATCAATTTCCAAAATGCCCTAATTTCTTAAAGCCATCTAAGGTACCTTACAGCCTTCAACCATTAAGCATCTTGACAATGACGATAATAAAGCTATTGTAGGTGAAGCTCCTTAATTGATTTCTAAAACTGAGAAAGGAGAATCTTCCTCCTTTAAAATCCTTTCTCAAAATGATTTGACTCCTGTTACTATATAAGGTAGTACACATGGTTTTATCATAATTAAAACTCGCATCTTTTGAATTTCTAATAAAGAATTCCATCCAAAATATTTTAACTATTGAAGATGGTTTTCATTATAAAGACCTTTTTATCATAGTGCAAAATCATTTTCTAAAAGATTGGTTTTTTAAACCTTAGGATCTTTCCAAACCCTAAGTGTATTATCAAACAATTTTGGAATTCTCTAGTTATGTTGAATTCAAACACTTCTATCATAAAAGGCTATACCAAACCTTCTTATTCTACCTACAAAATCCTCAAAGTTCTCCATCCTTTTGTTTAAGGATAAAAATGCTTTAAACTAAAAGCTTTCCCTCTCAATTTCAATTCTAAATTAGACTTTTTTTGTTCGTTCTCAAATTGGGATTACGAACAAGCTTAGTTTAATACCTTATAAATCCAAAATTCTTTTAATACCCACACGTGGTTATTTTTCATAAGTGATCATACTGACATCTCTAAGTTTCCTACATGGTTCACTAGATGGTGTAATAATTATGGACCTATCCTTGATATCCTCCCTCCTAATATCCGTCAGGGTTTTAATCTTTTCTCTTCCCAGTACAAACCTTCCCTTTTAGAGAAAAATTTCACCCTTTATGCCTTTATTTTTCAAAATTCTTTATTCCTTAGGTCTCACATTGGTATCTTGACTTCTATATTAATTAAGATATTAATGTTCTCTAAAGAAGTTTCAAAGTAAAATGGTGGAACTCATATAAAATTCCATAGAAGATTTCTAAAGCTTCAGTTGCTGAATGGCTTAAAAAGTATGGTTTCCTTAGATACTCTTGTGCTAAAGCTTAGGCACTATCCAGCTTCCTTGCTCAAAAGTCTCATGCTAGTGTTGTCTTTGTAGTAGCCAAAATAGAAGAAGAATACTTTAAAGTCATGTAGTTGCGGCTTAACTCAATGTAATCTTCTTCTGTAACTTCGCAAACATCTTAGGACTCACAACCCTTTATTGACTTGGGTAATGACAATGAAGATGACTATTTTGGGATTTTCCCTTCTATAAAGCCCACATGATAGTAAAACCTTATATTATCTTATGAATATTTTAAATTTTAGCTCTATGGGTTAAAAATCCTTCTAGACGGCCCATGCAATATATATATATATATATATATATATATATATAAGTATTTTAACCATTCTCTCTTTCTAGGTCATCCTTTGGCATCTTCTCGGATAGCCATAAGGAAAATTTAACTACTTTGTTAAATATTCTACTCCACCAACAGCCTCTATCCCACTATCCTCTATCTTGCCATAAGGATGGGGTCCCACTTTCCACTACTAGGACTTTATAGGAGTATCTTTACAAAAAAGGAAGGATGCTGATAGATAAATATTGCATAACTAGATAAATATGTTGTTAGAACTATTCCTTAACCACTAAAGCATTAAGAATAATTGTACTTGCCACTAGCTTATGGACTTTTGCTCTTTCCTGTTCTTCCGTGATTCCTGCTCTATTATTGAAGACCCTTTATATAAGGATGACACTTCTCCCTCTTCAGGCAGTGGTTTCAGCATATAGAAAATAAAATATATAATGTAGAAGATAGAATATAGAAAAGATATAGCTCTCTCATTCTCTAAAAATCTAAGTTGTAAAACATATCTCTGTAAACAAATTATATTTTTTCCTTTACTACTTTGGATATAGAACTTTTGTATTTTCCCCTTTACTTGGATTAATAAAGCATCTTTGTAAGTTTATCTTTTGCATCTTGTTTCTTTAAAGCTTTGATTTATTTAAAGATTTATTTATTTTCATTCTAAGTAGTAGAGTATATGCTTTGTGCTTGCCTAAGGAATTAGGATCTTGCAGATAAGAAACTTTATGAAATTCTTGTTGCATTTTAATTCGGTAACCTATGTGTCTAGCTTATGACTAGAGTGTAAGACCGGTACATTGATTTTCATATCATCTTTGTATTCATAATCCTGAATAGTACACCCTTTGATCATTAGCACTACTGGTATTAAAGCCTTATGGTGATTGTAATAGTAATTGTTTCCATGTTACAAATAATGTCTACAAGGTAGTTTATTCACCAAGTCCTTTGGTCATAGGTGGTCCTAGTCATAAGTCCCTGAGAGGCTATAAATCCGTTGGTTTAGCTAGTGCATTTGTAGGTGTGTAACCCATTATATAGCCATTATTTTTACCATGTATCCAATTCTTGTAAAAACCACTTCCTCTTCCTCTTGTTCTGCTTCCTCTTCTGCCAAAGCTCAAAAGGATATAGTCAATAGTTATGAAATCAATATTGAAGACTTTCACAAGTGCATAGGTGATTTTAAACTTAAAGAATATAGTAAAGACCATGTCTATAAAACTCATAGATTTAATCTCTTCAAGTCTTATTATTTAATCATGACTAAAGAAAGAGATATCCAATTGTCTAAAGCCCAAGATCTTATAAAGTTATTCTCTCCTACCTCCTTAGAAAAACATAAAGCTAAAGGCTTTCAATATATCCATATAGGTCTTATTCAAGTAGGAATAAAGCCCCTTAATAGAGAAGGTCTGAACACCTCTATATTAACTACTCTTCATGATATGAGGTTTAAGAACTTATAGGATTCCCTTCTAGGAACTATAGAATCCAGTCTCTGTAAAGGCCCTATATCATTTAACTGTTATCCAAACTTTATTGTTTCTCTTAATGATGTAAACTTATTAAAGTCTTTGGTTTTACAGATCTAAACCCATAATTATCATATGGATGATGGATCAATTCTAGTTGCATTAATTTTTAAAGTCCATTATAAAGCTATAATGTCTGCCTTTGATACAAAAAGTCATTTTCAAAGTAAAAAGGGAGAAACTCTACTTGTCCAAATTGATATGACGAAAGCTAATATGGTTATCCTAAAACCTATCCAATGGAACCATATAACACTTCCCCAAGAATGGATCCTTGAAGGAGCCATTGAACCAAAACCTCAGACAGAAGACACATCTGTTCCAAATACGTAAATAAAGCATGCAACCCAGTTCCAAGATGGTAGAGTAAAGCTTTGCTTTGATAGAACCTTTTCTAATTCTAGATTCTCTAATATATCATCATCAGAATCTTTTGATTTAGAAGGGATATCCCAAATACCACCCATTATAAACCTTCCATACCATAAAGATCCTTAGGCAAGACAACATCAAAATATACTAAGAACCATATACTTACTAGAAAATGACCAAGCAGATCTTCATCCAAACCTTCCTTCCATTATCAATCTACCATATATTGCTCTAGCTAGATATTCAACCTCAGATTTGCCTCTTACTTCCCTTAGAAATGTAGATTATATTACTAATATACCTAGACTAGTTTACACTAAGCCTAGACAGGAAGACAAATCTCCCTCTCCTCCTGCCTCTCCAACTACTTCGATTATTACTAAAAATATGGCCCATGAGTTAAATATTTTAAACAAAGATTTTCCTCTTGATAAAGCTCTCTTGCAAAAAGATTTCTAGATTTCTATGCATCTCATAATTTAGAAAAGAGAACTTGGTTTTTCAAACATTTTCTAAATAATAAAGAAGTCATTCAAAATCAATTTTATGATTTTGTGCAGCAAAATAAAGTCAATATATTATTTTTTAAATGGTTTGAAATATATGCATCAGAAAACAATATTTCTTATCCTTTTAAAGTTTTAAATCCTGTCACTTTGAGAAAAAAAGGTAATGATTTGGTAAACAACCAATGGACAAAATATAGAGTTTGAACATCCTCCTCTTATGATGATTAAGATCCATATAGGGAATGAGACTGTATACATAATAAAATAATAAAAATAATAAAATAATAAAACTATAATTTTTACCATAAAAATATCAACTTTATGATAAAGATGACAAGTTTACCAAGAATAAAGGGCACAAAAATAATAAGAATGCAAATAACATAATAAAAATTATAAAAATATTATTCTCAAGATAAAAATGTGGATTTTATTATAAAAATAATAAATTTATTAAGAAAGAAAATAAAGAGAATGAAAAAATTAATAAAAATGCAAAAATAACAATAAAAATGCTAACTTTACACCAAAATACCTATTTTTTTATACAAAAAGAAAAATAATGCAAACACTCTCGGATTCACCCGAACTACCCACTCCTTCAACATATCTTATATCCAAAATTCATAATCACCACAAAAATCACAACTTCATTATAAGATAATAAATAATGAAAATAAAATAAAATGAAAAATATGCAAGAAGTAAGTAAAAGAAAAAAATGATATGATATGCAAATTTTTAATTAAAAATAATTAGGAGATCCTCAAAGGGACTAGAATTTACCCTTGTAGTATGCTTTGACTTAGTTGGGGTTTAATTTGAATTTTTGAATCTACCTAGAGAAAAATGATTTTTTAGGCTAAGAGTTTGGAACAAAAAAAGGTCTTCAAATGCCTTGGATGAGAGAGAGTGTGTGTATGTGATAAGTGCTAAAAATGATAGATTTTGAGCACTAAATAGTTGCATTTCATTATTAGAGTTATGTTTTCATCTTTTTAAAAGCATGATTTAGGATTATTTGCATTAAAAGTCAAACTTGTTAGTTGTTACTATTATTTTATGCATTTTTAGTTAATTATTATACTTTTACATTGCTTTTGCATTGATTTTTTAGGTTTCATTTTTTTGGAACTAATTTTGGATGAAATGAATGGAGAATTAAATCTAGGAGATAATCTAGCCAAAGAAAGGGCAAAGAATCAAAATAATTAGAAGAGGGGCTAATTCAACCTCTGAGATTCAGTGAAGCTTTTGACATCCTTAGAGTCTTATAATGAGAAAGTGATTTTCTAGAAACTTAAAGTAGATATCATAAGCATTTTGAATTAACTTACATATCAAAATCCAAGTTCATTTGAGTGTGTAAATCTTGTGTTGAAGTCAGCATATGCAACTTTCATTTAAGATTGCATAACTCTTAGTATTTTAGTGATATCTTGAGCTACAGAGGTCAAATTGAGGTGACTTAAAGTGCTATGGAATGATTAGACAAATAGCTACAACTTATGTCAAGTAAGATTTATCTACTTTGATTATCTTCAAGGGTTAGAGTCTCACACACAGTCATGCATACCTAGGTGCATGACCATGCTTGCTTTGAGGAGATTTGAGAGAAGAGTATAGGTGCATGGCCGTGTGCCAATTGCATATAGTTGGGTGACCTATAACAAATTTTCAAATTTCAAAATTCTTATTACTGATTTAAAGGGATTGGATGATTTTTAAAAGGTAACAACTTAGAGAGGCTAAAGGTTAGGGTTCTATAAAGGGATCCACCAAAGAAATAAAAATAACTTACTTTTGTTTTTTTCCATAATTTTATAAAAATCAAAACTAGATTTCTCTAGTTCTTTTCATATTAATTAGAATAGGGTTATTTGAAGATTGAAGAGAAAAGGCTTCCATTCTGGGGGGTTTTCTTATTATGTTATTTTGTTATTTCAATTTTAATTTAATAATAATGGATTTGTTATCTCTTTATTCATCTTCTTCTATTCTACTCAACATATGTGGCTAGATTTTCTAATTAGGTTTCTTGAATAAATTCAACCATGTGATTTATAGGATTTAATCTAAGTTAATAAACACAATTCATTGGTTATTGCTTTGCTTAATGTCTTCAATGGATTGACCACCCTTTATTTGAATCTAAATAATGAGACTTGATTGAGAGAAAGGTTTCATTGAGAAGATAATTAGTAACCTATTAATTGTCTACTTAGTTGAAAGACACTTAGATGATTAATAATAATAATGAGCTAAGCTTTAAATTGAATATAAAATCAAGTACTAATTATATTTAGTTAATCTTAGGTTTGTTTGAGAGGAAGATCTAGGATTCTTAAGATTGCTTACATAATGAACTATGGTCTAAATTAATTTAAAGATTAATTACATCTTAGAAAGGTTAAATTGAGTTTAAGAACCCTAACATTTTCTTGGATTGTGATTTTTTACATTAGCTTTCAATTATTTAATTTACTTTATTTCAAAAACCATTTTTCAGTGTCTAAACAAAAAACACATTAAGTAATACAATATTTAATTTATAATCTCTATAGGACAATCTTTATTTATTACTTGTATGATTTTGTACGCTTGTGGATTTCACATGTCAAGTTTTTGGCACCGTTGCCAAGGATTGCTAAAATTGATATTGTTAAGAAATTTGTGTTATTTGATTTAGACTTTCTTTTATTTTTTATTTCTTTATTTGATTGGGTTTTTAGTGTGGCATTATAGGAACTTGTGCTATTATAAGCATATAACACGTAGTGCAAGCAAGCAAGGAATCCCATTAATACCACTTAATTTAGAGCTTGAGAAGATAGTGCATAAAAGGAGAAAACATCAGACTAGTAGGATGAATGGAGAGGAAGAAGAAAGAAATTTACCTCCAAGGCAATAAGTAGCCCAAATTGGTTAGAATGGACTAAGGACTATGCGAGATTTCATGAGTCCTAATGTCCAAGGTGACCAATCGCCTATTGTGAGGCTAGTGGTAGTAGTAAACAACTTTTAAATTAAACTAATGATGATCCAAGTGATCTAAATATTACTCTCAATAAAAACCAGGTCATAATTCAACTCAACAAAGGGTTGCAACTGAAGTAAGGCTACCATGGTGACAAAATGCTGAGGGCTATGACTAAAGTAAGGCTGCCATAGTGACAGAATGCTTAGCACTGTGACTGAAGCCTTGCTTCCATGGTGATATCAAACTTTTAAAAAAATCTAACGGACATATTTTTGAAATGATTGAAGGAAAGAGATGTTGGACGGTTGTGACTAAAGCAAGGTTACCATAGTGATAAAAAGTAGAGGGCTGCGACTCAAGCCTTGCTTCCATAGTGATGGCCTAACAAACATATTTTTGAAATAATTAAAGGAAAGAGACATTGGAGACATAATCAGTGGCTCAAATAGCCATATCTTTTAAGCTTAATATATATATATATATATATATATATATATACATATGTGTGTGTGTGTGTGTGTGTGTGTGTGTGTGTGTTTTAGAGTTGTGATAACAAGAATACACATTACACTACTCTTGGATTATCAAAAACTCTCTAAGCATTCATTAAACTTCATATTTTTTTTTGTATTAATATTCTTTGTGTTGATTAATATATATATATATATATCTGTGTGTGTGTGTGTGTTTTAGAGTTGTGATAACAAGAATACACATCACACTACTCTTGGATTATAAAAAACTCTCTAAGCATTCATTAAACTTCATATTTTTTTTGTATTAATATTCTTTGTATTGATTAACTCTTATGAGAGTTGGTTATGTGATAGAAATAGGACTTCATCTTCATTTAATTCCTAGGATAGATTAAAAGGGAAGTGATGTATATTTCTAGTCGAATTAATTTAAGTGTTTAGTTGTTAAAACACTTGGGAATTGGTTTAAGAGTGAGCCTAGAAACTTTATTTTGTTTAGTTGAAGAGTTAGCCTTAAAACTTTTGTTTGTGTAAGGTTGTAGAGTGAGCCTCAAACTCTTGTAATCTCAATCTTATGAATAAGATTGTGAGTATTGAAAAATCCTAACTTAAGGATAAGTTAGATGGAGACATAGGATTATTGAGAATCCAAACTCCTTAAATTTCTATGTTCATTATTCTTCTTACTCTGTTCTCTTTTAATTCTTATTCATTCCTTAAATTCATTTTAATTTTTCTAAAATCCTTCATTAGCCTTATTCACCCCCCCTTCTAAGGCACTTTTAGTGTTTAAGGGATGCTTTATTCTATGTAATATGATTATGAAGTCTAGACTTTCTAGCTCCTCTATAGCTATAATCATGGAGTTCACATAGATTCTAACATCCCCTCCCTCTTTCATTTTAGCATGGAAAAGTCGCTTAAAAATCTCATATCTAGAGGTCCTACTATGTTCACTAAACAACTCTTATAAGTGAAGTAAGATTTCCTTTGCATTAGTGTACTTCTCATGTTGCCGATGGATTTTGGTGCTCATGGAATCCCACATAATACAACATGCTTGAATATCATCATCTTTCCATTTATCAAGAGTGTTTTGCTCCTCTTAGGAAGCATTTTTTATAAGGGGTCTTGGTGGGCTTTATTTAATATATAAAGTATTTTTTTAGAAGCTAAAACAACTTAGGTTCTTTAGCCAATCTACAAAATTAGGGCCTATGAGCTTATGTTAGTTGAGTATGATTGTGAGTGGGTTTGATTGTCTCATATTATCAAATTTCTGCAAAAGGTAACAAGATTAATTAGTTATGTGACATTGTTATTTTATCATTTGATTTGGTCTTGAATTATAATGGCCTCTCACTAATGTAGGAAATAGAAATCCCTTGTTAGATGGATTTCTAGCAGGTGACAGAGTTCTTAATGGGCTACTAATATCCCTTAGGTACACATTGCCATTCTTGGAATACTAGTTCTCATTAAGTGGACAACTTTTGTCCATCACATCTCATATGAGGTTCCATCAATCCGGCTTCTAATGTTATAGGCCTTAAGTACACATTACCATTCTTAGCCTTTGGCATTAGTTAGGTCCATATCATTAGATGAATGAAATATATGGATTTGAATAATATAAACCTCAGGAACTCCTATTTGCCATTCTCGGCCTATAGTGTATCCATACGCCCATTACATTTCATGCTTAATAATAACACAACATGAATCTTTTAGGCCTAATGTGCACCTCTATATATCTATAGCCGATGCACATAACCCTGAAACCATGTAAGTTATTGCTCTAATTGAGAGCCTAGACCTAAATTTAGTTTAGAAGATTTTTGACTCTTTAATTATTAAGGTCTCACTTTACACATTAGCTAGTTTACATTACATATATCTTATACATATATTGCATGGCATCTATTCATAAATACATATCACATATGCATATAACATGTTACAATATATATATCACATATATACAAAGAACATGCAAAATGGATGCACAAATAAAGAGTGATCATGGGCCTTTCCTAAGCCTATTCTAACTCTTAGAATAATTTACAAAAGGGCCTAGCCCAAGAAAAGCCTTAAGGCCATGAAACTCCTTATCACCATCTCCATGGGCCATGATTCATGCCACTAAAATGTGAATGGGCCACTATCTTGAACACTTCAAGCTCTAAGTCACAACTCTTATGATTTTACATTCAATCCTTGGTATACCAAGGCAAATATTACATTATAACTCTATGTTATTAACATTTAATTACATACCAAAATAATAAAAATAATAATTATTATAAACCATAGGATGTAATCTAAGTCCATGATCATCCTTTATATGTATGACAAGCAAACATATAACAAAATACAACTATTGCATGTTATAATTAATTGGCAAGGCATATAAAAAAATGTTGAAAAATGATGTCCACAAGCATACATGGGTGTGTCTGCCCTACCCAAAAATGATAGATTTATACACTGCCTGGGATATGGTAATGTCCCAGGGTGTGTCCAGTTGCTGTTTCATAAACATAACATTTTTTGCATGTTTTGGCCTTAATATTTCCAACTAATATTAACAATAATAATAACACTAGTAATTATCACAACTTTTAGCATGTAAATTATGTGATTTTAGCACTTATACCACTTGAAAGGAATTGATTACATGCACTAGATTGAGTAAAAGTGTAATGTGAACACAAATTCGATTAGAGTTAATTTTTAAAATTTTTCTCTAGCATATAACCCTTGCATGAAAGCAAGAATTCTAAATATTCTAAGATCACATCACATAAATTTACACAACTAAAATGCATGCAATGTGAACAACATTTAACAAGTGACATAGAATCACAAATCAACGAAAAACACAAAGCATGGTGAGAGACCTACATCTAGAGTTTAGTGACTCTTACAAACTCCAAATGTCAGCAGCACACTCGATAAGCTTTAAGAAATGGTTGATGCAAATCTATGAGCTCCTAGCTCCCCAAGTGTGAAGCCTCTAGCTTAAAACACACAAGTGGCACCGAAATGACTCCAAGCCTTGATGGAACTCTACCCATAAGCTCCTCCTCGATGACCCCAAAGCTTGTTAAAACTCCTTTATTGACTTGGACGATGTAGGACTTATTGCCTCCAAAGGATATATGGATGTAGCCTAATCTTTCATAACTTTTGCATAAGGGATAATGATGATGGACTTATAAAGAAACACAACTCTTATATATCTCACTCACACACTCACAACACTTAGAAGAAGAAAGAAGAAAAAAGACTCAACTCTTGAGCACTCTTGCCCTTTGTTTTCTCTCTTAGTGTTTAGATGTCTCTCTAATGGAAGTGGTAAGTGGTCAAAACAAATGTATAGAGAACTTCTGCTAAGTTAGTGTATATATGAGAAAATAATTTTCATGTGTAGAGATTCTCCACTAACTCAAGCTTGAGTGTAGGATAAGTCATCTCATGAATGTAAAGATTAACCACATTTTCACTTTGAGTGTAAAATAAACGATGTCATGCATGTAGAGATTGACCACTAACTAATGGTGCATGCTTATGACACCTTGCTATGGTGTCCACTATGTTGGGTTTCCATGATGCAAAAAGTAATGAATTAAAAACTTTAATCATGAAATCCCTTTATAGGATCCATATAATTTGAATGAATTGATTAAGAGGGTTTCCAAAACTCATCAAGATGATTTTAAAGGCAAGAATGTTGGAAGGATGAGAGGGGGTTCACATCGATGACACCCTACATTATGGCTGTCATATCTTCTTATCAAATTAAGATGCCACCAATATGACCACATCCTCTACCGATATCCAGACGAATAGTTTGTCCAAATTAGTGTTAGTGTGCTATCACTTTTTAATAAGACTCTTCTTATTTCTTTTTCTCTCTAATGTATATTTTCTTTTCTCAAAAGAAGTGGAAGAAAGAGGAGAATAATAGCTTTTTAAAACCCTAGAGAAAGAGATGTATATATAAACATCCCATATAAGGTTTCTCAAATCACTTACTTACCAAAATAGTTTTAGTAAGTTTAAACTTATATTTCCACTTTGATTCTAATTCTAAAATTAAAATTATTCCCTATTTATATAAGATAACACTTACCTTAATTAAATAAGGAAATAAATAAATAAACATAAATATATACACACATATATTTATTTATTTATTCTTTTAGAGAGATTATTATTGGGTTAATTAACCCAAGTATGCTTTGGACTTGTTGTAAGTGTGCGACCCACCCCTTGGCAATGGGCTTAAAATTCCTATTTTAACCCATAAGTCATAAGTGGGCTCTAGCAAGATATTATGACTACCTAAGTTCTGTGAAGGGCAATAATCCGACGTAACCTAATCCATAGTGTGTATTATAGTCCTTTTGTTACATGATTTCTTGATTAAATATATGGCTTAGTTCATGTCATCCATTCATGGTTCAATCATATTATTTCTTAATCCCAACTAAACTGATACTAATAACTCTTTATTTGATATTGATAACTCTTTATCAATACATTCTAGCATGGCCATGCATTTCTCTTCAGTTTATCTTATCGAGGGGCCCATACATATCTTTTCAAAATAACTAAGGGACAAATTCCATCTCAATCACTCACATAACTCATTGTACATCTAATCATAACCTGTTTTACTATCCAATTAAAGATAATGTAAGAATGTGTCAAAATACAAAACTTATTATGTAGGAAACCATAAAGATCTTAGGTTAGAGGACTAACCATTGTAATAAGAATCACTTATGACAATTAGCCATGTAGTATTGTTATAGTGGGTTGATCCAACACATTTTTTCTCTAAATTTTTACTTATGAGTTGGACTCAATATCTCATAAACATTATCAGTAAAACATAATCATCAGTTAACCTCATACTAGCCTTTATTCATTGTTGTTCCCACATGAAAAATAATGATTGACTAAGGATAGTTTAGAATAGAATTCAAATATCACCTATGAGTTTTACTATCAAGTCGTATACTTAATGATCTTAGGTATAATTAACTATTTAAAAAACTTATTAGAAATAATCAGTAATAATAAAAATGCCTCTTTATTAATAAAATGGAAACATGACAAAGTCAAAGTATTTCCATTACATAATTGGTCTAAGGCATATCACTAATACTTACTTAGGTTTTAGACTTTATTTTGTCTTTAATGAACATTTTTGTTTTCATGTATATGCTTTTATGCCATCAAATAGGCATTTTTCATAATTTCTATTTATGTTAAAGTTAATAAGTTCTACTTTATTATAGATTTCTCATTTCTTTCATCTTTCACATTTCAAGGCTAAATAATTTTTTTCTCATTTTTCATGCTTTTCATGGTTAAATTTTACAAATTCTCTATAAAAACATTCTTTTTATATAATTCATTTTCTTTCCATAGATCTTATATGTTGAGATACATTTTACTTTATTGTTTGTTTCCTTTTATTTCAAAAGAATCATTCAAATGCAAGAATTTTGATCATGACTTTTTATTTTTAAATAAAGGTTTTAGTTATATGTTTAATAATTCATGATGAGAGATTATGGTACAAAATTGACATTTTGAGGCTGGGTGAAGGGTTGTAAGTGCATTTATGTCATCCTAGAGCTCTTCTAATATTCCTCTCACATTCCCTCCATTTTCTATGCAAACCAATCTAACACCAAGTATGATGATTCACTTAAGTAAAATGGACTAACTACAATGCCATAACTAAGAGGTTTAAAGATGCTTTACAAGTATTTATGAAATCCATATGGCATAAGGCAAATGAGACTAACATTTAAGATGAAAAGGAGCTTCATTTTGTTCATTTAATTCAAGTTCAAGAAGGGTGCATGATTGCGTAACTTGGAGACATGGTTGTGCTTGATCTAAAGCATCTTTGAGTGAGCAATTTTCAACCAGACATGATTGCACAGGTGTTTGCACATGATCATGCTTAATTGGTGTTGGTAACTTGCAACCAAACATGGTTGTATAGGTGTTTGCATATGGCTATGCTTGATTAGTGTTTTGGCCATACGATCATGCACCTTTTTACACATGGCCATGCCTAAGAGCAATTAATTCAAGTACATTTTATGGTACACAATCATGTGTCTTTTCACACATAACTATGTAGGACGGTAGACTAAGAAGCATGTTTTATTAGGGTTTCCATTTTATTGTTTTAGAAGTTTTTTTGTTTTTAACTTTATTTCCAATTAGGTTTACATTATAAATAGTCATCTTAGGGTTGTAAACAAGAGGTAGTTGAATTTTCTTTGATTAATATCAATTCTTGAGAGGGTAGAGTCCTTTCTTTGGTTCTTAAAAGAATTGAGTGAATTTTATCTAGTTAAGGATTAGTATATTCAAACTTAGTATGATTTAAACTTAAAATTTACTTAGTTGATATTAGGTTCTCATTGAATGACCTTTAATTCTTTGTAACAAAGGTTCTTAAGCAGGAGTTATTTTATGGTCTTATTGGGAACTAGAG
Source organism: Mallotus nudiflorus (assembly GCA_947683625.1). Lineage (NCBI taxonomy): Eukaryota > Viridiplantae > Streptophyta > Magnoliopsida > Malpighiales > Euphorbiaceae > Mallotus > Mallotus nudiflorus. The sequence goes on along the minus strand of CANTUR010000088.1, from coordinate 392,120 downwards.
TTTCATCACTTAATTGATTGAATGATCCTTGGCAAAGTAACCAAGATTAAATACAACTTTTATACAAGTTAACCACATTTGTATCATTTGGTATTAGAGCTTTGGCTCAATTAATCAAGTACTTCTTCTTTGTTTTTCCTTTGTTGTTTGTGTTCAATTAAAAGAATAACAAAAAAATAAATTTGAATTCTTTAAGCCTTGTTTCATTCATTCCTAATGTATATATTTTGTTATCAACACTACTCTCTTTGTGATTCCTTTTGTTCCTTTAGTTATTCCTACCATTATTCTTATTTATACTTGATTGTTTTGCATTGTGTATCATTAGTTATCAAAAAACAAACTTATGAATTATATATAAAAAATTGAGTTCTAAAAAAATAAAAATTCAAGTTAAGTTAAACTCTCTTTAATTTAGTGTTTGGTTCCTAAATTAAATTAATTTGCCTATTTTTGTTCTTAATCAGTCTTAAGTTGCATGTGGGTAGTTTAAACACTCATTCTAAATTTTCTTGTTCTTGTTTTGTTCGATTATTGTCTTGTTTGTTGCATTTTCTTAGTTCCTATAGTCAATTTCAGTTTCTTTTTAACTTTTTTTAAGCTATATTAAACTTAATTTGATAATTAGTAACTTAAGAGAGGAATGTGAGGTAAAAGGTAAGAGGTGAGCTCATTAGAGGGTAAAAGAACATGATTGTTGAGTGACATCCTTTGAGTGTAAACACATGGGGGAGCATTATTTGTGAGGTTCTTTTATTTTTTCTTTGATGCCAGATTCAAGAGGAGTAAACAATGATCCTAGATGGAAGCTCTTTATGAAGGCAATGCAAGAACAGATGACACAATTATTAACTAATCATCAAGAGGTCCAAGAGCGAATAGGGAGGATGAAGCAAGGTCAAACCATAAGTGCCACAAATAATACCTATCAAATTGCATATAGAGAAATTCGAAGAGGTAGATGGGATAATAAAGATGTTGAGTCTATTAATGGGTGTATCCAAATGTGTGAGAGACATGACAACAACCTTGGGAGTACAAAGATTAAAATACATATCTTTCATGGTAGAAGTGATCTTGAAGCATATTTAGCATAGGAAAAGAAAGTGGATATTGTGTTTGATTGTCACAATTACTCCAAAGAAAAGAAAGTTAAGCTTACCATAGTTGAGTTTGTAGACTATGTCATAGTGTGGTAGAATCAGTTAGTGGTTATAAAAAGGCATTATGGAGAAGAACCTTTCTTTACATGGCAAGAGAAAAATGCCATTATGTGAAAGCAATATGTGCCAAATTATTACTATAAAGATTTGCACAATTGACTTTAAAGTCTTAGACAGGGTATAAGAAGTGTTGAAGAATACTACCAAAATATGGAGATGTTATGATATAAGCTAAGATTGATAAAGACTGTGAACAAACCATGGCTCATTTTTATGTACTTGGACTTGGTAATTAAGCCAACACTTAGTGCAAGCCCATCCATCAAATAAATGGGCCCATATTAGGTTTTTGGGCTTTCTCAATATTTTAGATTAATCTTTGGTCTAAAATTCTTTTGGGCCTAGGCCTAAACTATTAGAGCCATTAATCCAAGTTCAAATAGAAACAATATATATATATATATATATATATATATATATATATATATATATATATATATATATATATATATATATATATATATATATAATAAGTATAAATTAATAATTAAACCCTTACTTGAATTATATTTCATGATATGCTAGAATCATAGCTTAAAACATAAATCTAAATCCATTAATCTTAATTAATTGATTAAACACTTTAATTAATAATTTGATTAATATTGATGGTGATTTGGTAAAACTCTTTTAGTGTGACTCACTAGGTTCATGTATAATTGGCAATAAGAAAATAATATCAACACTTGATAATCTATGAAACTCATTTTAAATCTAAATGTGAAAATCCCAATTATACACATTTAGTTCTTATAAGTTATGAGTGATTCTTAGCTTTAATATCACAACTACCCAATAAAAAATGAATGCATATATTGATTCACACGAACCCTTTAGTCATAACTACCATGCACTAAAATACCTTCATTAGAAGATGTTGATATAGCCTAAAGTCATGATTTTATCAAACTCTAATAGTTGTATCATATGACCCCATCTTAAGTTCTAATTCTTGAAATAATATAACAAATACTAGAAACTCTTTTCCAGCACTGAAACTTTTTTAAACAGTTCATGTTTATCTTAGTTAGTAACTTATTCATCAAGAAAAACTTAGATAGCATAAGACCTTTTCCTAATTCCTTCCAGGCAATGAATCCCATTTTAGCCTAACACTCATCCCTACATTTAATTGACTAGAGCCATCACACACTATATACCCATATGTGACTAATAAAAGTATGTAAGCGGTAATAAACCCTAACCACTCAAATATGGATAACTGTGCCACTTTAGGCCAAAGGACTATATACAACATTATGACCTAGATTGTGATAATTGATTATCCATGCGATCATAAATCTAACATAACCATTTGATCCACCCATAACATGAGTATTTGAATGTCTATTCTGATATCTTAAATCAACTAGCATTACTATAAGAAAAACAATTTATAGCAATGAAATTTAGTGAGAGTATGAAAAATATATCACTAAAAGCATAAATTTTACTCTTTTTATGATGGTATAAATTTTCCCTCATTAAAGATATTAATACGAAACCTCCAAGAATAAGCTTGAGAACCCCTTTATGTATTCAAACCCCTAAAGCATTAACTTGAAAACCTCAATAGTCAATTCAATAACAACCCTTAAGAATGGTTAGAAATCATATTACTTAGATGATTAAAGAATTATAATAAAGAAAAATCATTTTTGAATTCCAATTTCAAAACATTCCATAAAAAGATGATTAATCTACTTGAATATTCCTTAAAGCATGTATTCCACTCAAGAACACAAAGATAAAATCAACAGCTTTTAGGTTTCTAAAACTTCAATTCTGAATAATCTCCCCAAGTTACATAAAGTAAGACCTTTATATAGGCTTAAAGAAACCCTGAATAAAACCTAATTAATATCCTAACTGAATAAGAAAATAAAATCCTTCTTAAACAAGAAAATATAATTCTACCTAAATTATAAAATATAATCATGATTACATTTGGATTGACATATATATAGCACGTTTTTGTACACTTTTTACCATAATTAAGGCTTAATTAATGCAAACCTAAAATATAAAAATTACAGCCCTTGATGTAAGGTTTAATTAGCATCTTGAATCGCTCTATTTAGATCTATATTGAGAGAGATACGACCCATTTAGTGATGTATCTTCAGTCTACCCATTATTGTACATGACCTAATAATCTTTTATAATTTTAGCCCATGAAGATGATATAATTAAGTCTAACTTTCTTCATCAAAGTTGTATCACTATGTGTTAGCTTTCCATAGCATTTTGAATTACCTCAATCCAACTTCTGTAGAGAAATATATGACCAAAATGCTAAATTAGGCTACCAAAAGATGAATTGATAAAAATTAAATCTTGGATCGCATCAGGATCATATCTATAACTTTGATGAAGATATTTGGAGTTAATTCAGTCTTATACCTGAGCTAAAATTATGAAAGATTATTAGATAGTGAACAAAACTGGGCAGACTAAATATATATTAGTAAATGGCCTGTATCTCACTCAATATAGAGTTAAATGAAGCGATTCAAGATGCTACTGAAAGATAACAACAAGGGCTATAACTTTTATGTTTTGGGCTTGAGTCAATTTGACCATCATCTTATTGAAATCTTTTTATGATGGTATAAATTTTCCCTCATTAAAGATATGCTTTTTAATGATGGATTTTTTATTTAGTCATAATTGATGTGTTAGCCCATCATTGTTGGCTTAAAAAATGACTTTTAATGATAAATTTTTTTAGCTATCAATAATATTAAGTCCATCATTATTGGGTTAAATAATTAGTGCTAAAAGTTTCCCACCATATTAAAAGTTTCCCATTAAACTCAAAATAAAAAAATCTTTGTTTATTTATTTGTTATTTATTAACCAAAAACTTTGATAAAAAAATATGATCTTCTAGTCTAAACCATAACTCTCTATGATAATGTTTAATAGTCATAGTTAAAAGTCTATTTTTATGGTTGCAAGTGGAAAAAAAAAGGCTGATCATTCAGGCGAGAATAAAAATTGCTAAAAAAGCAAATAGAAAAAAAAGATAGACAAAAAAAAAAACTCTTACTAATCCTTAAAACCTCCTCCACTGAGCTCCTCTATACCTCCATTGAGCTCCTCTTCCACCATTTCCTCCTCCCTCCCTTCCTCATCAATCATTACCACTTCCCCCACTCACTCTGACCATCACCACTTATTATTTTCTGAAAGGACGATGAAGCATCCATTGCCTTGTCATAAGTCTTTATCTGATAAGATCCCTCGCTTCCGAAGCATTTTGCTTGTGGTTTTAATTCTGGTTGTTTTGATTATGTTTTAACTTCAAAATAATTAAAGGCTCAATTATTAATTTTCTAACCCTAAATTTACAATTTGATAAGTTTTCTTTCTTTTTATTTTTGGTTGAATATGATTACATTGTCAATTGATCGCTCGATTGCAGTTGTCATTCTCCTTTTGACATCTTTCGCGATCTCACCTAGTTGTAAGGATTATAATCTCTACTAGTTTCATGAAGTTTAATTATGATTAAATAATTAGTAGTTTTTGTTCTTGTTATTTGATAATTAGTAGCAGTGGGTAAAATCTAGCGAATTTCATTTAATTTGATTTAATTTAGTTTAGATTTATTTTACAATTGAGGATTTTTAGTTGATGATGCCGAAGGAACTTTTCCTTCTATTATGATAAAGTAGGAATATGACCTAGTGTAAGGGCACTTTAAGTTTTATTCTTATAAGTTTTCATGTTTAAAATATTGTTCAAAGCATTTAAACACAAGGGATGATCTCTGTATGAAAGTGAGTGTCTATGTCATTAAACTTTGTAGGGTAAGTTCATTCAATGCAGGGGTATAAGAAAACCATAAATTTTGTTAACAAGCTATTGCATATCTTTTTTACTTGTCATTTGTCATATGTGTTGTTATCTTTTGAACAGAATTAGTCTTTTTATATAAATAATAAGCTTTACTTTTTCTTTTTTGGGTCAAATTTGTGTAGTTTTAACTATATTTTTGTTTATGTTGTTTCATTCTTAGAATAGGTATTATGATTCTAAATGTTTATGCACATAAGTACAAACATGCCTACTTAGACTTCATGATCATTTAGCTAAAGGTAACTTCTTTTAACAATTACATTAAGATCTTAGCAAATGATATGAGTTTGCCATTTTTGAAAATGAATTGGACTCCATGCATCTCAAGTTGGTGGTGCATAATATCTACTTATGATTTTTCATGTTTTCTTTTATCACTTATAAAGTATATATGAGTTAACTATTTTACAATTGAAGGCTGATGATTATTAGAATAATAATCTATTCCTACTTTATTTAACTTGCTAAATTTGCATTTTTGCCTAGAGCAATGTCCTAAATTTTTTGTCCTTTTTTTATATTTGCTTAATTGAGAATGAAGAGCATTTAGTAATATAATGTTAGAATGTACTCGCAATTGGTATAAAGGGTTATATTTATTTGTCCAAACTTTGTGAAACATATTTGCTGGTTGAACTTCAATGTTTTGCTAATTTTATCCTCTTTATTTAAGGAACATTTATGATTTATTATTATTATTATTATTATTATTATTATTATTATTATTATTATTCTTTATTTTTTATGAGTCTTTCTACAGTCTTCTGTGCATCATTCACAACAATAACAGTACGAACTCTTATATACATTGCTCCAGAAGTACTGTTGAGACAAAAATATGATGGGAAGGTAATATCATTTGTTATAATACACTATTCACTTTTAATATGTTGAGGTTGATGTTTGTTATATTAACTGGCTATATCAATACAGTTAGGGTTATATTTACAAACATAATGTCTTTGTTGATTCATTATACAAGTGATTAAGGAAGAAGCATGAGAATGTATATTTAGCCAGATCTCAGGGGCTCAATACATAGATATTTGATAGATTTTAGCATGGAAAGCAGCAACTTATATTTAATGTTCATGACTTTGTATTGATTTTGCATTTGATTTCAATTGATGGGCATTTGATTTCATGGAGTGTGAAAAGATTCATTAATATGGGCAGCTTACACTAGTTTTTTTTCTGCACTTATTGTACATCTTTCTTAATTCTTTGATCATATTGTTCTCTCTTAAAACATGATATGGGTGTTGATTTATACTCCAAAGGCATTTTATTAATACTTATTTTTGGTGTATTATGACTGAGCTCTATCATTTTAGAAAATTAAATAATAACCAACATTTGTTTTTAGCCCATTTCAATTACATATGACACTTGCAAAATAGAGTCATATGTATGTATATATGAATTCTTGATGGATTTACAAATTATTGTTATTTTTTTAGTGGGCTCATTATATGTCATTTAAAGCAAGCAGAACTTGTTATATATACTGATGTGAATCCAAGTTCAAAGCCTAAAGAGATCAAAGATCCATTAATAGTACAAGAAGGCCCAATCACAAGGTCCAAATCCAAGAAGCTTCAAGAAGCCATATTGGGTTTAATTAAGGACATTTGGAAAGCCCACGAATTTCAGCCCAATAAGGCATCCATGGAGGCCCAAGGAATAATATTTAACTTGTTTTTGTGTTAATAACAATTAGGGTTACATGTAGCCACCATATACAAGTTAATAGGGTAATTAATACCAAGTAATGGCTATTATTATGGGTAGTGGTTACTAAAGTTAATGGGGTAATCAATACCAAGTAATGGCTATTAATGTGGGTAATGGTTATTAAGGCCATTTAAGAGTAAAAGTAATCCTATGTGTGTGAGTCTATTTTAGTAGTGTGAGCATGGACTTGTACTCTATATAAACAAGTCCTTCTCTTTCTTTTGTAGCATGAATGAATTTGATATATGAAATATAACTTTGTTTGAGTTTTATTGTGAGGAATTTTGTCTTTAATTTCTTGCATAAACTTTGTGACTTATCAAGCTTTATTCTAGCTTGTGGTGTCAAAATCTAAATCTTTGTTTTCTTGTTATTTATCAAACATTCTTGTTTGTGGCATAAGAGGAAATTCAAAGTCTATCTTAGTATCTTTATCCTTGTTGGTAAAGGGGTTAAGTAGCATCTATCTTCTTACTTCAATCTTTGAACGATCCGAATTTGTGGATTAAATTGGTAATTTCTAGTTTTCTTCTAATTCAACTTATCATAGTATTCTTGCTATTGGGGAGTTAATTGATGAAACCTACAATTCCCATCATAAGTGGTATCAGAGCATTGGCTCAAGATTGAGGTTTGCGTATCCAAAACTATCTTTTAGTTCTCAATATCTTGTGTTCATCTTATATTTTGCACCTTTCTTGCTATCTATTATTCTTGTTATTTTTTTTCTTTATTCTTTTTATCTCAAGATTTTGTTTGCAGATATCAAAAAAAAAAAAAAAAAAAATTCGTCCATAAAAAAAAAAAAAAAAAAAAATTCGTCCATAAAAAAAAAAGTATATGTTATCTTTGATATTCCTATGTTAGATCTCAGTTTACATTAAAAAAAAATTGACTCTTCATATTCCATTGAGATCTATCTTTATAATTCTGTCTCTTTGTGTTCTTTGATAATCTATCTTTGTTTTTCATTTCTATTAGCCTATTTGTTACAAATTGTTCTTTTCTTTAAGCCTACCTTATTATTTTCTTGTTAGCCTACCTTATTTTTTATCATTGATTACTACATTCTTGAATTTTGTTTGATTGAGAAACTTAGTTAATCTAAGAAATCAAAAGGCAAATTTGAGAGGTAAAAGGCAAGAGTGTGAGATCATTAGAGAAAAAGCCAAAATTAAGTGTAAACACGAGTGGTATACATCAATTTTGAGTGAAACACGTGAGGGAGTGTTGTGAGATTGTTTTTTTTTTTTTTCTATTTTCTTTTGTTAAAATTTTAGGTTTTACAATCATGTCAAAAGACACAAGTTCTTCTTCTACAAATGATCATGTGATTCAAGCTATGCAACAACAATTCGAAAGAATGTTTAACATGATGGCAGGAGTCAATGAGAAATTGGAGAGGCATGATGGCATCCTTAACCAATTACAAGGAGAGCCTAAAGAAAGGAGACGTCCACCAATTGACCAAGAGGACTATGAAGGAGAGGATGAATTGGATGATGATCAAGTCACCTTGGTGGGACAACAAATCAATCCTAGGAGACAAGCTAGGAGAGGACATCCTAAAGATGATGTTGATCGCAACCTTGGAAGCATCAAAATGAAGATTCCTTCATTCCAAGGAAGAAATGATCCAGATGTGTACCTTGAATGGGAGAGGAAAGTGGAACTCATCTTCGAATGTCACAATTATTCGGAGGAGAAAAAGGTAAAACTCGCCGCTGTTGAGTTTAATGATTATGCAATTGTTTGGTGGGATCAATTTTGCAAGGAAAGACGTAGATATGAAGAAAGACCCGTGGAGTCTTGGAGGGAAATGAAGCAAATCATGAGAAAGAGGTTTGTTCCAAGCCACTACTATAGAGAGCTTCATCAAAGGTTACAAACTCTAATTCAAGGATCCATGAGTGTGGAGGAGTATTACAAAGAAATGGAGAAGGCTATGATTAGAGCAAATGTGGTAGAAGATCGTGAAGCTACCATGGCAAGGTTTTTGAGAGGGCTAAACAAAAACATTGCTGATGTTGTTGATTTGCAACATTATGTGGAGATTGAAGATATGGTGAATTTGGCCATGAAAGTGGAAAGGCAATTGAAAGGAAAGAGGTATGATTCTAAACCAAATGTGGGTTCTTCTTCTTCTTGGAAAACTTCTTGGGGGAAAAAGGATGATAAACCTTTTAACAAGTCAAAAGTGGAAGAAAATAAACCTAAAATTGACTTGGGTAATAAGGGAAAGGGTGAGAATCAACCAGCCCAAACTAGGGGAATAAAATGTTTTAAGTGTTTGGGTCATGGACACATTGCTAGGGAATGTCCAAATAAGAAAGCTATGATTCTAAGGGATGGTGATATTGAATCGGAGAGTGAGGGGGATAGTGATGATGATATGCCTTCTTTAGAAGATTGTAGTGATGTTGAATGTGCTAAGGGAGATAATCTTGTTGTTCAAAGAACATTGAGTTTGCAAAATAAACATGATGTCCATAGGGAGCAAAGGGAAAATTTGTTTCATACTCATTGTTTGATTTCTAACAAGTTGTGCAACATGATTGTGGATAGTGGAAGTTGTACTAATGTAGCAAGCACTTTGCTAGTGGAGAAATTGAAGTTGCCTACTACCAAGCACCCAAGACCATACAAGTTGCAATGGCTTAATGAAAGTGGAGTTGTAAAGGTAAATAAGCAAGTTCTAATTTCTTTCAAATTGGTAGATATAAGGATGAGGTGTTGTGTGATGTGTTACCAATGTTGGCCGGACATATGTTGTTGGGGAGACCTTGGCAATATGATAGAAGGGCTAATCATGATGGATTCAAAAATATGTATACTTTGACTATGGATGGAAAAAGGTTTAACCTTGGACCATTAACCCCAAAACAGATTTTTGAAGACCAAATGCGCATCAAGCAACAATATGAAGAAATGGGTTCTTCATTGGGAAATTCTTTGGGAAGGGAAACCTTTGAGAGTAAAGAAAAAGGTGAGATGAGTGAACCTAAAAATTCTAATTCTCTTGACCAAAATGGGAAACACATGGTGAGAGAAAACAAGGAAGGTTCAAATGAAAGAAAAATGAGTGTTTATGCAAAAATGAGTGATGTGAAGGAAGCTATGCTTTTGAGGCAACACATGCTTGTACTTATGTACAAGGAGATTTTGCATATTTCTAACGAAATAACCAATGGTTTGCCTAGTGTTGTTGTTGATCTTTTGCAGGTTTATGAAGATTTATTCCCAGAAGAAATTCCAAATGGTTTGCCACCTAAAAGAGGCATTGAGCACCAAATTGATTTCATACCTGGAGCAAGCATTCCAAATAGACCAGCATATAGATGTAATCCGGAGGAGACCAAGGAAATCCAAAAGCAAGTGAGTGAGCTTATGGAGAAGGGTTATGTTCGTGAAAGCATGAGTCCATGTGCCGTACCCATCTTGTTAGTGCCTAAGAAAGATGGAACTTGGAGGATGTGTGTTGATTGTCGTGCCATCAACAAAATCACGGTGAAGTATAGACATCCCATTCCTAGGCTAGATGACATGTTGGATGAATTGCATGGTTCATATTTGTTTTCAAAAATTGATTTGAAATCTGGTTATCATCAAATTAGAATGAGAGAAGGTGATGAATGGAAAACAGCTTTTAAAACTAAACATGGTTTATATGAGTGGTTAGTAATGCCTTTTGGTTTAACTAATGCACCAAGCACTTTCATGAGATTGATGAATCATGTTTTAAGAGCATTCATAGGCAAATTTGTTGTTGTCTATTTTGATGATATCTTGGTTTATAGCAAAAATTTAGATGAGCATGTACAACATTTGACTTGTGTTTTTGATGTGCTTAGAGAAGAAAAGTTGTATGCTAATCTAAAGAAATGTTGTTTTTGCACTAGTGAAATTACTTTTCTTGGATATATTGTCAATGACAAGGGCATTCATGTTGATCAAGAAAAGGTAAAAGTAATTAGAGAATGGCCAACACCCACAAGTGTAAGTGATGCAAGAAGCTTTCATGGTTTAGCTAGCTTTTATAGAAGGTTCATTAAAAATTTTTCTACCATAGCTGCACCTTTAACTGAATGCATCAAAAAGAATGTTGGTTTTAAGTGGGGAATTGAACAAGATGAGGCTTTTAACTTGCTAAAAGACAAATTAAGTTCTGCACCCTTGTTATCTTTGCCAAATTTTACTAAACCTTTTGAGATTGAGTGCGATGCAAGTGGCATAGGTATTGGAGGAGTTTTGATGCAAGAAGGCAAGCCCATAGCATTCTTTAGCGAAAAGCTAAGTGGAGCAAGTCTAAACTACCCTACATATGATAAGGAGTTCTATGCATTGGTGAGAGTTCTAAGGACATGGCAGCATTACCTTGGTTACAAAGAATTCATAATTCACACTGACCATGAGTCCTTGAAGTATCTCAAAGGACAAGGAAAGCTCAGCAAGAGACATGCAAAATGGGTGGAATTCATTGAATCCTTTCCGTACATCATTAAGTACAAGCAAGGGAAAGAAAATGTGGTGGCCGATGCATTGTCAAGAAGGTATGCCTTGATCTCTAAACTTGATGCAAAATTATTAGGATTTGAATACATCAAAGATCTTTATTCTAATGATCCTGATTTTTCTAATGTTTATGGGGCATGTGAGAAAGGGGGTTTTGATAAGTTCTATAAGTTTGATGGTTTTCTTTTTCGGGAAAACAAATTGTGTGTGCCACAAAGTTCTTTAAGAGAGTTACTTGTGAGAGAGGCACATAGCGGAGGTTTAATGGGGCATTTTGGGATTAAGAAAACTTTGGATGTGTTGGGTGACCATTTCTTTTGGCCACACATGAAAAGGGATGTTAAGAGAATTTGTGAGAAATGCATTACTTGCAAACAAGCCAAATCCAAAGCAATGCCTCATGGTTTGTATACACCTCTTACCATACCAAATGAACCTTGGGTAGACATTTCTATGGATTTTGTTTTAGGATTACCTAGGTCTAAGGGAGGGAGAGATTCCATTTTTGTTGTTATGGATAGGTTTAGCAAAATGGCACATTTCATTCCATGTCACAAGACGGATGATGCAACCCATATTGCCAATCTATTCTTCAAGGAGATTGTTAGGCTACATGGAGTGCCAAGGACCATTGTGAGTGATAGGGATGTCAAATTCCTAAGTCACTTTTGGAAGACTCTTTGGGGAAAGATGGGGACAAAGCTTTTGTATTCTACAACTTGTCATCCACAAACGGATGGACAAACGGAGGTGGTCAATAGGACACTTTCAACACTTTTGAGGGCTGTCATCCAAAGAAATCTGAAGAATTGGGAAGAATGTTTGCCACATGTGGAATTTGCTTACAATAGGAGTGTGCATGGTTCAACAAATTGCTCACCATTTGAAGTTGTGTATGGATTCAACCCAATGACTCCATTAGATTTGCTACCATTGCCATTGGACAAAGCTAATCTAGAGGGGAAACAAAAAGCTGAGTTCATCAAGACTTTGCATGAGAGGGTGCGTGCAAACATTGAGAAGAAGACACTCCAATATGAAAAGCAACACAACAAGGGGAGGAAGCAAGTCATTTTTGAGCCCGGAGATTGGGTGTGGGTGCACTTGAGGAAGGAAAGATTTCCTAACCAAAGGAAATCAAAGCTTATGCCAAGAGGAGATGGTCCTTTTAAAGTGCTTCAACACATCAACAATAATGCCTACAAGCTAGAACTTCCAAGTGAGTATGGCAATGTTAGTGCTACTTTCAATGTTAGTGACTTGTCTTTGTTTGATTTAGGTGATAAAGATGATGGAGCTGATTTGAGGACAAATCCTTTTGAAGAAAGGGGGAATGATGTGAATCCAAGTTCAAAGCCTAAAGAGATCAAAGATCCATTAATAGTACAAGAAGGCCCAATCACAAGGTCCAAATCCAAGCAGCTTCAAGAAGCCATATTGGGTTTAATTAAGGACATTTGGAAAGCCCACGAATTTCAGCCCAATAAGGCATCCATGGAGGCCCAAGGAATAATATTTAACTTGTTTTTGTGTTAATAACAATTAGGGTTACATGTAGCCACCATATACAAGTTAATAGGGTAATTAATACCAAGTAATGGCTATTATTATGGGTAGTGGTTACTAAAGTTAATGGGGTAATCAATACCAAGTAATGGCTATTAATGTGGGTAATGGTTATTAAGGCCATTTAAGAGTAAAAGTAATCCTATGTGTGTGAGTCTATTTTAGTAGTGTGAGCATGGACTTGTACTCTATATAAACAAGTCCTTCTCTTTCTTTTGTAGCATGAATGAATTTGATATATGAAATATAACTTTGTTTGAGTTTTATTGTGAGGAATTTTGTCTTTAATTTCTTGCATAAACTTTGTGACTTATCAAGCTTTATTCTAGCTTGTGGTGTCAAAATCTAAATCTTTGTTTTCTTGTTATTTATCAAACATTCTTGTTTGTGGCATAAGAGGAAATTCAAAGTCTATCTTAGTATCTTTATCCTTGTTGGTAAAGGGGTTAAGTAGCATCTATATTCTTACTTCAATCTTTGAACGATCCGAATTTGTGGATTAAATTGGTAATTTCTAGTTTTCTTCTAATTCAACTTATCATAGTATTCTTGCTATTGGGGAGTTAATTGATGAAACCTACAATTCCCATCATATACATTTTTTAAAAAAGTATTCATTGTATGTTGCACATATTTAACCTTAGCAACCAATTTTTAACTTTTAGCGATGACTTTTTCCTTCGCTAAAAAACTCTTTTCTAGTAGTGTTTCTTTTACTAGTAACAATACAAACTGTCTTAAATGTCTCTATGTCTATACATAAAACTTTCACTAAAATCATTAATGATGCTCTTCAAAGAAAGTTTGCTAAGTCTGAAAATGAAGAAAATCCCATGGTTCTTTTTGTCTCTCTCTTTTAATTACTGCTTCCACTTTTAGGTTTGGTTTTTGGTTTTAGTGTGAATTTTTCTTTTAATTTCAATTTTGTCTTAGTTTAGGTTGAGATTGGTTTAGTTAATTAATTTAATTATTTAATTTTTTTGAGTTTTCAAGTAACTTGATCTTTTTAGTGTTAAAAGCTAGCAACTTGATCATTAAAGGGTGATGTATGTTAATTATCAAATCATTATTGTTTAGAATAGATCATTTGTAATTGTATAATCTTGTTGATTTTTTAGAATGATTTTGGAAGCAATAGCTCTTATAAGATGATTGTGTGCTTAGACTGACAAAAGCACTAGATCAATTCTTTTTAGGCAATATTAACTAGTGTCTTCACTATTCATCAAAAAATGATGTCATTCAGTCTCGCAAAATGAGTCTTGTGGAAGTTAGTGCTTTTATGTTTATCTTGCTTCATTTTTCACTTCTTGTTACACTATCAGTTTTTGCTTCATCTAAGGTATGATACTCGTAAACATTAAATTGAACAAAATATTTAATAATGCTATAGCTTGGGAGCCATTTTTAATTTATTGTGCCTTTTTTTAGTTAAATGAGGTTCTTATGCCCAATCTTTTCATTGGGCCTCAACTCTATTTTTATACTAGATGTTATTGAGGTTAGTAGTAATATTTATGCTTTAGAATTGGGAATGAAATGCATTTCTTGAATTTTTATTGAATTAATATGTGATTAGATGTATAATTTTTAAGAATATAATTGAAATTATATTTCGTTATATCAAAGCTAAGATTCCATGAATCATGAATTCATTTCCTATTTTACAATGGACAAAATGTAGCTTTAATTTTTCCCATTTGCTAAGTATTTAGGAACTATTTTTCCCTATGTTTGCATTTTTTATTGCTTTAAAAAATGTCATGTTGAGCAATTCTTTAAAAGTAAGGTTGCTATTGGTTTGGAGAAAGCTCAAGTTGATCATCTAGGTACTTGCTTCTTTTGTAGACGTGAATTGTAGCACATATGTGCCTTGCATCAGAGTGGTATTAACATTGCTCATGAATGATTGTTTGTTTATTAAGATTTTATTGCAGATTATGAAGTCTCTGTGGTTGTATATTGACATAGTTTGTTTGTTCATATTTTGTCATTCGCCTTTAATTTTATTTCAATGTGCTTACTTTGATGATCCTACTCATATATCCAACTAAAATTTTGAGGTAAAATTCCCAGGAATTTTATTTTACTCTAATTATCTAAAGAATAAGTAGTATGACCGATTTAAATTCCCTCTCCTTTGTACTTTTACTTTTGTGGATAAAATTGCTTATTTTTCAAAAAGTATTTAAAACATTTAATTAGTACCATTCCAACATTACTGATGGATTTATGATAAAAATTGAATGAATATGCTTAATTTTAACTAATGATAAACACCAAATATGAACAAAATAAACTTATGAACCTAAAAAAATTTATGGCTCAGTTTAGTGACCATAAAGGTTAGTTCACCCACACGTTATATATATACACACACACACACACACATACACAAGAATAAAAAAATGGAACCCCAGCGAGTTGGTTGCTTTGTTCTATAAATAAATTCTCTATAATCTCTATTGATCTCTCATAAAAAGTGAACAAACCACACTTTAAGCTTTCTCTCCCACTACTGGAACCCCAACCAGCACTGTTCCCAATTTCCATTGATGCTTTTATGCTTTTCTAATTCTACGTAAGTGAAAAGGCTGGTGCTTTTAGTCAAAGTGGAGCATATGGGTTATTATTGAATTACAAGATTGTCTTTTTTCATTTTGGTGGGTATCTAGGGTTTTTTTATTCAGCTCCCAGTTTAGTTGTTTGCATGGATTTAACCTTGTATCAATTGCATATTTTCAGGGGTTGAAAGTGCAGGCACAATATCTGCGTCTCTTATGATGTATGCTATTATCCAAGCATTACAACCAGACTTAATAATCAATGCAGGCACTATTGGTGCCTTAAAGTACACTATTCTGCTTGGACTTTTGGTTGAATTTCACATTATCCTTGTTTATTTAACTGTCCACTTTTCAATCTAGATTGTTGTTAATTATTTATGGTTAGATATAACGACATAGTAAGGTATTTGATTAGTGTTGTGGGTCTGAGTAGTTGTTAATAATCAATATATTTGCTAGTATTGGAAAGATTGTTGTAAGCACCTAATTTCGGGATGCATAGATGTGATGAGAACTCCTGTGATGAAAACTTGATCGAAATTGATCCCTAGATATTGATTTTGGATTTTTAGGACTAAAATTGTGAGTTTTAAGGACTAAATTGTAACACTTTTTTATGGGGGTTTAATTGCAAGATTGAATTTACTTTAGTAGCCTTTTTATAATTAAAAGTAAAAAAAAAGTTTGATTGGTTTTATAGAAAGCTGATGGAATTCTGTAATTCTGATCAAAATTACAGATTTCCGATCGGAAATACAAAAATCCAATCGAATTTTCATAATTCCGATCGGTGGAGTTTTTATTTTATTTTTAAGGAAAATACATTTATTTATTTTTTTTTGGTTAAAAAATAATATAAATAAATAAATAAATATAATTATCTTGTGCTTAACGTGTTTTTTTTTTGTGTATTTTAGATAGGCTTTGTTTTGGATTTATAAAAAATTATAAAAAATTTTTAAATAAAAACTGTGATTTATCAGGAGTTGAGACTCCTAAGACTGGAGGGGATTTTGATTAAAAAAGGCAGAGGGAGAGAGAAAAAATCAGTTCATCTCTTTTTAAAAAACCTATTGAAAAAATGCTGCTTTGAGAGAGAAGTCTGAAGAAAAAAAAATAGAGAAAAAACCTACATTGATTTGGTATTAAAAGAGAGAGTATTCCAAAACACGTTCTTAGGGATTTTGAAATAAACATAGTACATTTAGTGATATCCAAAATCAATCTGAAAGTCAATTTTCAACAGTGATTCCCACTCTGAGGGGCAATCAAACTGCACAACATCATCCCATTTTTTCTCTTTCTTCTATTTTAATCTTTTCTTTGATTTTAATTTCATTTTATTATTTGATCATATACTAATTCTTTTTATTCTATTTTGCATCTTATTTTTGTAATTTTGGCTATGATGGGCGAAATTAAAATCGTAGGGTGAATACGTGAGGGAAATCAATGAAGATCTATGAGATGCCATGAATTTAAATCTATAGCCATTTTGATTAGATTTTAGGTTTTTTTTTTAATATTTTGTGTTTTTAATTGTGTGTTTATATTTGTTTATTTTAGTTCATGGGCATGTAATTAATTTAGCTTTTTTTACGTAGAAAATTGTAATAGCCCCGATAGTGGAAATAGTAATAATTTTAATTTTCTATCGTTAAAATTAATTAGTAAATTAGGTATATTTGGTAAAACTTAATAAAATCAATGGTGACTGTAGATTAATATTAGGTTGCATGAAATCAAATTAGGGTTCTTTAGAAAAATATAATTTTAATTGCTTAGTTGATCTTTCTTTTGGTTGTTTTCTTGGTTTTTTATTTTTTATTCATTTTGCGTCCCAAGCCTATGTTTAGGATTAACCCATTTAAGATAAGTTTTTAATTAGATTTTATGATTTAGTTAACTTTAAAATCAATTTAGGCCAATTTTAGGTTAATATTAGATTTTTAGGTCCATTCTAGTTTAATTAAAATTAATTTAGATTTAACAATCACTAAAGTATGCTACACAAAATACGAATTTATGCGAATTTCTTTTTTCTAGAATGAAAGTTGCCTTATTAGCATGAACAAATCTTGAAATCTTCCTCTTTGGAACTAAAATCACATCATAATTGGATTGATCCATCATAAGAATACTACATAGATAATTATCATATGTAATTCTCATCACAGTAATATTAATTTAGTCCTCTAACCTTGAAATCACCATAGATTTCTACATAACTAGTATTTTGACGTAATCTAACATTGTCCTAAATCGGATGATAAAATATATTGTTGTTGGATATGAAATGAATTATATGAGGAATGTGAGTGATTGAAAAGGAATGTCCCTTATTTAATCTAAGTAAGATATCTATAGGTCCTTTGGTAAGATATTATGACTACTCAAGTCATGTGAAGATCAATAATCTAACATAACCTAATTTACAGTGAATATTGTAGTCCTTTTGTCACATGATATCTTGAGAGACTATTCTCTATGGTAATGGTTATCTTAAATAAAAGGGAGACTATTTCTAATTTGGTATTTGAATAAAATAAGGATTAGAATAAGTGGAATATACCAAAAACATTTTGGTAAGTGAAACCCTAATTAAGAGGTTTATAAATATAACATATTCTCTAAGGTTTCATAAACTTATCATTTTGCCACCTAAATTTCATTTTCTCTCCTTTAAGAAAATGAAACATAGAGTTCTTTAGTTCTTAAATTATGAGACAATCAAGAAAAGGGTGCCAACATATTTTAATTCAAGGGCTATTCGTGTGATACTTGTGGAGAACGTATTCATTTGGAGACATCTAAATCTGGCAAAAAAAACTAAAAGCTCAAGGTAGGGTGTCATTAGAGTGAACCATCTCTCGTCCTTCCATCATTCTTGCCCATTCTTTGCATCTGTGGTAAGGTTTTTGGAAACCTAAATCAACCAATTAATCAAATTACATGGATCCTGCTTTGGGTTTATGATTAAATTTTTAAATTTATGTTGTGTTTTTGTATCACGTAACTGTAGACGGCAGGGTTTAACGTGCGTCTAAGATTTTAGCAACCGTGACATTGTTTGAGCTCAGGGCTCTAGAGAACACACTAACCGCTGTCACAAAGACATGGCGTAGAGATGAGGAGTCGCCACCTAAAGTAATAATTGGGACAAATAGAAAATGTGGTACTCGATCCCTAAAAGAAAGCTAGCACCACAACCAGGAGATTCTGGATACAAAATACCAACTTCTTTCAGTCTTGTGTTATTTTAGAATTACGTTATGAATTATTATCTTATCTTCTATTTATATGCAATTTCATATAAACCCTTATTTTAACAATTAACTCCAAGGCAAACTAGTCATGAAATATACAAGTAAATAATGCATTCATTACAATCCCTAAGTTAGTCTAATCTACATTGATTTTAATTAATTGGGCTAAATCTACATGTTTTAATTTACAAGTGAGCATAAAGGGCCTAATTCCTTAATTTTAATTAAGTGAACCTAAGTCTATTTTATTTTAAATTTAAAAATGGGCATAAATCTACAAATTATAAAGTATTTAAATTAGTGGGTCTAATTCTACATGTTTTAATTCTAAGGTGATCTTAAATCTACAAGTTATGAAAAAAAAACTTTAATTTAATAGGATAAGTCTAATTAATTTTATTAAATTAAATTAGGTGGGCCTATGTCTAATTTACTAAATGGGCCTAAATTATCTCTACCCTAAATCTAATTAATTATGGGCCTAATAATGCATTTTAATTTATTAAACCTAAAAAAACCTAAATTTAAATGAGTTAAAGCCTAATTTGGGTTTAAGGCCCAAAACATATAAACACAAATAAATAAGCCCAAAAACAATAATAATATCAAGCTAAACAAATAAAAAGATCAAACAATTAATTTAGCTTATACTAAAACCCTAATTTAATTAAAATGACCATAAACAATAAAATAAAATAATTAAGCAAAACCAATTTTACCAACTTAACTCTAATTTAATTAAAAAACCTAAGGATTTCTATAACCATTAATTTTAATTAATTACCCAATGAAAACCCTAATTTTACTAACCAATTAAATTAAAATTAAAAAAAAACACACACACACACACCAAATTTCATTATTCCCACTATTGGGGCTATTACAATAATCTATTGCAAATAGGAATAAAAACTAATACAACCCGAAAAAACACAAAATAAAAATAACCAACAAAATAATAGCAAATAAATAAATAAAACTTTAAAAAACTACATTCAAATACAAAATTTAATCTATGACATTCCATAGATCTTCATGAGTTTTGTTCTTGTTCAATCACATGTTACTCCACAGCTTGGGTTACTCCTACCATAATATTAACACAAAAGCAAAATAAATAATGATTAGAGCTTAAATAAAATAAAAATAAAAATAAAAATTCAATAAAATTAAAATCAAACTAAATAATCAAATAAAAATAAAAGAAAAGGGTAGAAGAAGGGATGATTGAATGGACGCAGTATTGATTAGCTCCTCAGAGTGTTATCAATCATCGTTGCTTTTAATGGATCTTCAAAAATTGATGTCTACCTCTTCAAAAGTCTTGGCTCTTGCTCTAAAAACAAAGAAAATCTAAATAAAAATATTTTACGTACTGCTTCTAAGAAAAATATGGAGAGAACTTTGTAAGCCAAAAGAGAGATAGTCCAAACCCCTTTTTCAAAAGCCTAAACTATCCTTATATAGGAAAAGAGCTAAAAACCCTAATCATACGTACTTAAGAGTTCCAGTTTTAACAGGACTTTATTGCCTAAAAATCTAAAAAAATAAATTTTAGAAAATTTTTAGCCAATCAAAATTCAGGAAAAATATTTTCAAAAATTAAAAAAATTAAAAAATTAATGCGGGATCCAATCGAAATAGTACAATTCCGATAAGAATTGTAGATTTTCTATCTATAATAAATTAAATTTTAATTTTAATTGTAGATTTTCGATCGGGTCATTTAATTATAAAAAGACCCCTGAAAAGAATTTAAAATTTTCAATTAGGTCCTTAAAAAGTATTAAAATTCAATCCTTGAAAAACATGAAACCCTTTCTTTGAAAAATGTATTCAGACTTTCGAGGTTTCAAACTTCAAGTATTAAAGACCTATTTATGATATTTTCATCATTAGAGTCCTCTATCGCATCTACACTTTATCATCCCGAAATTGGGTGCTTATAGTAACCTAACACTAATTTGTCTATTTTTGACTTTTTGATATAAGTTGGGCATCCCCAAATCTTAACAAGTTTAAGACTTGGTGCCTTGCCATGTC
Organism: Mallotus nudiflorus; assembly: GCA_947683625.1. Classification (NCBI taxonomy): domain Eukaryota; kingdom Viridiplantae; phylum Streptophyta; class Magnoliopsida; order Malpighiales; family Euphorbiaceae; genus Mallotus; species Mallotus nudiflorus. The sequence continues at coordinate 371,345 of CANTUR010000088.1, read as the reverse complement.
ATATCTCACATGGTGTGGTAGAAATAGCCTTAAATAGAACATAATTTAGGATGTACATAGCAGTTTGTAATGTAAAACCCTAAAGGAAAATAGGCAAATCTATATAGCTCATCATAGATCAAACCATATCTAATAGAGTTCAATTCTTTTATTCAGATACACCATTTAATTAAGGTGTGTTGAATGGAGTTAATTGTGAAATAATTCCATGTTCCTTAAGGAACTTAGTGAATTGGGTATTTAAGTATTCACTTCCTTGATCCATTCATAGGATTTTAATACTTTTTCCCTGTTTAGTTCTCTACTTGGACCTTAAATTTTTTAAAATTTTCAAAGGATTCACTTTTATGTTTCATTGTCCATACCTTGATAGATAATTTATAAAGGTAATAAAGTAGTAGAACTTACCTATTGCCATTTGATTAAATGGCTCACATACATCGCTATATATTATTTCCAAAATTTCTTTAGCCCTTTTCATCTTGCCTTGGGTACAAGCTTCACAAGTTGGATTGCTTGAGGATTTAAGATCACTTAAGATTCCTAATTTTTCCAACTTTATGATTCTATCATCCATAATATGACCTAATCTCAAGTGCCATAGATATTTTAGATTAAAGGCATTACCAATTAGCATTGTATTCATAACATTCAAATTGGTTGGATATTATGTATTATTAGATTTGTTATCAATATAATAAAGACTATGTAATAATAACCCATGCCAACTATTCTATCATCAAAATAGATAGTATATACATCTCTTTCAAACAAAAACTTATAACCTTTTCTAGTCGAACTAGAAATAGAGATGATGTTTTTATAAGCATTAGGTACAAATAAAACATTGTTCAATATAAAACATGATTTTATAAGTCAATAGAGGTGGTTCCTATAGCTTTGGCAACAACACTTGCTCTATCTCTAAGTTTTAAAGTCACCTTATTTAACTTTAGTCTTCTTTCACTTGCTAGATCCTCCAAGGAAGAACATATGTGAGAGCTAGCACCGGTATCATATACCCATGCATTAGATGAACTTTTTGGAAAAGTTGCTTAAATATCTCATATCTAGTGGTCCTAGGACTTTGTTCTAAACATATAGAATGATTTCAAAGGCCAAAAAAACTTTTAAATTACGTAGCCAATCAATAAAATTAGGTTTGGAAAATCTATTATTATCAAGAATGATCCTAAGTGGGTTTTAAGACCTTATATTATCAAACTATTACAAAACATAGTAAGATTATTAATTATAGTGATATTGTTAATAACATTAGATTTGGTCTTTAATCATAATTGTCTCCTTCAATTTTATCGAATCTAACACTACCAAAATAGGAAATGAAAACCTTTATTAGATAGGTTTCTAATGGGTGATTGAATTCTTGATGAATTAGTAATATTCCTCAAGTATGCATAATTTTCATTCTTGGAATATTAATATTCATCAAGTGAACAACTATTGTTCATCACATCTCATATGAGGTTCAATCAATTCGACTCCTACTACTTAGAGACCTTAGGTACACATAATTTGCCATTATTGGTCTCTTTACATTAGTTAGTTCTATAACATTAATTCAGTGTAATATATAGACTTAAACACCACACACCTCAGGTACGCCTATTTACCATTCTTGGCATGTAATGTGTCTATAAATTCATACTAACTCATGCTTGATAATGAAATTTACAAAAATCACCATCTCCATGGGCCTTGATCCATGTCGCTAAAGGTTGAATAGGCCACCAACTTGAACACTTGATGCTCCATTGCATAACTCTTATGATTTACATTGAATCCTTGGCATACCAAGGTAAATTTTACATCTTAACTCTATGTAATCAACACTTAGTTACATACTAAATAATAAAATTAATTATTATTACAAACCATAGGATATAAAACTAACATATGACAATATATAATTCTTGTATGTTATAAAAAAAATAGCAAAGCATGCAAAACAAGAAAAATAGGTAAAGTATGTTGCCCATATGCTGACAAACTTTTTTTTTTTTGCACGCTAGGCTATAACACTTATAACTAACATCGAGTATAATCATAACACTTGCAATTATCAATAAACTTAGCATGTGTAAAGTGTAAAAGGGGCTTTACTACCACTTGATGGTATCAGTTATACAACTTAGATATTAAAAATATGTATGGTGAGCACAAGTTTAAGTAGGGTAAAATTTTAAAACTTTTACTTATATAACACTTCATAACATGAAGAATTCCATTCCTAAGAATCAATTTTGCATGCTATACATAACTAAATTGCAAAGCAACATATATAATCATCAACCTAAAAAACTCTATGTTTAAGAAAACTTACAAATTCCTAGTTTAATGAAGACCATACTAGTTAAGATCTACAAGCTTTAGGTGCTTGAGGTTCAACACTTGAATCAAATGCTCTAGCATTACAAATGAAAGGCCTTTAGATTAAAACACTAAAGCTCCATCAAATCACCTTCTTGCCTTGATTTGATCAATTACAAGTTTCCTTTCAATTGAACCTCACAAATCTTACACAAACTTAATCTTTAGCAAGGATACTTTGGGTTTGTGTTTAGTAGATGTTGTTTACATTTTTTGTGTGTCTAACCATTTGTAGAAAATTTCTTAGGTTATATATATAAAGAAAGCAATCACCTCATGACATCATCCATGACATCATAAGCACATCTCATGACATCAAAAGCATGCAACTTGACATAGAAAGTGTATAATTTGTATAAGTAGCTCACTAGTATACAAAGAAGTTTGTAAAAAATGCATCTCATGTATAATGTCTACATTCATCCTCTCATATTTATCAATATGATAAATACATGTAACCTACTATTTATTTGATAAAGTCAAATATTTACACATTGAATATTTAATGTGGCTAATAAGCCAAATTTGTCTACATCATTTTTACGGACTTAAGCTTGGTAATTGGGCCAACACTTGGCCCCATCCCAATGCATCAAACAAATGGGCCTCAATTAGGTTCATAAGCTTTCTCAATATTTTAGATTAATCTTTGGTCAAAAATTCTTTTAGGCCTAGGCCCAAACTACTTAGGCCATTAATCCAAGTATATATATATATATATATATATATAATGAAGTATAAATTAATAATTAAACCCTTACTTGAATTGATTTCATGATATGCTAGAATCATTACTTAAAAATTAAATCTAATTCCCTTAATCTTAATTAATTGATTAAACACTTTAATTAATAATTATATTAATATTGATGGTGATTTGGTAAAACTCTTTTAGGTGTGACTTTCTAGTGCATGTGTAATTTGGCAATGAAAAAATAATAGTAACACTTGATATTCTTTGAAACTCATTTCAAATCTAAATATGAAAATCCCAATTATACACATATAGTTCTCACAAGTTGTGAGTAACCCTTAGCATCGATATTATAACTACCTAATTAGAAATGAATGCATCTATTAATTCACATGAACCCTTGGTCATAATTACTATGCATTAAAATCCCTTAATTAGAAGATCCTGATATAGCCTAAAGTCATGATTTAGTCAAACTCTAATAGTTGTATCATATGACTTAATCTCAAGTTCTAATTCTTGATAAAATATAACAAATACTAGAAATTCTTTTCCAGCACTAAAACTCTTTCAAATTGTGTCATGTTTATCCTGGTCAAGAACTTATTCATAAAGAAAAACTTAGATAGCATAGGATCTTATCTCTATTCACTCCAAGTAATGAATCCCATCTTGGCCAAACACTCATCCCTACATTTAATTGACTAAAGCCATCACATGTCATATACCCATGTATGATTAGCATAAGTATGTAAATGGTAATAAACCCTAACCACTCAAATGTGGATGATCGTGTCACCCTCAAGTCAAATGACTATATGCACCATTATGATCTAAATTGTGATAGTTGACTATAAGTGAATATCCATGCGATTATAAATCTAACGTCACTGTTCGATCCACCATCACATGAGTATTCATATTTCTATTCTGATATCTCATATCAAGTAGGATGAGACTTACTACCTTCCACTATTAATATCACATACTAATTAAGGAAAATACACAAAGGTGATAGTCTAATTAATATTACCTGAATATTAATTTTTTTAACTATGAACATTTTATAGCATATCTATTAAATAAATTTGCATCTCATATTATTTACTCTTGATAATAAATTTATTTAACATGATGCTAATGGATAAATATTCAATTAAATAAACACTTTAGATAATAGAAATTATTTTATTGCCATTTGGGATAATTTACAATGTCAAAATACGTGATTGGCGTCTAAGGCATACCTCCTATATAATTATACATAAAACAAAGATAAAAAAGGAAGAACAATGTAACAACATCTTCCATGCAAGATGTTAAGGTATGTTTTTTAAATTTGATGGAGGTAGTTGTACAAATGCAACTAGTACTCTTGTTATACATGGTGTGTGTGCAATCCACAAGCGCACAGAATTATTCAAGTAGTAAGAATATCGATCCTAAGTAGAGTGAAAAGTGATTAGTGAATTACTTTTTGTATTCATTTGTTTAGATGAACGAATAAGATTATTACTAAAAAATAAATTAATCTTAATAAATAATTTAAACTACTTCTAAATTTATCAATCAAATGAATGTTAGGGTTTTTATTCCTCACTAAATTTGTCTAAAGTTTGTGTCAATCTCCTTCTCAATTATTAATTCCATTCCATTTCTTAAGCATCTTTTGAATTGTGAAAGTCTCTCCTAAACACCCTCATAATTTATTGATCATAATAATTACTCAATTATTTAGTGCCTACTAACTCAAGCAATTAATTATTCTTAATATTAAAACACGACTTTTTAAAGGAATATTAACAACTGAATTATCTCCTGACAAATTCAATTAAATTAATAAATTATTATTGTGTTTTAAATATAGTTAATCTTTTAATCTAACCTTATCATCTAGATCAATTCAAAGCGTGATTAGTCTTAAAAAAGCATTAAGTCCAATAATAATCATGGAATATGAATTTAGTGATATGGAGTTTAACCAGTTAAGTTCATTCTTGAGCCAGGTCTAAAAACCCCAACTAATAATTTAATTGCTCATGGCAATTTTAGGAAGAAAAGAAGAAGAATTAAAAGTTATAAACATAAACATCATGATATAATAAATAAAGTACATGCGAATAATTGAAAGAAAGAACCCTTTTTATTCTCCTTCTTTTGATAAATGTTTGCAATTATACTTCAATCTTCTACTCATAAATAATCCTTGAATAGGTAATAAAAATCAAACAAATAATAACTAGAATTATTTTTCTTTCGAATATAAAAATAAATTATGTTCAATCTAGAACTAGCCAACCTTTACCAAAGAGGAAAAACATGACTATTTACCCTAAAATTGTGTTTGTGATATGCCCTAGGCTAATTATATAATGGTCATACTTTAACTTTGTCATATTTCTATTCTATTAATAAAGAGACATTTTATTATTACTGGCTAATTCTAATATTATCCTTGATTAGTTAATTCTACCTAAGGTCATTAAGTATATGACTTGATAGTAAAACTCTTAAGTGATACTTGAATTCTAATCTAAATATCCCTAGTTGATCATAGTTGTGGGAACAATAATGAATAAAGACTAGTATGAGGTTGATTGATTATTATGTTTTACTGATCATGTATGTTGACCTTAGCAAGTTAAACAATCTTGATTTTAATCTTAATAAATTTAATTTTGAGCAACTAATGTGTTTACTTCAAGTGTGTATAAGTTAGGAATAATTTAGAAGTCAAAATAATAATAATAGTTAAGAAAAATGAAAGTCATTGCAAGTACTATCTCAATCGGACTCATCACATGGACTAAATTGCATAAAAAATTGCAATTTGGGTTGAAGTCCCGATAAGGACCAAAGCAGTCTTGAGCGGGACCAAAGAGAGCAAAAAATTGGCAAAATGGGAAAAACCCATCCAGATTGAATGTCCCAATTAGGACATTGCTCGGGACATGGCCATCCCGATTGGGATTAGGTTAGGTTTTCAAACACAACGGTTTATAATGACTATTTGAAGCTAGTCTTGATCGGGACTAAGGATATCTCGACCGGGACTTGACAAAATGTAGCTCAAAAGTCTAAATTTTCATTCAAATGGACTTGGATAATATTGGGAACAAAATTATTGCTTCCAATAGCTATAATTGGATTGCTCAAGTATAAATAAGACCTCTGAAGATTTTTTTAAGGTTAAGAAGCTTGCTCATTCATTTTATACATTCAAGCATTCAATTAAGCTCACAAAACTCTTCTAAAATTCATTCTTATTGTTGTAAACTCTTATGAGAGTTGGTGAGTGGTTAGAATAGATATTCTTGTTCTTCTATTTTCTAGGATTAGAAAATGGGAAGTGAGATTCTATTCTAAAGGAATTGGTTTAAGTGGTTAAAGATCAAAACACTTGGGATTTCAGTTTTAGTGTGATCCTTGAAAACACTTGTAATTCAGTTTTTGAGTGAGCCTAGAAAACTAAAGTTGTAAGGTTGTAAGAGTGAGCCATAAAACTCTTATGTATTATCAATCTTATGAATAAGATTATGGGTGATTTAAAATCCTAACTTAGGGATAAGTTAGGTGGAGACGTAGGATTGTTGTTGAATCCGAACTCTTAAGTCTTTGTGTTCTTCATTCTTCCTTCTTAACACTTATTTTAATTCTTTTTCAAACCATTTAATTTCTTAATTTTTCTTGATAGTCCTATTCACCCCTCCTCTAGGACTCTTTCAATTGGTATCAAACCTTAAATTCTAAGAACTTCATTTCTATAATACAAGATCATAGGGAGTGAATCTCAAAACATTTCTTCACTTAGACCACTTCTTTGATAGTAGTGACATCCTCATTGGAAGTTCAAGATGGAGTTATACCTTGATTATGATTCTATTAAACTTTGGGACATTATCTTAAGAGGTTAGGAACTACTTACAACTATCATAGATGGTGTGGTAACTACTCTTTCAAGAAACCCAATAGAGCATTGGTCAAAAGGCAGGAAAATTATAAAAATAAAAAAGGGCTATTATTACTTTAGTCTCCTCCATAACAAGAGAAGAAGGAGGCATGCTTCAAAATTGTATGTTGACCAAGGAAATATGGGAGACCTTGGAAAATCACTATGAGGGAAACATACAAGTGAGAAGTAAGAAAGTTCAACTTTGCATGTATGAATATGAACTCTTCAAGATGAAGCCTCAAGAGTTAATACGGAGATGACTAATTGACTCAATGCTCTTCTTACAACCCTCAAGAAACTTGGTAAACATTTCACCAAGGAAAAGGTAAACAATAAGATTCTAAGAATCCTACCTAAGAAGGATTGGGAATCTTGAGTTACTTCAATTGAGGAAGCTCAAGACCTCTCCACTCTATCAATCAATGTGCTTATTGGTAAGCTTTTGACACATGAGCTCACCATTAAGCAAAGAGGTGAAGAATAAGAAGAGAAAGAAGAAAAGAAAAAGAGCATAGCTCTAAAAGTTCTTCAAGAAGATAATGAAGAGGAAAGAATCAAAGATTCTAGTGATGAAGATGGTGACATTGCCATGCTCACTAGGAACTTCAATAAGTTTTTGAGAAAGATAAACTTCTCAAGAACAAAAGGCTTCAATAAGAAGTTTGAAGGAGATAGGAAAAAGAAAACCAAAGAGTTTACTTGCTATGAATACAAGAAATTGGGACACATTAAAAGTGAGTGCCCTAAACTCAAATTCAATAACAAGGCAGCAAAAGATAATAAGAAGGCATTCAAAGCTACTTAGGATGATTCTTAGAATTCAAAGAGGAAGAGGAACAACAAGAAGTGGTCAATCTTTGCTTCATGGCTCTTGAAAATGAAAATGAGGGCACCATCTACTTTTTATTCTTCCTTTGATGATTGTAATAATTATTATGATGATGATAATAATGATGATGATGATGAGAGCTCTATTGTGAGAAAATTATTTATTAAATGAAAAAGTTTATTATCTAAGAAGAAACTAATACAAACTAAATAAGCACCATGAAGAAATTCAAGGATGCTTTAGGAGTGTTTGTGAAGCAAGAGATGAAGCTTGAGTTGACTAATCAAAGCACAAGTGCAAATGGAGCTCAATTGAGTCAATTTGGAGAAAGTTTGACACAAGGGTAGAATCATCCTTTTTGCACCTTATTATCATATTTTGACCCTTAAAATGAAGAATTCATGTCAAAATCTTCAAGTGGAGTGGTTTGCATTCAAAACTTATAAAGTGCAATTTTGAAGATTTTGGAAGGTTCTAGAAGATACTAAAGGAATCTACAAGAATCAAAAATCTCGGTTCATTGCGAAATAAAACCTTAGATGTGATGGAGAGTGGCTGCTACTTACTAAAAGACTTGGTTAAATTTTGCTTAGTTGTCATGAGTTGTCAAATTGACTTTTCAATGCTTAGTTGTCATAAGTTGTCAATTTGACTTTTCAAAGCTTAGTTGTCATTAGTTGTCATATTTTTAAAGGGATCCTATTTAGTAAAGGATTTTCCTTTATAGGTGTCTTTAGGAATAAGTAAGAAAACCTATTCCTTCAAGGATTAGGATGTTTACATGCCTATATAAAGGCCATATCAATATAGTATGAATTTGAACAAGTTTTATCAATTAAATTTCAATTCTTATAAGGCTAAAGTCCTTATCTTTTGTTCTTAAAAGAACTTTAGTGAATTTATCAAATAAAGGCTTGGTACATTCAAACTTAGTTTAATTTAGACTTGAAATTGACTTTGTTAATTTTAGGTTTATATTGAACAACCTTTAATTCTTTATAATTAGGGTTTTTAGTGATAGGTTATTTAAGGGTCTTATTGGGAATTAGAGTTTTCCTTTGCTTGATTTATGAATGATCCTTGGCAAATACGGGTTTGGTATAAGTTAACCACGTTCGTATCATAAAGATTATAAGCATGAGTTAGGTAGCTTAAGCAAAGAGTTTGAACATTTAAAAAATAATTTTACTAAACTTATTGAATTAGATTAAAAACTTGTTAGTGATGCAAAATCTTATAATTCTTTGGAAGATCAACTTAAGAAAGTAAATGATGAAAATTATAAGCTTTCTAAGGAGATTTTAGAATTAAAGAATTCCATTGCTAAATTTAAGAGAGGAAAAGAAACTTTAGATAGTCTTCCTAACTCTCAAAAATTTCATGGAGATACTTATGGAATTAAATATAAGAATGGAATGTCTTCATAATCTTCATCACATATTAATTTCATAAAAGGCTCACATGATTCCACTCCTTCTACCTCCAAACCAAATAAAATTCAAGATTTCAAAGCCAAAAGATCTCATGTGTTGAATAATAAGGCAAAGTCTCATAAGACTCATCCTTCATCAACATAAAGAGGTAAGGCTCAAACTAGAGCACCTCAACCTAAGTATGCATATATGTACACTATACCACCACAACACAAAAGGCATGTTTTACACACTAGGAAAGCATTTAGTCCTAGGAGAAATAAATTTAAAAATGTCATATGTTCATATTTCATGATCAAGGGACATGCCAATAATGTGTGCTTCTATAGAAGACTACAAATGAATTCGCTTCCTTTGAACTATCTTAAAACTAATCAACCTATACTAAGAAAGGTTTAGGTCTAAAAGAACACTTAAATTTTTTTATGTAGGTGTGCTTGAAATCCATAAGAACAAAAAGTAAATGGCATCTCGATATTTGATATTCAAGGCACATGATGGGAGACAAGGAGCCATTCAACAAGGTTGATGCTGAGGATGGAGGACATGTTACATTCGGAGACAATGCAAAAGAAAAAAATTATTGGCATTAGAGAAATAGGTAATCTTTAATATTTATCTATACATCATATGTTGCTTTTTGATGGTCTTAAATATAATTTTCTTAGTATAATTCAATTATATGACAAGGGAAATAAGGTAACTTTCTATCCTAGAAATTGCTTTGTTAGTAGTCCTGATGAAAATAAAGTTATTTTTAGTGGTGAAAGAGTAGACAATGTTTATGTCATTGATTTGAATAAAATTGATAACAAAGACATAAAATGCTTAATGACTATTTACCATGACACTTGGACATGGAATAAAAGGTTAGAACATGCAAATTTTGAGCTTTTAAATGATCTTTGTAAACATGAACTTGTGATTGGTTTGCCTAAGCTTGCATTCGCTAAGGGTACTCCTTGTGATGCTTGTCAAAAAGGAAAATAATCTAAGTCCTCATTTAAGCTTAAAAATGTAGTGTCCACTTCTAGACCACTTGAACTTAGACATATGGATTTGTTTGGACTAATTAGAGTTGCTAGTCTCGGTGGAATGCACTATACATATATATTGGTTGATGATTACTTTAGATTTACTTGGGTGTGTTTTCTTGCTTATAAGAATAATGCTTTTAAAGCTTTTAAAAATTTTGCTAAAAGAGTTCAAAAAGAATTTTTTTTTATATTTCATCTATTAAAAGTGATCGTGGAACCGAATTTGAGAATGAGTTTTTCAAAATTTATTATAATTAAAATGGTATTCTACATACATTTTCTTCTTCTAGAATAATGCTTAACGAGTATAATTTACCTCTATACTTTTGGGTGGAAGCTGTTAACACATCTTGTTATATTTCAAACCGAGTTTTCAAAAGACCAATTTTAAATAAAATATCTTATGAGCTATGGAACAATATAAAAATCTCATATCTAAGAGTATTTGGATGTAAGTGCTTTATATTAAACACCAAGGATAATCTTGAGAAATTTGATCCCAAAGCCAATGAAGGAATTTCCCTAGGCTATTTTATTTCTAGTAAAGCATACAAAGTCTTTAATAAGAGAACTCTAGTAGTTGAAGAGTCAATGCATGTTATATTTGATAAATCAAACTCACTTGATATTAGAAAGGATGTTTATAGTGTTGATGATCTTGTAGGTTACAATATGATTATAGAAACTCAAGAAGAAAATGTTGATAAGTCTTTAAAACTTGAAGATCTAAGCAAGGAAGAAAATGAGAAGATATCTCAACCTACCTTGAAGGGTGACCTTCTAAAGGATTAGCTATTCAAGAAAGCTCATCCTCAAGACCTCATCATAAGTGACACTACAAGAGGGGTAACTACTAGATCTAAACTTAAGTCTATTATTAATCTAGCCTTCATTTCTCAAATTGAACCAAAAAATATTGATGATGCTTTGTGTGATGAATTTTGGGTCCTTGCTATGTAAGAAGAGTTAAATCAATTTGAGAGAAACAAGGTTTGGACCTTGGTTCCTAGACCTAAACATTATCCTATTATAGGCACCAAATGGGTGTTTAGAAATAAGATGAATGAATAAGGTGTCATAACTAAGAATAAGGCTAGACTAGTAGCTAAATGTTATAATCAAGAGGAAGGCATTGATTATGATGAAACCTTTGCCCTTGTTGTAAGGTTAGAAGCTATTGGAATGCTACTTGCATTTGCATTATTCATGGATTTTAAGCTTTACTAATGGATGTTAAAAGTGCATTTGTTAAATGGTTTTATTGAAGAGAAGGTGTATGTTGAACAACCTTCGGGTTTTGAAAAATTTGATTCTCTAAATCATGTATTTAAACTCTCAAAAGCATTATATGGATTGAAACAAGCTCCAAGAGCTTGGTATGAAATATTGAGCAAGTTCTTACTAAAGCTAAAGGAAATATGATACAACTCTTTTCATAAAAAAATCCAAACATGATTTGTTAATTGTGCAAATATATGTTGGTGACATCATTTTCGGTGCTACTAACCATTGCTTATGTGAGGAATTCTCTAAATTAATGCAAGGAGAATTTGAAATGAGTATAATAGGAGAACTTAAATTCTTTCTCAAATTACAAATCAAGCAATGTAAAGATGGGATTTTCATCAATCAAACAAAATATGTAAGAGACATTCTCAAGAAGTTTATAATGGATGAAACTAAAATAAGCAAAACTCCAATGAGCACCACAACCAAACTAAACAAAGATGAGAATAGCAAACTGGCTTATGAAAGTGATTTAGAGGTGATCGAATCCCTTCTTTATTTAACTGTTAATAGACCTAATATTATGTTTGCTACATGCTTTAATGCTAGATTTCAATAAAGTCCTAGAGAGTCTTATTTAAATGCTATTAAAAGAATTTTCAAATATCTTTGTGGTACAATGCAATTAGGACTTTGGTATCCTAGAAGTTCTTCCTTTGACTTGATTAGTTATTCAGATGCAGACTTTGTCGGTAGTTTACTAGATAAAAATAGCACTTTTGGAACATGTCACTTTTTAGGACAATGTTTAGGTTTTTAGTTTAGCAAGAAATAAGTTTCGATTGTCTTATCCACAGCAGAAGCTGAATATATTGTAGCAAGTCTTTGTTGTTCATAATTGCTATAGCAAAAATAACAATTAATGGACTACATTATAAAACTTGATCATATTCCCATCAAATGTGACAATACAAATGCTATTAACCTTAGCAAGAATCCCATTCAACACTATAGAACTAAGCATATTGACATTAGACATCATTTCTTACGTGATCATGTTCAATTTAGTGATATCACACTTAATTTTATTAATACAAATAATTAACTTTCTAATATCTTCACAAAAACCTCTCAATGAAAAGAGAATGAACTTCATTAAACATGAACTTAGCATGATTGATGATTCTAGTTTGTCTTGATTTTGATAGAACCTTAAGTATATTTGTTGTTTATTTTTGGCATATAATACATGTTTATTTGATTTTTTTATCCCTCCTATTTTGAAAATTAATAATTAATTTATGAAATTTTCATTAAATTAATTATTTATTATTTAGCAAAATATATCCATCTTAAAATAAGTCTTTTTCATTTCCCTATTTATATCCTTTAAATATCGTCAATTTTTTCCAATTAAAGCAAATTAATTTTTGCAAGGACCTAATTGTAAGACTATTTTGACCTAATTGAATAAATTCCTAAAATTTTTATAGAAGTGACCTTAGTCTTGCCCGGGACCGGATCATGTCCCGATCAGGACATGATGTTTGATTTATATATTTTCACATAGAACTCATCCCGAATGGATGTCCTGATTGGGACATCGCTCGAGACATCATATCCCGATCAAGATGGGAGCATGTCTCGATCAGGACATGGCTGCTGATAGGATAAGGAATTCAAAATTTTCTACCTTTTTGACTCTAATAAAAGATAGGAATGAATTTTTAGGTTCTTATTCAATTCAAATTCAAAATTCTATACTATTTCCAACCTTAATCTCATGCCTATAAATATCACTCTATTCATAATTGGTTTTTTATCTTAAAACAAGTCTTTTCTCTCCACACATTCTACTTCAACTCTCTCCTTATGGCTCCAAAGAAACCTAGCAAAGCCCCCTCATGTTCTCAAGCTCATCCTCTTTCTAAGAAGGATAAACCTAAGAGATCACATTCTCCTTTTTCTTATTCCTCTCAAGAGATTAAGAAAAGAATGTCTCTTTTTCAAAAAAGGGCCTTCATTCCCTTAAGGTATATATGCATGAACAAACTCTCAAGGATATAGGATGCTATAATGTAGTCCAAGATCTTCTCCTAAAAGGTGGGATTTATGAATTTTCTTTCACTTCTTTTCCATCCTATCCTTCTCTCATCATTGAGTTTCTTTCATCTTTTACTCTTCGCTCCTTAAAATTTAACGATGATAACCCTTATTTCTCAATGAGATTTAAATTGGGGGGGGGGGGGAGAGATGACTTTATGACTTATTAAGAGTTTGACACTCTTTTTAGATTCTCTTAAGAGGGACATATTCAAGTTGACCCTTATTGGATTACCTCCTCCTATTAGGATCATATCAAGCCTCCCAATGCACCTCACACACTAAAGCATCCTTTATCAAATCCAAAGCACTTTGGTATGTTCATTGTTTTCTCACTTATTCAATTAATGGTAGAGCTCTCTCTAATGAACTAATTTCTCTTGATGAACTTTTTATGCTTTATTGTCTCCATCACAATGAGAATATTGCTTTAGGAAGATTTTTATAATGGAGAATTTGGCTAATTAGTGATAGTCAAATCGGTGCTATTTGTATTAGTGAGATTGTTATAAAATTAGCTACATTCTTTAATGTTAATCTTGATTCTCTACCCTTTACCAAGCCTTTTCTTCTTAATGCTACCTTTATTTAAAACTCCAAACAATTCACTTATATCATTGGCATTTGGGTTTAGAAACATGATCTTGGAGCTAGTGAGAACATTGAAGCTATGTTCTAAGAGTTATAAGAATAAGAAGGTCAAGGGGAAGAAAAAAAAAGACCCAACCTCAAGTTACCCCTCCAAGAAAGAGAACAAGAAGTGAAGCAACTTCAAGTCAAGGTGCTTAAGCTCATGAGGATGAACCTTTATAGGTTGGACAAATTGTTGAGTGCATGTCTCTCATGGAATCCAACTTTAACTCTCGCTTTGATGAAGTTGAATTTAATTTTAATGTGTGCTTCATTGAAATTGATGAAAATATTGCTCATCTTCAACATGATGTTCATTATATCTATGAGCAATAAGGCTACACATACACCTATCCTCCTCTTCATTTTCCCCCTCAATAATAGTTTTTATTTGTATTTTTTATTTTTTAGTTTATATTTGGTTTATTTTTCATATATGAGCCTCTAGCTTTTTAGTTTTTTAATTTATGATCATTCTTTCCTAATTTATGTTTAGTTTATTTTTCATTTATTTTCCATATCTTCTCTTTGTACTGCATATTTTATTATTATTAATGAAAATTTTCTTTTTAATTGGAAGTGTTTATTTGAGTTTATTCTTCTTTATTTTTAACAAAGGGGAGAAATATTTAAGTTTAAACATTATTATTATTTATATGCACATGCAAAATCCATTTATGTAAAAATTCCTCTTAGGAATGGTTTTGATCTTTAATTAAGTTTGCATGTATACTTCGTTAATTTATTTTAAAATTAATTCTTTTTAAAAGATTTGTTTGTATAAGGGACATAACTATGTGATTGTGTGTCCTTAATATCAATTTTTTTTAAGAAGAGAACATTGCTTAAATGACATATCTATCTCATAAAGATTATATGTATCTTTGCTTTTGCATTGTTTTAGTTTATGGTCTTTTGTTTCCTTTATTGTTTAATAAAGGGGGAGAAAAGGCACTGTGATATTATTTGTAATATGCTAAGTGGCACATGATTCATTAACTAGCTAAGCTCTATATGATCATGTTTGCACTATTTTGTGGTTCATTATATATATTTGAAATTATTTCCTTCACATTATCAAATATTCCTTTTATGCCCTGGAGGACCATAATTCTTGTCAAGATATATGTCATTTAGAATAATAATTTATATTTATTTTCATGTCCATATACATAAGGGGAGAAATAAAGAAATATATTTGTTCTCATTTTATATATTCATTATTATCACAAATTATTCACACTCTACATTATATCTTTTTATTAACTCAAAATAAGTTTGTCAAAATAAAAAAGGGAGATTTTTGACCTTAGTAAGTTAAGAAATCTTGATTTTGATCTTAACAAACTTAATTTTGAGCTACTAATGTGTTTGCTTTAAGCGTGTATAAGTTAGGAACAATTTAGAAGTCAAAATAATAATGAAATATCAAAGAAAAATGATTCCGGAAAGTCATTACAAGTACTATCTCAACTGGACTTATCACAAGGACTAAATTGCATAAAAGGTTGCAATTTGGGTTGAAGTCCCGATTGGGACCAAAGCAATCCTGAGTGGGACCAAAGAGAGCTAAAAATTAGCAAAATGGGTAGTACCCATCCCGATTAAATGTCTTGATCGGGACATTGCTTGGGACAGTGTAGTCCTGATTAGGACATGGCTATCCTAATCGGGATTATAGTAGGTTTTCAAACACAACAGCTTGTAACAACTTTTGAAGCTAGTCCTGACTGGGACTAAGGATATCCCAACTGGAACCTGACAAAATGCAACTCAAAAATCCAAATTTTCATTCAAATGGACTTGGATAATGTTGGGAATGAAATTATTGCTTTCAATAACTATAATTGGATTAGCCAAGTATAAATAAGACCTCTAAAGATTTTTTAAAGGTTAAGAAGCTTGCTCATTCATGTTATACATTCAAGCATTCAATTAAGCTCACAGAACTCTTCCAAAATTCATTACTATTGTTGTAAACTCTTATGAGAGTTGGTGAGTGATTAGAATAGATATTCTTATTCTTCTATTTTATGGGATTAGAAAATGAGAAGTGAGATTCTATTATAAAGGAATTATTTTAAGTGTTTAGCCATCAAAACACTTGAGATTTCAATTTTAGTGTGATCCTTGAAAACACTTATAATTCAGTTTTTAAGTGAGCATAGAAAACTGAAGTTGTAAGGTTGTAAAAGTGAGCCATAAAACTCTTATGTATTATCAATCTTATGAATAAGATTGTGAGAAATTGAAAATCCTAACTTGGGGATAAATTAAGTGGAGAAGTAGGATTGTTGTTAAATCTGAACTCCTTAAATCGTTATGTTCTTCATTCTTTCTTCTTAACACTTCTTTTAATTCTTATTAAAACCATTTAATTTCTTAATTTTGCTCTATAGTCTTGTTCACCCCACGTCTAGGACTCTTTCAATTATATGAGATATTAAGTCAAACTCACAGGTATAGATGTACTGGATCAACCCACTATGAGAATCCTACATGGATAATTGTCATAGGTAATTCTCATTATAGTAGCACTATTTGAGTCCTCTAACTTGAAATCACCATGGTTTGCTGTATAATGAGTTATGTATTTTAACACATCCTTACATCATCTTTAACCGGATGATAAAACAAGTTGTGATTGGATATATAATGAGTTATGTGAGTGATTAAGGTGGAATTTGTCCCTCATTAATTATGAGAAGATATTTATGGGCTCCTTGATGAGTTGGACTGAAGAGAAATACATGGCCATGCTATAATGTATTAATGGAGATTTATTAATATTAGATAAAGAGTTATAAATATAAGTCTACTTGGGATTGAGAAATAATATGATTGAATAATATAAGGATGAAATATTCCATGCCTTATGTTTAACCAAAATATCGTGTGATAAAAGGACTATAGTACACACTGTGTATTAGGTTATGTTAGATTATCAACCTTCACACAACTTGGGTGGTTATAATGTCTTGCTAGAGACCAATTATGATTTATGGGCTAAAATAGGAATTTTTGCCCATTGCCAATGTTGTGTGAACCTACACGGTTGCACACTTAGAACAGTCCCAAAGCAGACTTGGGTTAATTAAGCCAATAATAATCTTTGTGAAAGATTAAATAAATAAGTGAATATATATATATATGTAAATCTGTATGTGTGTGTGTATAATATTTATTTATTAACTAATTTATTTAAGGTAAGAGTTATCTAAATAAATAGGAAATGATTCTAATTTTGGAATTAGAATCAAAGTAGAAATTGAAGTTTAAACTTACCAAAGCTATTTTGGTAAATGGAGGTTTATAAAATCCTATAAAGGATGGTTATAAATACATCTCATTCTCTAGGGTTTATGGAATGCTAATTTTCTCCTCCTTCTTTTACTTCTTCTGTGTAGAGAAAATACATATAGAAAGAAAACAAAAGTGAGACTTAAAAGGTGCTAGCACACCTATACTATTTTGGGATATCTTGTTTGTGTGGATACCAGTAGAGAAAACATGAAAAGCTTGAGGTAGGGTGTCACCAAAGTGAATCCCCTCTCTTCCTTTGAACCATCTTACCATAAGATCATCTTGGTGAGTGTTTGGATTCCCACTTTAATCAATTTATTTGAATTATATGGATCCAGGTTTTAGAGTTTTTCATGAATTAATTTTTATTTTTTGCTGTGTTTTGCATCACGAAACCCAATAAATTGAATTTCCTAATGTTAGTATAGGTGGTATGCCCTAGAGGCCAACCATATATTTTGACATTATAAATTATCCTAAATGGCAATAAAAGAATATTCTATTATCTAAAGTGTTTATTTAATTGAATATTTATCCATTATCATCATGTTAAATAAATTTATTATCAAGAGTTGATACTATGAGCTACAACCATCTGCTACAAAATATTCATAATTGAATAATTAATATTTTGATAATATTAATTAGACTATCACCTTTGTCTATTTTCCTTGATTAATATATGATACTAATAGTAGGAGGTAGTAAGTCTCATACTAATTGATATGAGATATCAAAATAGACATGTGGATTTTCATATGATGGGTGGATCGAACAATGACATTAGATTTATGATCGTATGGATTTTCACTTATAGTCAACGATCACAATCTAGGTCATAGTGATGCATATAGTCCTATGACTTGAGGTGACATGGTCATTCACATTTGAGTGGTTAGGGTTTATTATTGCTTACATACTTGGGTTAATCATACATGGGTATATGGCGTGTGATGGCTCTAATCGATTAAATGTAGGGAAGAGTGTTAAACCAAAATGGGATTTATTGCATGGAGTGGACCGAGATAAGATCCTATACTATGTATGTCTTTTCTTGATGAATAAGTTCTTGGCCAGGACAAACATGACACATTTTGAAAGAGTTTCAATGCTAGAAAAAGTGTTTCTAGTATTTTTTATGTTTTATCAAGAATTAGAACTTGAGATGAGGTTATATGATACAGTTATTAGAGTTTGACTAAACCTTGACTCTAGGCTATATCGAGATCTTCTAATGAAGGGATTTTAGTGCACGATAATTTTGACCTAAAGGGTTCATGTGAATCAATATATGCATTCATTTATAATTGGGTAGTTGTGATATTAATACTAAGGGTCACTCACAACCTATGAGAACTAAATGTGTATAATAGAGATTCTTACATTTAGATTGGAAATGAGTTTCAAATAATATCAAGTGTTGATATTATTTTCTCATTGCCAATTAGACATGAACCTAGTAAGTCATACCTAAAAGAGTTTTACCAAATCACCATTAATATTAATCTAATTATTGATTAAAGTGTTTAATTAATTAATTAAAATGAATGGAATTATATTTGTGTTTTAAATAATGATTCTAGCATATCATGAAATCTAATTCAAATAAGTGCTTGATTATTAATTTATACTTAATTAATATAAGATATTAATTGAAGTGTTAAATTAATAATATAAATATATGTTATTTCTATTTGGACTTGGATTAATGGCCCAAGTAGCTTATGCTTAGGCCAAAAAGCATTTTGGACCAAAGATTAATCTAAAATATTGATAAAGCCCATAAAACTAATATAGGCCCATTCATTTAATGGATTGGGCTTAGGTCAAGTGTTAGCCCAATTACCAAGCCCAAGTCCATAAAGTGATATAGTCAAATTTGGCATATTAAGCACATTAAAACTTTAATGTGTAAATACTTGACTTTATCAAATAAGATTAGGTTGCATTGACAAGTGTAAGAAGATAAATGTAGACATATACATGTGATATAATTTCTACATACTTCTTTTTGTACACTAGTGACTTATACAAATTGTGTACATATTATGTTAAGCGGCATGCTTGTGATGTAATGGGTGATGTCATGAGGTGCTCCTTTTCTTTGCACATATAACCTAAAAAGACTTTCTATGGTCAAGAAGAGAACTTTAAGAGAATGGTTAGAGACACAAAATAGAAACAACATCTACATAAAAAAAACACTTGGTGTTCTTATAAAGGATTAATTTATTACAGGTCTTATAAGGGTCAATTGAGAGGATACTTAATCAAATCAAGGCAAGAAGGTGATTTGATGGAGCTTTGCTATTCCAAGCTAAAGGCCTTTCATTTGCAAGGCTAAAGCTCTTGATTCAAGTGTTGAACCTTAAGCACCTAAAGCTTGTAGATCTTTACTATTATGGCCTTCATCAAACTAGGAGTTTGTCAGTTTTCTTAAACTTAAAGTTTCCTAGGTTGATGATTATATATGTCACTTTGGCATTTATTTATATGTAACATGCAAAATGGATCTTTGGGATTGGAATTCTGAAAGGAAATGGTTATGCAACTTCGATGTGTGGTGATCACAAGTCATAAAAAGAGTGAAATTTTAAAATTTCAATTGCATAACCCTTCATCACATGAAGATTTCCAATCTCAAGGATCGAATTTGGATTTAACACATAGATAAATATCAAAATAACATGTAAACAATAACCTAGGAATTCTAAGTTTAGGAATACTTATAAACTCCTAAGTTTGATGTAGACCATAAGTATTCTACAAGCTTTGATGTACTTAGATTCACCTCTTGAATCAAATGCTTTAGCCTCTAGCTTAAAATACCAAAGCTCCTCTAATTCACCTTCTTGCTTAGATTGGATTAATGGCAAGTGACCTCTTTAATGACCCTTACAAACTTTCACTATTTTATTCTCCATACAAGAATATGTTTCTTTTTTTATTTTTCTTTTGTGTCTCTACACAAAGTCTCTAACCTTTTTTTTAAGAAACACTTCCTTAAGATATATATATATATATATATATATATACATATATAAAGCAAACCCTAATGACATAATCTCTTACATCACATGTATATAACTCATTATGATAAGTATACAACTTGTATAAGAGACAAGTACATAAAAAAGGTATGTAGAGAATTGAATACATCTCATGTATTTGTCTGCATTCATTCTCTACACATAATCATGAAACCTAATCTTGATTAAGCGAATGTCAACATTATACACTTAAGAGATAATGTGCCTAATAAGCCAAGCCTAAGCCTAATAAGCAATGCTTAATATTTATCATTTATTGTTAGTCAACATTATACACATAAGAGATAATGCATGCCTAACAAGACCATTTTGTCCATTCACACATACATGGACTTAGGCTTAGTAATTGGGCCAACTCTTGGCCTAAGCCCAATTTATATAACAAATGGGCTTGGATTAGGTCCATGGGCTTTCTCAACATCCTGGATTAATCTTTGTTCCAAAACTCTTTTAGGCCCAGGCCTAAACAACTTGGGCCATTAATCCAAGTCCAATTAGAAACAACATAAATTATTAATTTAATACACTAATTAATATCTCATATTAATAAAGTATAAATTAATAATTAAACCCTTATTTGAATTAGATTTCATGATATGCTAGAATTATTACTTAAAGCATAAATCTAATTCAATTAATCTTAATTAATTGATTTAACTCTTTAATCAATAATTAGATTAATGTTAATGGTAATTTGGTGAAACTCTTTTAGGTGTGACTTATTAGGTTCATGTCTAATTGGCAATGAGAAGATAATATCAACACTTGACATTATTTGAAACTCCTTTCAAGTCTAAATGTGAAAATGCTAATTATGCACATTTAGTTCTCATAAGTTGTGAGTGACCCCTAGCATCAATATCATAACTACCCAATTAGAAATGAATGCATGTATTGATTCAAATGAATCATTTGGTCATAATTAGCATGCACTAAAATCCCTTCATTAGAATATCCCAATATAGCCTAGAGTCATGGTTTAGTTAAACTCGAATAGTTATATCATATGGTCTCATCTCAAGTTCTATTCTTAATAAAATATAACCAACACTGAAACTCTTTCAGTTCATGTCATATTTCTCCTAGCTAGGAACTTATTCATCAAGAAAGAACTTAGATAGTATAGGATCTTATACCATTTCACTCCAACAATGAATCCTATCTTGGCTGAACACTCATCCCTACACTTAACCGACTAAAGCCACTGCATGCCATATACCCATGTATGATTAACACAAGTATGTAAGTGGTAATAAACCCTAGCCACTTAAATGTGGATGACCGTATCACCTCAGGTCAAAGGACTATATACACCATTATGACCTAGATTGTGATTATTGACTATAAGTGAATATCCACACAATCACAAATTTAACATCATGTTCGATCCACCCATCACATGAGTATCCACATATCTATTATGATATCTCATATCAAGTAGTATGAGACTCACTACCTCCCACTTTTAGTATCACATACTAATTAAGGAAAAGAGACAAAAGTGATAGTCTAATTAATATTACCCAAATATTAATTAATTGACTATGAACAATTTTATAGCCTATGTACTAAATAAATTTGTAGCTTATATTATCAACTCTTGATAATAAATTTATTTAACATTATGCTAATGGATAAATATTCAATTAAATAAATTTTTTAAATAATAGAATATTATTTTATTGCCATTTGGGATAATTTACAATGTCAAATATATGATTGCCCTCTAGGGCGTACAACCTATGCAATAAATTCTTCATCTCATGAAGGGTTATGTAAGTAAAATTTAGTAAAATTTTTGAAATTTTACTCTACTTAGGCTTGTGCTCACCACACATATTTCTAATGTCTATGTTACATAACTGATTCCTTCACCTAAATTGTCTTTCTTCAAAGTGCATGGTTGTGCACTTTAATATGCACAATTGTGCATACTAGAATTGTTAGAAAGTTCAGGAATTAGGCACAACCATGCCTGATTGGATCATCAGCAAGCTTGGTATTCTTTGGATCAGGCACAGCTCTGCATGTGTGAATTTTTGTAGGGTTGTCTTTTTGAAGCTTAGGGACAGTAGTGCAAGCTTCCTCATCTTGCTTTCATGAAGATTTTGAGCTTTCCTCTTCAATTACTTGCTTAGACACCACTTGCATTGATCTCATGTTATAGATACATAGACATTCAACACAAAAAGCATAAATAATAATAATAAAAATCTAAATAAAACTATGAAAACCCCCCAAAAACTTAAGTTCTAAAGAATCAAACTTAATGATGCCAATATTCAATGTTATTCTAGACATTTAGTCACTTAAAATTTAACTAGTTTGTGCTCAAAATCTAATATTTTTCACACTTATGAACTCCCTACACTTGAGCTTTTGCTTATCCTAAATCAAATCGTGAAAATAACCTATTAATATAAAGAACATAACTCATTGCCTAGCTTTAACTTAACTAGCTATTATAATCTTCATTTATCATCAAGCTTAAAAACTTAAAATTAGAATAATAACTCGAGGACAAGGATATGTTGGTCTACCATGTGAAGAGCAAACTTCTCAAGTGAATTCAAGAAAATGAAAAATTAAAATCAAAGAAAGACAAAAGTAAATAGGAATTAATTCAAAACTCGATTAATTTAAAATTCTCATGTACAAGGCACTTTTAAGCAATTTTATTTTATTTAATAAAAGTCTTCCTAATTGCAATATCCCCCACCTTTCACTCAGAACTCAGTGTGGATATCTCATAATGGGTCCTTTGGATAATACAAAATGTATAATTTTTATATAATGCAAAATGTAAAATTAAAAAAAATTAGTGTAAGAGATTTTTTATTTACATTCAGTATTTTATACCAAATCATTTAATATAATGATACATAAGTTAATGTTTTACACTTAATTAATAAAAATAAATGCATATGTTTTATCAGAAAATTTTATTGTGTCATAATGACATCATGTCATTTAGAAGTTTTACCTATAATAATAGGTAAAAAAGGTAATAATGTAAAATACTTGTTTAATTTTTATTTTTTAAAGATAAACTTTATTTTTAAAGATAAAATCTACATTTATGTAAGAAAAATTAGTAAAATATTTTATTTTTACTCAAACTAATAATAATAAATAATTTAACGATATGATTTTTTATTATTTTATTTTATTTTTATACTTGAATTATAAATGTATTTTCAATCTATAAAAAAATTAAATTATAGTAAAAATGAGATATAAATATTATAAAATTTTAATCAATAGGAATAGTTTATAATTAATAAAAAATATAAGTTTTGCATTAATAAGTTTTGTATTATATATATAGAAGACTCTCTCTTTGTCAGTTTCTATTTCTTTCTATCTCTCTTTATATATATATTGATGCAACCAAGCTAAGCAAGCCCATTAAACCAAGTGATCCATTGCCTTATGAGGGACTAATGAAAAGATCAAGGACAAAGAAGTTCAAACAAGCATTGAATTTGCTTGTCTTTCACATTACAAGCAAGTTGGTGGATTTGACTACAAGTACAAGCTTGGAGCCGCATGATGAAGAATTCAAGCTAATTAGCTTAATTTCCTATTCTGAAATTAATTAGCTTGAATTGGACGAATTTGGAAGTTATTTTTTTTCTATTTTGGAGTCAACAAGGAAGATTCAAAAAGATTCTAGAAGATATGAGAATATTCAAGGATATTCCAAGTTAAAGTCAACAAGTCAACAAGTCAAAGTCAAAGTCAAATAGTCAACAAGTCAAAGTCAAGGATCAATGGTCAACATGTGACATGGCATGCTTCTATTCTTAGTTGTCATGAGTTGTCATTTTACTTAGTTGTCATGACTTGTAATGAGTTGTCAATTATGACTTTTCAAAGATGAGTTGTCATGAGTTGTCATTAGTTATCCTATTTTGAAGGAAATCTCCTTAATTAAGGATTTTCCTATATAGGTATCTTTGGGAATAAGGAATAGAACCTTTTCCTTTAAGGATTAGGTTGTTTACATGCCTATATAAGGGCTAACCCTATGACATATGAATTGAAGCATTGAAATATAAAAAGTGAAGTTTTTCCTTAAACTTTGTTCTTTTGAAACTTTGCAAGTTTACTTGAATTGTTTCACTTCTACCTTTCATTACAATTGCTAGGTTATATTAAACTTAGAATTGTGTGATTGTTCATCTTATAATAGCTAAGTATCTTGCTTCAAATTAATAAGCAAGGGGTTTAGCTCCATTTTCACAACTTTATCTTGATGATCTTGGGCAAGATTTCAAAGTTGGATGCGCGTTCTATCTCTATTATAGGTAGGGTTCATATCAGTTTGGTATCAGAGCCAAACTTCAAGGTTTGGTTATTTATCATTTAATTTTTGTTCATAATTTCTTCTTCTTCTTCTCAATTTCAAAAAAAAAATCAAAAAAAAAAAACCAATCATTGTGTTTTATGCAAAAGGGTTCAAATCTATCAAAAGACCCTTAATTGAGTTAGTTTGTTCAATTTCCATATCTATTAAGAAAACAAAAAAAAATTTGTTACTTTGTTTTAATTCAGAATTGTGTTTTGTTTGTGTTTGTGGGTTTATAGCTCAAATTTGACTTCTTTTGTTAATTTTCATTGTGTACGATTTCCTGGCTTCTAAAAATTGGGTGTTTCTTGATTTTGAGCTAAGTTTTGTTCACTTGCTTATTTTCTTGTTTATTTGATTCGTGAATAGTCACTTTGAATTTTAAGTTTAATTTGATTTTTATGATTGTGGTGTTGAGTTGATTGAGCAATTTTTGCATAATTTTCATTAGTTTTATTAGAACTGAGATTTGGGGAATTTGAGTGGTAAAAGGCGAGTGGTGAGCTCATAAAAGGGTAAGAGCCTTATTGAGTGAAACACGAGTGTGAGTGCCATTTAAATTAAGTAAAACACGTAAGGGAGTGTTTGATGAGATCTTTTTTTATTGCTACTAATAATTTCTTGTAGGAAAAATTAAAGCAATGACTCAAAAAGGTGAAGAAGGAATGCCCGATCAAAAGATGTACATGAAATCCATGACCCAATTGTTTGACAAGTTGAGACTAGATTTGGTAAACCAAATTGGAGACTTGGCAGACCGAATAGACAAGATAGAGTCAAGTCATCATGGAGATGCTAGTACAATCAATACTAGAACCCATGGGAGACATGAACAAGAGGATGACGAATAAACATCCAATTCAGGCAGAAACGGGCATGTAAGAATTGATAATAACTTGGGAAGCATTAAGATGAAAATTCCAAGCTTTCAAGGCAAAAGTGATACCGAAGCCTATTTGGAATGGGAGAAAAAGGTGGAGTTCATCTTTGAGTGCCATCAATATTCTGAAGAAAAGAAGGTGAAGCTAGCTGCCGTAGAGTTTACCGATTATGCACTTGTTTGGTGGGATCAATTGGTGACTAGTAGAAGAAGGAACCATGATCGACCTATTGAGACATGGGAGGAGATGAAGGCAATCATGCGCAAGAGGTTTGTTCCTACACACTATTATAGAGAATTGTATAATAAACTTTAAAACCTTATGCAAGGATCTAAAAGTGTAGAGGAGTACCATTAAGCAATGGAGATAGCTATGATTAGAGCAAATATTGATGAAGACCGTGAGGCAACAATGGCGAGGTTTTTGCATGGGCTGAATAGAAACATAGCGGACTTAGTGGAATTACATCACTATGTTGACATGGATGATATGTTGCATATGGCAATCAAGATTGAGAAGCAATTGAAGTTCAAGAATTCCAAAGGCAATTCAACTTCTTCTAGTGCTTCATGGAAGTCAAATTGGAAGAATGGAGATAAGAGCTTCACTAAGGCAAAATTTGACAACAATAAAGGAGGAAACAAAGGGGGCAATGCCAAGACCAAAGACAAAGGTGAAATTCAAACTAAATGATCTCATGATGTTCAATGTTTTAAATGTTTGGGTTATGGGCATATCTCTTCTAACTACCCAAATAAGCGCACCATAACGATGAGGGGTAGTGAAGTCTTTAGTGAAAGTGATGATGATGAGTGCAATTTGGAGATGCCTGAGCTTGAGGATGCAAGTGATGATGAGGCTGTATAAAGTCTATCACATGGTGAATTGCTTGTTACAAGGCGAATCATGAATGTGCAAACCAAGATGGAGGATGAGGCACAACGTGAGAACATCTTTCACACTAAATGCAAGGTGCAAGATAAGGTATGTTGTATGATCATTGATGGCGGTAGTTGCACAAATGTAGCTAGCACCGTGTTAGTTAAGAAATTACATTTATATACCATGAAGCACCCTAGACCTTACACATTGCAATGGCTGAATGATTATGGGGAGATAAAAGTAACTAAACAAGTGAAGATAGCATTTTCCATAGGCAAATATGGAGATGAAGTATTATGTGATGTAGTGCCTATGCAAGCTTATCATATTCTTTTGGGGCGTCCTTGGCAATATGATAGGAGGGCTAATCATAATGGGTTTTCTAATAGATATTCTTTTGTAATGAATGATGTACCCATTACCCTTAAACCTTTAACCCCTAAAGAAGTGTATGAGGACCAAAAAGTCCTAAAGTAAAGATTTGAAGAGTTTGAAAAAGAAAAAGCAATAAAAAGAGAGAGAGAGAGTTTGCATAAAAAAGAAAAGGCAAATAAGCAAAAGGAGAGCTGTGAGAAAAGCAATGAGAGGAGTGAGCAAAAAGTGGAAAAAGGAGAGCTTGAGGGGATGCACAATGAGAAAAAAAAGAGTGATGCGCATGCAAAAGGAGAGTTGAGTGTGAATAAGGTAACACAAGAGAGAAAAGAAAGTTTTTATGCAAAAGAAAAAGATGTGAGGAAAGCTTTACTTTTAAGGCAGCTTATGCTTGTACTTGTTTACAAGGAATCTTATTTGAGCTCTAACGATCTTGACCCTTCTTTGCCTAGTTCTTTTGTGAGATTATTGCAGGAATTTCAAGATGTGTTTCCCGATGATATTCCTAGTGGTTTGCCACCAATAAGAGGAATAGAGCATCAAATTGACTTTGTACCTAGTTCTACAATTCCAAATAGACCTACGTATAGATGCAATCCTAAGGAAACCAAAGAGTTGTAAAGGCAAGTTGAGGATCTTATGAACAAAGGTTACATTCGAGAAAGCATGACCTCGTGTGCCATTCTGGTTTTACTTATGCCTAAGAAGGATGGCACTTGGAGAATGTGTGTTGATTGTTGTTCAATTAATAAAATAATAGTAAAGTATCGTCATCCTATTCCTAGGTTAGATGATATGCTTGATGAGTTGCATGGGGCTGTTATATTTTCCAAGATTGATTTAAAAAGTGGTTATCATCAAATTTGCATGAAAGAGGGTGATGAGTGGAAAACTGCATTTAAAACAAAATATGGTTTATATGAGTGGTTAGTCATGCCTTTTGGTTTAACTAATGCACCTAGCACTTTTATAAGATTAATGAACCATGTGTTATGTGCTTTCATTGGAAAATTTATGGTTGTTTATTTTGATGATATACTTATATATAGTAAATCTTTGGAAGAGCATATTGAACATGTGCATTTGGTTTTAGAAGTGCTGCGTAAGGAATGTTTGTATGCTAACCTTAAAAAGTGTAGTTTTTGCACACATAAGCTTGTTTTCTTAGGCTTTGTTGTTAGTGCAAAAGGAATAAAGGTAGATGAAGAGAAGGTCAAGGCAATTAAAGATTGGCCTACGCCTAGAGGAGTTAGTGATGTGCGAAGTTTTCATGGTCTTTCAAGCTTTTATAGGCGATTTATGAGGGATTTTAGTACCATTGCAGCGCCATTGACTGAAGTCATTAAGAAAAATGTTGGCTTTAAGTGGGGAGAAGCATAAGAACAAGCATTTAACATGCTTAAGGATAAGTTGACATCTGCTCCTTTACTTACTTTACCTAATTTTTCTAAAACATTTGAAATTGAATGTGATGCTTCAGGTTTTGGAATTGGGGCAACCAATTACTTATTTTAGTGAAAAGTTAAATGGTGCAAGCTTGAAGTACCCCACTTATGACAAAGAGATGTATGCCTTAGTTCACGCTCTGGAGACATGGCAGCATTATTTATTGCCTAAAGAGTTCATGATACATACTGATCATGAATCCTTGAAGCACTTGAAGGGGCAAAATAAGCTTAACAAATGACATGCTAGATGGAGTGAATTCATTGAGTCATTTCCTTATGTCATTAAAGACAAGCAAGGTAAAGAGAATGTTGTGGCTGATGCACTTTCAAGAAGGTATACTTTACTTACTTCTTTGGATGCCAAATTGCTAGGATTTGAATACATAAAAGAGTTGTATGAGAATGACAGTGATTTTGGTAGTGTTTATCATGCATGTGAAAATATTTCTTTTGAAAAGTTCTATAGGCATGATGGTTACTTGTTTAAAGAGAAACGGTTGTGTGTTCCTAACTATTCTATGCGTGAATTACTTGTTCATGAAGCACATGAGGGTGGTTTAATGGGACATTTTGGTATAACCAATACTTTAGATGTTTTACATGATCACTTTTATTAGCCTAACATGAAAAAAGATGTTGTTATGCATTGTGTGTAAACAAGCTAAGTCTAAGTTAAAACCACATGGTTTGTATATGCCTCTACCCGTGCCTAGTTCACCTTGGATTGATATTTCCATGGATTTTGTGCTTGGTTTACCTAGGACTAGGCAAGGACATGATTCAATATATGTTGTTGTAGATAGGTTTTCTAAAATGGCTCACTTTATAGCATGTAGAAAAACTAATGATGCACAACATGTTGTGGATTTATTCTTTAAAGAGATTATTTGTTTGCATGGCATGCCTAGAACAATTGTGAGTGATAGAGATGCTAAATTTTTAAGCTACTTTTAGAAGACTTTGTGGGGTAAATTGGGCACTAAAATTTTATTTTCTACAACCTATCATCCATAAACTGATGGGCAAACTGAGGTAGTTAATAGAACTTTATCTCAATTACTAAGAACCATGGTTAAGCATAATTTGAAATCATGGGAAGATTGCTTGCCACATATTGAATTTGCATATATCGTAGTGTGCATTCTTCTACCAATTTTTGTCCTTTTGAGATTGTTTATGGTTTTATTCCATTGAGTCCTTTAGATTTGATTGCTTTACCTTTGAGTGAACAAGTAAATCTAGATGGAAAGAAGAAGGCAGAATTTTTGAAGTCCTTACATGAAAAGGTGCGAGCAAATCTTGAAAGAAAGAATGAGCAATATGCCAAACATGCAAACAAGGGGCGCATAAAAGTTGTATTTGAACCAGGTGATTGGGTTTGGGTACATTTGCATAAAGAAAGGTTTCCCACTCAAAGGAAATCTAAGTTGATGCCTCGTGGTGATGGACCCTTCCAAGTTTTAGAGCGCATCAATGACAATGCTTATAAGATTGACTTACCCGATGAGTATGGTGTAAGTGCTACATTTAATGTTGCTAATTTATCTCTTTTTGATTTTAATGTAGGTGCTGATTCGAGGACGAATCATCTTGAGGAAGGGGGGAATGATGCAACCAAGCTAAGCAAGCCCATCAAACCAAGTGATCCATTGCATTATAAGGGACCAATGACAAGATCAAGGACAAAGAAGTTCAAACAAACATTGAATTTGCTTGTCTTTCACATTACAAGCAAGTTGGTGGATTTGACTACAAGTACAAACTTGGAGCCGCATGATGAAGAATTCAAGCTAATTAGCTTAATTTCCTATTCTGAAATTAATTAGCTTGAATTGGACGAATTTGGAAGTTATTTTTTTCTATTTTAGAGTCAATAAGGAAGATTCAAGAAGATTCTAGAAGATATGATAAGATTCAAGGATATTCCAAGTCAAAGTCAATAAGTCAACAAGTCAAAGTCAAAGTCAAATAGTCAAAGTCAAAGTCAAATAGTCAACAAGTCAAAGTCAAGGATCAATGGTCAACATGTGACATGGCATGCTTCTATTCTTAGTTGTCATGAGTTGTCATTTTACTTAGTTGTCATGACTTGTAATGAGTTGTCAATTATGACTTTTCAAAGATGAGTTGTCATGAGTTGTCATTAGTTATCCTATTTTGAAGGAAATCTCCTTAATTAAGGATTTTCCTATATAGGTATCTTTGGGAATAAGGAATAGAACCTTTTCCTTCAAGGATTAGGTTTTTTACATGCCTATATGAGGGCTAAACTTATGACATACGAATTGAAGCATTGAAATATTAAAAGTGAGGTTTTTCCTTAAACTTTGTTCTTTTGAAACTTTGCAAGTTTACTTGAATTGTTTCACTTCTACCTTTCATTACAATTGCTAGGTTAGATTAAAATTAGAATTATGTGATTGTTCATCTTATAATAGCTAAGTATCTTGCTTCAAATTAATAAGCAAGGGGTTTAGCTCCATCTTCACAACCTTATCTTGACGATCTTGGGCAAGATTTCAAAGTTGGATGCACGTTCTATCTCTATTATAGGTAGGGTTCATATCATATATATATATATATATATATACACAAACACACACACACATTATATTGTTTCATCTAATTTGTTTTTCAATTATAAATATGTGTATATAATTAATTGAAAATTTTAATAGTTTTTGTATATATTGTTTTATTTTTAATTAATCACTTTAAAGTTTTTATATTATATTGTTTCATGTAATTTATTTTTCAATTATACATATGTGT
Organism: Mallotus nudiflorus; assembly: GCA_947683625.1. Classification (NCBI taxonomy): domain Eukaryota; kingdom Viridiplantae; phylum Streptophyta; class Magnoliopsida; order Malpighiales; family Euphorbiaceae; genus Mallotus; species Mallotus nudiflorus. The sequence continues at coordinate 339,990 of CANTUR010000088.1, read as the reverse complement.
ATATAATTAATTAAAAATTTGAATAGTTTATATATACTTCATTTTATTTCTAATTAATCACTTTAAAGTCTTTATATTATATTATTTCATCTAATTTCTTTTTTAATTATAAATATGCATATATATTAACGGTTTACGTTTATATTTATATTTTTGTTGGATTTTATATTACTTTGTCTTATTTGGCTAACAATAATGAAATTGTTGTTTGATGTAAAAAATTATTCTATTTTTCAATAATTACATTTTATTACATGGAAGAAATTTAGATATGTACATGATTGTAGACGACAGAGTTTAGCACGTACCCAAGTGTTTGGCGACCAGGCACCGTGTGATCTCGAGGCCCACTATGAAATAGAAAATAGGCTTAAAGCCCAAAATGGAGAAGGAGTCACCACCCGGATGAGACCTAGGACACACTATACGGCAACTAGATTTTGTGGAGATTCCAAGAAGCCGTCATTAGAGAAAAAGTTCAAAAATTGGGTATAGCCTTTTAGAATGCCCACCAACTTTATAGTTGGCCTTAGTTTGTGTTTTGCATTTTATTACTTTTAATTATTTAATTACTTCTTCATTAACATGCAAATTATGATTGCCTTCAAACAATTTCCAATTTTACATTTAAGTTTGAATTTGCACATTAGTTCGATTTCATGCTTTTTAATAGGAGTTACAATATCTAACACATAAATAAATATCCATTCACTAAATAAATATAAATTCGCATGCAAAGAAAGGAGGGTGGAGAATAGATTACAACATTTTTTTCATGTAGGAAAAAGTGTAATAAACAGAAAATAAACCAAAAGTAAACAAAAATTAAACTGAATAATTAAAAAAATAAACTAGAGGAAACATGAATTATAATTAGATGATTAAAATAATCTAAAATTCTTATAATGAGCAAAACATTAGTCTCCTTAAATACATAGATCCTACAAAAGGTAGCCATAAAGTTAATCCATAAACTAAATAAACATAAATGAAAGTAATAAACGTGTGACTATTTTAATTAAACAAAGCAAATGAATAACAGTATAAAAGTTACAAAATAAAAAATTCATGAAAATACATACAAACATAACCCACGTGAAATGTTTAAGGAAATTATAAATAAGTTATGCACGACTCTGTCGAAATGGTGATTGCCTCATCATTGAGGCATGGCCTCATTACAAACAGAACAAGCGTCGCCTGACTAATAGGCGTAGCAGTAACTTGACAAGCTCCTTAAGTTCTAAGCAAACAAAATATGATGGAGATGAATACAAACTAACAAATATATAAAGTATTCTAAAAGATCATGTCATGAACACAACATAAATGGAGGATAAATCTAAGGAAGTACAAGCAAGTAACAAAGAGAAACTCTTACTAACATGAAAGTAGAAACTCTTACTACTTATAAGCTTGCTTTTCAAAATGGTTGGCCCTTAGAGGTTAGTTTTGATATCAAGCTCTACTTGAATATAAGAGTTCCTGCTTCTTCCTTTAAGAAAAATGGTTTTTCAAGCTCACTTCTTCTATTTTCTTCTTAAGAACATCCCCTCTCTCTCTTCCTTTTAGGTCTCTCCCTTTTATTCTTTTTTTTTGAAACTTACTCTCACTCGCTAATGGTTGTTATCCCTGTTTTCTCTCTTTTTATTTCCCTTTTAACTCCCCATGCCTTTGACAAGACTCTCTCTTTTCCACCCTCATTATTACACTCTTTCTTTCTACTCTCCAAGCCCTTATTTTCACATAATAGGTTTAGTTCAATAGGAAGTGGCCCTACCAACTTGACCACCATTGTCACTTTTGCATTTAATACAGGTGCCAGTGGCTGTTACAAGGTGGCTCCCCTTCGATGAGGTATCGCCTCTCTAGCCCTGACCTAAGACCCCCCCTTTGGGCCAGAACGAGCTTAAGCTTAGATTTATATGCTTAAGCCTTATGTTTACATGGGTTTTGGCTTGGAATGTGTTTAGGTTCTCAGGTTCATTTTCAAGAAGATTTTAGGTCTTCTTTTGCATTAAAGATTTGCACATTCTCATAACTAGGGTAAAATCGTGGGCCAATCAAACCGAGCATCCATAGTTTTCCCCTATTATAAACCTATCAAATCGGGTGTCTACAGTTTGCCCCCTGATTTTTTTAAAAACCAAATGCATGCAATTATAATTTTTTAAAAATCACATGCAACGGGTATACTCGATTCCCAAGTCTCACTCAAAAATTGAATTCCTTAAAATTTGTGCCATTGGCCTTGGGTATACAAACCCAAGAGGTCAAATCTTGTGCTCTAATATTTTAATTAAAAAATTTTGAAATTGATAACATCTTGATACTTCAATCAGAAGATATCAAATCCAATAATATTCTAACACTTCGATCAAAAAATTCCAAATCCAATAACATTCTAATACTTCGATAAGAAAATTCCAAATCTAATGACATTTTGATACTTCGATTACAAAGCTTTAAAACTAATTAAGAAATTCATTCCATCGGCCTCGATGTTCAAAATTGAAGGCTCAAATTTTCTTCAATAGTTAGAAAGCTCATGCTGTCAACCTCGGGTATACAAACTTGAGAGTCAATCCCTTAAAAATCTGTGCCATCAACCTTTATGTTCAAAACTGATAGGTTAAATTTTTGTCTTTTTTCTTTTAACAATTGTTCAACTGTTAGCTTTAAGGCCTAAGCCTGAAAGGCCACTTCTGTCTTGTCTAATTTTATCAGAAAACTTCATCCTTTTCAATTTCTATATAAACCTCTTTCTCTTTTCTTTTGTTTTTTCCCTAAAGACTCAATTTCTTCTCATTTCCTTTACCTTTTCTTTTCTTTTCTTTTCAAAATACTCCTTTTTTTCTTTTTTTCCCTTTTTCTCTTTTTCCTTTTCTTCTCTCCAACGTCTTCCTCTTCCAACAATGGATGCAGCCCGAACTCTTGATCCACCATAATAGGACCCAGTGATGCCACCCATAGATCCTCTACATACTCTTGAATTCTTGATTGGGAATGAAATTTCGATCACTATAAGTTTAGGCACCCATATATGAACTTTGGCTTCCGAAGAGGTTTTGATATGATCCTAATGCAATCCAAGATTTAATTTTTATCAATTCATCTTTTGGTAGCCTACTTTAGTATTTTGGTCATATATTTCTCTACAGATGTTGGATTGAGGTAATTAAAAATTCTATGGAAACCTGACACATATTTCTACAACTTTAATGAAGAAAGTTAGAGTTAATTCGATCATCTTCATGGGCTAAAATTATAAAATATTATCAGGTCGTGTACAATACTAGGCAGACTGAATATACATCAGTAAATAGGCTGTATCTCACTCAATATAAATCCAAATGAAGTGATTCAAGATTCTGATTAAAGCTTACATCAAGGGCTATAACTTTTATGTTTTGGTTTCCATCAATTAGGGTTTAATTATGGTGAAATGTGCACAACAACGTGCTGCATATGTCAATCCGAATGTAATCAGGATTATATTTTATTATTTAGATAGAATTATATTTTCTTGTTTAAGAAGGATTTTATTTTCTTATTTAGTTAGGATATTAATTAGGTTTTATTTAGGGTTTCTTTAAGTCTACATAAAGGTCTTATTTTATGTAACTTAAAAAGATTATTATTGAGAATTTAAGTTTTAAAACCTAAAGGCTGTTTTGCTTTTATCTTTGTGTTTTTGTGTAGAATACATGCTTTTAGGAACATTCAAGTAGATTGATTATCTTCTTATGGAGTGTTTCGAAATTGGAATTTAGAAATGATTTTTCTTTATTCTAATTCTTTGATCATCTAAGTAATCTGATTTCTAACCATTCTTAGGGGTTGTTGCTGAATTGACTATTGGGGTTTTCAAGTTAATGCTTCAGGGGTTTAAATACATAAATGGGTTCTCAAGCTTATTCTTGGAGGTTCTGTATCAGGTTTGTATCCAAACCAATAATTTTCTCATGCAAATAATCATTAGGTTATGATTAGTAGACATGCATTCATCATTAAGAATAGGAATAGACTTGATTAAATCAAGAAAATTGAAAAAGATAAAGAAATTAAAAACTATCCCGTGTGCTTTAACATAAAGAGGTGTCACCTCTTTGATGAGGTGATTTCCTTATTGATTAGGCATCACCTTATTAGGGAGAGGCATCACCTCCTTAAGGAGAGGCATCATCTTTTTGATAGAAACCATCCTTTTTCACTACTTCATAAAGGCATCACCTCTTTGAAGAGGCATCACCTCTTCACATTGAGGTGATGATTGAGGCAATGACTTTTCAATGAGGCATCGCCTCTCTAATAGTATTCATCACTTTTATTTTTCTATTTTAAATAAATTACATAAATTCTAACTTCCTCATTCATTTCTAGTATGACTCCCACACATTCAATGACATCAAGAATTTTAATGGGAGCAAGTGTGGTACAACAAGCTCACGGATGATGTCAAGGATCAGATCTAGGATACTGGGTTTAAGGATTTCATTCTATCACTTCTAGTTGCTCAGGGGCAGGCCTACTATCAGTTGTTGCACGCTATAATGGAGAGATGGTTTAAGACCACACACACATTTCACCTTTCTTTTAGTGAGCTCATGGTGGACTATGTCTCCTATGCTGCTATTACTAGGATTGCTTGTGTAGGTGATGTTGTCTCATTTGACATGAGCATCCATTAGATGACTCTAAATCGGGTAGCTTACATCAAACAACTGCTTAGAATGGTTGTAGACATGAAGGGGACTCACACCATTAAGATTAACTCTATTCGGAGCCACTACACTCGTGCTAAGGTTGAGGCCATTACCACCGACTAAGAGATCAACTAGATAGTTAGGGCATTCTTGGTTTATCTACTAGGTTCTACCTTATTTGCTGACACTGCCAGTTCCATTTACTTGATATTTTTTATGCCCCTTCGAGACTTAGATCGAGTGTCTTCTTATGATTGGGGTAACTGTGTGTTAACTTATCTATACAAGAGCATGGATAAGGTAGTTCGACAAGCTAAATGATTATGTGGCTTCTAGCACACCGTCCTGGTGAGTACTCCTCCTCCTTTATTTTTTTGAACTCTGTTTATCAATTACCTTTATTATTTATTAAAAATTTTCTTTTACAAGTATGGGCCTTAGAGCTAGAGTTGATAAGGGGAATAGCCCGCGTTAGTGACCTTTGTTTTCTTGATGTTGGCATGGTGGCGTGCTAGTAGCTCATAAAGGAGGCACTTGGCTTGTGTGCATGTTCATCAGGAGTGGTTGAACTCCTTGTCCTATGACGAGGTACTTGAAAAAGATAAAGGCACTATCATTAGTATCACATAGTTATAGAATCCATGTCACTTACATGTTCTTCTTTACAGCTGTGTCAGGATTTATAGGGTCCTCAGGATAGGTGGCTCATAGAGATGACTCATTTAAGACCGTTGTCTTTGCGATGAGTGCTGCTTTATGGACCTAGCTGTTGAGTGTGGTATCTCGATGATAGGATCCTCTATTAGGATCATGACACCCATGCTAGGTGCATCCCCGCATCACCTCCCGCAGGTATATTCTAGATGCACCTATTAGAGAGTGACAAGCTGGCTAGAGTGGTCATAGGAGACCTTATTGAGACATACACTATGAGGAGCAAGAGCCTCTACCTGAACTTTGTCAAAGCCAATTTATTACAGTAGGGGCCTCTTTCAACTGTTACCACTTCTCATGTATACACTTGAATTTCCCATTCTTGTTTTTATTTTTTTTAATTACACATTGACTTAACCTCTCCTATCCATAAATGCCAACCACATGTTCCACTCATAGAGCTTGCTCCTATACATAAGAGACCCCTTTAATGAGCTTGCACTGATAGCGGGGAGGGTACCTCTGCTAGAGCACCACCTCCTAGAGCTCCTTGTAGTTCCAACTCATGGATAGTCGTTGGCCACCTAACTCACACTCTTAACTTGTTAGGTACCCTTAGGGAGCTTATCTTATGAGTTCCTAACATTGGATGATACTTTGACACTGACATGTACTTATGATTCTACTCATGTAAGCCTTTTTCTTTTCTTGCATTCATGATTAACCTCAACAATCCATTAGTAGTACTTGATCTAAAATCATGTAGATTCCTCTAGACTAGGGAATGTACATATATTGCTTGATCGAGGCTCCATGAGATCATCTAATGATCATCACTCAACAGTAGAGGGTAATGATTTTCCCCTACTTCTATAAGTATGCATGATTATATGAGTGCTTACCTTGGATTATATACAAACAAGACCATAATGTTGTTAGCCAAGCTAGGATCACAGCCCTTTAGCACCAAATTGTCGCTCTCTAGATCAAGGAGGGGGAAGAAGAAGAAGAAGATGAAAAGGATGCTGGTGATGGTACTGATCGGGGCAGTGATGGAGATGATATAGAGACCATAGAGATAGAGGCTTCTTAGATAAGGACTTAGACTTCTTTTCTATAATTTCTAGATTTCTAATATTGACATATTATTTTAGCTTCATTTTGGACACTCAAGTTAAAATTTGATTAAACATTTAAATAATTTTATTCATTTTAGCAAAGACTCTATTCATTCCAGCACAATGCTACATAGATTCACTGTTTAATTATAAAAATTTCCAGCCAATGAATCAAAACAGGATGTATTAAACAAAAAATACACAGCCAAAATGTGCCTCTAACTGCCGCAGAGGCATTTTTTTCTCCATTGAGGTGTCACCTCCTTATGAAGAGGCGATTTCTAAATGCCTCTTCGTGATGAGGCACTGCCTGATCAAAGAGGCAAATGCCTCATAAGCTCTACTACAAATCTCCTTTTTAAACTTCATTTCTCTTGTCAAAATCAACTTCTTCCTCTCACATCTACACCTCAATTCTTCTCTTTCTCTTTCCTGATAGCCCCAAAAATCACTAAATATGACTAAGAGAAGTTTTAAACAACTATAAATGAACTTGAAGGGCTTATATGGTGAATCCTGGGCAAAACTAGAATCCTTCCACTTATCGATTTTCAAATCTCTTTAAGCAAGGAGAATTAACTTTACCTTTCTCCATGTTGTGGCTAAATTTTAGGATCCAAGTAAACACATTTTTTGATTTAACATGATGGAGATATGCCCCTTGTTGGAGGAATTTGAGGTTATTCTGGGATGTCCCCTAGACTCTACTTATCAAATTACAATCCCTCAGGTTGGAATTTTAGACTTACGCTCTATCCAACATCAGATGGCTAGATTGTTCAATCTCTCCCCTCAATCTTCTCAATGCTACATTTTTGGTAATGAAGTTTTAGTGGGATCCTTCCTCGAGCTTATTGCAAATAAGGACAAAAAGGAAGCTTACTAGCCACAGATGATCACCCTCTACTTGTATGCTCAGTTCTTACTAGCTTATACTTCTAGTGAGTGTGATTCAAAAGTCCTCCGTATCATAGACCAAGTGGAAGTTAGGCTCAATCCTTTCCCCTTATTCTAGCAGAAACCATTATCGGGCTAGACTACTTTCTAAAAACCAAGTGATTCTTTAGGAGTCCATTATTGATGGAGGTCAGCTTTCTCCTCTCTTTTCTTTATTTCCTATTTTTCCATCATCTTATAATTCATTTCTTTTTAGGCATGGCTTCACGAAAAGCTAAGATTACTCGAGCCTCCCAAAGACATTGCGCACTACAAAATGAAACATTACTAAACTACAAAGCTCTACCCTATACCAGAAGACGTTCATAGTTGGTTGTCCATATTTCCTAATATTATGATTTGATGGATGTGCCCCTAGTGGAAGCTATAACACATGACCATCTGATATTACACCCAATGTGTCCCTATAGATGGCCTTCACTTTACCACTTTCTACAATCTTGCACATCTTTGCCTATAGTATGGATAGAAACAGCTGATTGTGGGGTTAGTGCATGAATTCAAACCAGGACCCCTCTCTCAAAACTTCATAGACAACTTGGTTGCTACTTGACCTCATAGAATCATTTAGCAGCATATTAACTACAATAGAGATTAATCTACCAATGATTAGTATAAGGCATGGATTCAATTGTAACAAATAGAAAAGGATGAGTTCATGAGAAATAAAAGGATAAGAGAGTTGTAACTATCAAGTGCTCAGGGTGTTCTGCAAAAGAAGTATAAACAAAATTAGTTTATTAAATTTAGTTATCATTTCCATTTTATGTTAGATAGAACTTGCTTTTATTGTTAAACAGTTTGTAATAGACATTTAATGCAATGTTCAATAATAATTTAGGCAATCCATTTCATTTAAATCAAGCATAAGATTACTATACATTTTGCTTCTGATACAACTCTTACCATTAGATGGCATGCCCTTGCAAGTTTTCCAACTAAGTATTTTTCTTTCTTTCTCTCTCCTTTTACATGTTCTTTATTTTTGCATGGACCACTTCTTTTAAGGTTTTCAATCTAGCAAGACTTTTATTTATTTTATTTATTTTTGTCTCTAACTTTTTCCTAGACATACTACTTTTGAGATTTTCTCCTTAGCGAGACTTTATAGAAAGTATTTATTAAGCTTGTCTATGTTAGTAGGCTCTTTGAACTCATTCCCATCCATGTCAAACAGAATTGCATAACCCTTGGAAAATAGCTTTTTTACCACATAAGGACCTTCCTAATTTAGCTTGAACTTTCGCCATGGGTTAGTCATGATTGGCTTCATAAGCTTTAACACCAAATCACCCTAGCTTGATCTTTTTGTTATAGGCTCAAACTATTCTTTCTGATATAATTAGGTGTGATACATAGCTTTTATTCTTTTTTCATCCAATAATATCAAGTAAGTTAATTGGCTCTCTACCCACTGATATTCAGGGATTTTGGATTCCAAGAGAACCCTTAATGATTGAATCTCCACCTCTACTTGCAACATAGCTTCACACCTATATACTAAGGAATACAAGGTGAACCAATCAATGCTCTGTCAGTAGTCCTACATCCTAATAATGAAAATTGTAAATAATCCACACAGTCTCAATAATTCTCCATCATCTTAACTAAGATCTTTATGTTTTTATTTGCAACCTCTACTGCCCTATTCACCTGTGGTTTATATGGAGATGACATGTGATGTCTAATTTTATATTCTTTTAATAATGCCACTACCTTTGCCAGAAACTAAACACCGTTATTTATGACAACATGATGAGGCAACCCATATCTGCAAATTATGTTCCTCTCAATGAACCTTACCATTTGCTTCGAGCCAACGATATTGTATGACTTAGCTTCGACCCATTTTAAGAAATAATTCCATAATGTATCGATGACCATTTGATGCTTTTGGCCTTATCTCCCTTATAATGTCAATTCACCAAACTATAAATGGCCAAGGAGAAGTCCTTCCTTGAAGTTCCATGGATGGAAAATGGCTGAAATCCCCGTAGGCCTGATAATTATGGTACTTTTTTACAAACTTAACATAATATATTTCCATGGTCAGCTAGAAGTAACCCTGATGAGATATTTTCCTTGCCAAAATTATCCTATATATGTGTGGCCTGCATACTTTTTCATGAACTACTTCCATTATTTTCCAAGCTTCACTTTTATCTACATACCTTAAGTGAACCCTAGTTGGCATCCTTTTGTACAACATCCTATTATGGCTGATGAACTTTCATGACAACATCCTCAAGGACATTCTTTCGTTTTTATTAGCATCTTCAAGGAATTGCCCCATTTCCAAATACCGTTATAAATCATAAAATTAGGGCTTTTCTATAGTATCAACTGGTATCACCCTTACCTCTTTATAATAAGGTTTTGAGACTTTACTAGAATTAGGGGCTTAATTTCTATTTGCTTCAGATTTTCCCATATAGAAGCCAAAGTGGCTAAAGCATCTACCAGCTCATTCTCTTCTCATGGAAAGTCTATAAATTTGTATTGAGTAAAAGCCAAGAGAATGGTAGTGGAATAATCCCAATACAATCTTAATTTGTCTTCCCTGACTTCCCATTTATTAGAGATCTATTTTATCACTAGCATAGAATCCCTATATACCGTGACCTCCTCTGCCCTCACATTCTGAAGTGCCTCTAACCTAAAGATACAAGCTTCGTATTCTGCTTGATTTTTTGTCACTTCAAATTCTAACCTTTTCACCATTGGGCTCTTTTCTCCTTCCAGCATGATTAGAATTACACTAATGCTAGCCCCTTTATTATTGACCACTCCATTAAAGTACATCTCCCAACCTTAGATCTCTATTGCCCCTAAATGCTCATTTGGAAACTCTAGCTCCTACTCCTGTTTGTCATTTATTAGGTTTTGAGCTAAGAAGTTTGCCACTGCTCTTCCTTTTACTACCTTCTTTGCTATATATTCTATATTAAATTCAATGAGTAGAACTAGCCATCTAGCTAATTTTCCTGTGAGTGACAGAGTCTATTGAAGATATCTAAGGGGATCATGTTTAGAAATCACCTAAACTTTGTACGACTGGAAATAGTGTTGAAGTTTCTTAGTTGCCTAGATCACAACCAAGCATGTCTTCTCAACCAGGCTATAATTAGCCTTATTTTACAAGAGCTTCTTACTTAAGTAATACACCACGTGCTCAACTTTACCTTTACCTTCTTGAACTAACATCGCACCTATCATATCCTTCTCAATTGCCAGATAAAGAATTAGAGGCTTTCCTAGCTTTAGTGACTGTAAGAATGGAGGCTTCACTAAATAATTCTTAATAGTTTCAAAAGCCTGTTAACATTTATTATCCCAAATTATCGGTTGATTCTTTCTCAAGAGCTTAAAAGTTAGCTCACAAATGGTGGTCAGCTTAGTTATGAATATACTAATGTATTGCAATCGCCTAAAGAATCCTTTGACTTCTTTCTCATTTTTTGGTGCGAGCATCTCTCCGATTGCTTTAACTTTATCCAAGTCCACCTCTATTCCCTTATGGCTAATAACTTTAACTTTATACGGGTCCACCTCTATTCCCTTATGGTTGACAATGTGTCCTAATAACTTCTTAGATGTCACCCCATAAACATACTTCTTCAGGTTTAACCTAAGATTGTACTTCTCTACTCTTGCTAGAAAATTGTCTAGAGCCTCAAAGTGTCGTTCCCTAGTTGGAGATTTCACTATCATATGATCAACATATACCTTTATCTCTTTGTGGATCATGTCATGCAACAAGGTGGTAGCCATCCTCTGATATGTAGCTCATGCATTCTTCAATCCAAATGGCATGACCAAGTAATAGTAAATACCCCATTTGGTTATAAAAGACATTTTCTACTTGTCCATTACTGCCATCATGATCTAATTATATCCTAATAAACCATCTATAAAGGAGTACATCGTGCAGGAAGTCACACTATAGATCAGTGTGTCAATATGCGGTAAAGGAAAATTATCTTTTGGGCAAGCCTTATTTAAATCTATGTAATCCATGCACATCCTAACCCTCCCATCTTTTTTAGGGACTAGGATAATATTTGCTAGCCACTGGGTGTCTTCTACCACCTTTAGAAACTTTGCCTTTAGCTGCTTTTCAACTTCTTCTTTAATCAAAAAAGTCCATTTTAGCCTCAACCTTCTCTTCTTTTGCTTTATTATTATGATGTGAGGACACATAGGGATCTTGTGTTTTGTGATTTCCCTGTCAATCCCATATATATCCTTATAGCACCAAGAAAATACTTTATGTCTTTTTAAAGTTTCTTTCATTTTTTTCTCATCAAGAGTTAAATTAGAAGCAATTAATATATTCTTAGGGTTATCATTTGTACCTAGATTAAATGATTTAGTTTGCACATAATTAATGTTAAACATATTCATGAAATGATCATCATAAATAGAATAGCGATTAGGAAACACATCACACAAATAAGCAAAATCAGACTTCATTGCATCCACTTTAGAAAAGAACAAGTCATCAATTTTAAATAAAGTAGTAAGGGCAACATCAAAATCATCATAGATAATATCCATGATAGAATTTATGACATAGGTCTCGAAATCCAACTCCTTTTCCTGATCAGTAATGTTCCTTAGCTCTGAAGCAACAATGACCTCATCAGACTCTTCTTCAGCCAGCACTAACTCTTCCATAGGAATGACCTCAGTTGCAACCTTCTTTACACCATTCATAAATTCAGCAAAGATCTCAAATCTTAGGATCACTTCCCAGCCATTAAAAGAGGTTCAGGAGTTCCCGTGTATAGATAAATAGTACCCTCTTTAGCAAAAACAACCCATAATCCCTGCCTCTTGGTTTCAATAGTAACCTCATTTTCATCCTCGAAATCTTTGGCTCCAGAATATCTAATCCCATGCTTCAAAATAGGGACTTTTTGGTTCAACAAATTTAGGTGGTCCACTCTAATTCTTTCCTAGCCTTAGTCCAAGCATGAACTTTATGCTTCTCATCATGTTCATAACCTTCTCATCCAGCTCATCTTCATAAATTATACAGACTTTAAAACTTAGGCTTATAGGAATCTCCTTAGGGGCCAATTTTAGAGTAGCCATAGTAGCCTTGGTCTCTGTTGAGATGGTAATAACCTTGCCTTCATGTGGAAATTTAATTTTTTGATGAACATTGGATGACACACCACCCAAAGGGTGAAACCACGGCCTCTCTAGTAGAATGGCAAAGGTCACAGGATTGTCTATCACATGTAGGTTGACCCAACTTTCAATGGGCCCAATCTTGACCAAGGCTCAGAATGTTCCTTCAAGAGGTCTCTTCAAATTATCATAGGCCATGATGACTACATCAGAGGGTTTTAAGACTGCTACAGTTAATCACAATTTTGATAGAATCTTCAGTGGGCACATATTAATGGTGGAGCCATTATCCACCATTACACAACAAATTAATTTTCCTTTTACCTTGGCTTTAATGAACAAGGCCTTGTAATGGTCCTTTCCCTCTAATGGAAAATCATCATCAGAAAACATAATAGTACCTTAAGGAGTTTCCATTACGGACTTAATCATTTGTTTAGGGATGCAACTCGTTGAAATTCTCCTTTGGTCCAAAGCTAGAACTAGTGCTTCCTGATGGTCTCTATAATGCATAAGTAATTCCCATACATTAGCAATAGTTTCTTCATCCTTCTTCACCTCTTCCTTCATATCCTTTTTCATCTCTATAGGTTTAGCAGACTCAGTTTCTTCTTCTTTCTTTTCAACCTTCCTAATTGATTGACTCTCTTCACTTTCCTTATTTTCCTAGGGATCAACCATTCCCTCATCTTTATCATCGAAGCTCCAGATATCCAAGACACTTATAATAGTCTCTATAGGCTATTTAGTTAGGTTTATGTCTTTTGGTTTAGGTTTTGATGGCTCAGAAGTGGAGTCAACAAAGGAGTTAAAGACTTGTTCCTTTGTTAAGCTAGTATTAGTCATAAGGATGGGTGAATTTGGTAGTGGGATGTTTCAATAGTTGGACAAAGGGTTATTTTAGGTGTTTGGTTTTTGAGTTTCAGGATCAGTAATTTTACCTACATTAATAAGGTCTTAGATTTCATATCTGAATCGGGTGCAACTATCAGTGTTATGTTCAATAGCTTAATGATACTTATAGTAAAGCTTTAGGTTGGTATTTGGTAAAGGTTGTTTTGGAAAGGCTCTTTTCAATAAACTTCTCAAGCACTTTAGAAAGAGGTCGCCCTAAATTTGAAAACCTTTGGGGTTATTTGATGGCATTAATTTGTACACTACTACTTGGCCTGCTTACTTCTTTACCCTTGGATCTTCCATTAAAACTTCTTTTCTTATGCCAAGTTTACCTCTTTTTGGACCTTAAACCTATATAGTTCTTCAAAATTTTGGATCCTAAGGTCGCTCAACTTCTTAGATAGTGGTGGAACACAACCTTCTATTGCCAACATTAATTCATCAGATTTAGCAGGCCTATATCTCATTTGACCTAATTTTCCCCTCTAACGAGTTAAATAATCTATGAAGGACTCATTGAACTTCTATTTAGTTTTTTGCAAATCCCTCAAAGACACCTCTAACTGAACATTGAGACTATTAGCATAAGTGGTATGCCTTAGAGATGAATTAAATCTTTGACATTATAAATTATCCTAAATGGCAATAAAATAATATTATATTATTTAAAGTATTTATTTAATTGAATACTTATCCATTAGTATAATGTTAAATAAATTTATTATCAAGAGTTGATAATATGAGCTACAAATTAGGATTTTCACATTTAGACTTGAAAGGAGTTTCAAATAATGTCAAGTGATGATATTATCTTCTCATTGGCAATTAGACTTGAACCTAGTAAGTCACACTTAAAAGAGTTTCACCAAAATCACCATTAACATTAATCTAATTATTGATTAAAGAGTTTAATCAATTAATTAAGATTAATTGAATTGTATTTATGCTTTAAGCAATTATTCTAGCATATCACAAAATCTAATTCAAATAAGGGTTTAATTATCAATTTATACTTTATTAATATGAGATATTAATTAGAGTATTAAATTAATAATTTATTTTTTTTAATTGGACTTGGATTAATGGCCTAAGTTGTTTGGGCCTAGGCCTAAAAAATTTTTGGACCAATGATTAATATAAGATGTTGAGAAAACCCATGGACCTAATCCATGCCCATTTGTTATATGGATTAGGCTTGGGCTAAGAGTTGGCCCAATTATTAGGCCTAAGTCCATGTATGTGTGAATGGACAAATTTGTCATGTTAGGCATGCGTTATCTCTTATGTGTATAATGTTGACTATAATAAATGATAAATATTAAGCTTGGCTTATTAGGTTCATTATCTTTTAAGTGTATAATGTTGATATTAGCTTAATCAATATTAGGTTTCATGATTATGTTTAGAGAATGAATGTAGACAAATACATGAGATGCATTCAATTCTATCTACATACCTTTTTTTATATACTTATCTCTTATACAAGTTGTATACTTCTCATGATGAGTTGTATACATATGATGTAAGAGATGATGTCATTATGGTTTGCTTTATATATATATATATATATATATATATATATATATATATATATATATATATATATATCTTAAGGAAGTGTTTCTTAAAAAAAGGTTAGAGACATTGTGTAGAGACAAAAAAAAAAGGTTAAAGGACTAACATTTAGGAGGCTAAAACATTTAATTCAAGAGGTGAATCCAAGTACATCAAAGCTTGCAGAATACTTGTGGTCTACATCAAACCTAGGAGTTTGTAAGTATTCCTAAACTTAGAATTCCTAAGTTATTGTTTACATGTTGTTTTGATATTTAGCTATTTGTTAAATGCAAATTGGATCCTTGGGATTGAAAATCTTTATATGATGAAGGGTTGTGCAAGTGAAATTTTAAAATTTCATCCTATTTATGGCTTGTGCTCACCACACATCGAAGTTGCATAAACATTTCCTTTCAATTGTATCATAACTTCTTTTTGCACTTAACACATGCTAAATTGATTGATAAGTGCAAGTGTTATGATTATGATTATTTTTAGTTACAAGTGTTATGGATAAACATGTGTAAAAATGGTTGAAATTAATTGTAACATGCAATTGTTGCATCCTACTTGCTTTATGCTTAACATGCATACATGGAATGATCATGGACTTAGATTACATCCTTGGGAATACACTAACCATTGTCACAAAGACATGGCGTGGAGATGAGGAGTCACCACCCAGGGTAATAATTGGGACAAATCATTTTAGTGGTACTCGATTCTCTAAAAGAAAGCTAGCACCATAACCAGGAGATTCTGGTAACAAAATACTAACTTCTTTCAGTCTTGTGTTCATTTAAATTTATTTTATGAATTACTATTTTATTCTCTAATTACATGCAATTTTATTTAAACCTAAACATCCATTTAACCCAGAGGCAACAAGTCATAAAATTGCATGTAAAAAATGCATACAAAAGGTAGCGTCCCTAAGTCTAAACTAGATTGATTTTTAAAAGTTAGCTAATTCTACATATTTATTTACAAGTGAATTGGACTAGAGATGGATCTACATTTATTTAGTCTAAATCTACATGTTTTAATTCTAAAAAGTGGGCATAAATATATTAATTTTAAGAAACAAAATAGAAATTAATTGATTGGCTTAATTCTACATAATTTTAAATTAAGTTATGTGATCCTAAGTCTATTTATTTTAAAAGAAATGAAATTAATGGGCTGAGCTAAGACTAAATTAATTTTAGTTAACCTAAAAAATGGGCCTAAGTCTAAATTAATCTAATTGGGCGTAAATTGATTTTAGAATTAATTAGACCTAAAACTCCAATTAAAAGCCTATTTATTAAATGGATTAGAACCTAATATGGGCTTAGGGCCCAAAGAGAATAAAAACATGTAAACAAGCCCAAACAATAAATTAAAGCAAATAATGAATAAAAAACATACATTCAGTGATTTCTAATCTAATTTTAATTGCATACAACCTAAATTAATCTAAAGCCATTATTGATTTTAATTGAATTTTACCAAATTAAACTTAGATTATTAATCAATTTTTTGTGCAGAGAATATAAATTTCTACTATTTCCCACTATTGGGGCTATTACAAACTAATGTGCATAAATTAAATCAAATTAATTACAACCCAAAACAAAACCAAATTAAAAGAACGCATAAATCATAAATTGTAAATCCTACAAGGGTTTTACATATCTTAATCCATGACATTCCATGGATTCTTCCAATGGTCACTGCCCAAAATCATATATCTCCAACCTCACCTCCCGAGTACCACAGAATATCAATCAAAACAAAACAAAACAAAATTAATTAGTAACTTCTCAATTAAGAAATAAAATAATAAAAAATCAAATCAAGAATAAAAAAAGAAAGAGTAGAAGATGTTATGCAAATTTTGTTTGAATGCCCCTTATATTTGAATTGTCACCTGTTGGTTTAGGAGTAGAAGATTAACTCTGTTATTTTTTTCTTTCTTAATCTTTTGGACATTTAAAAGAAAAGAACATATTTTTTTCAATAGCTAATTAGGGTGTTTTTTCTCTCTGATATTTTACAAACCATACCTCCTTTCTCTTTAGCTAGTTCCCTTAGGCTTTCATAGCTCTCCTCTTTTGGCTTTTAAAGCCAGACTCAGTAACCTACAACCTTATAATCATGCAGGGAAGTTGCACTTTTTAATTTTTGAAATCAAAATCAAGAGATAGAGTTTTGAAAAAATCAAAGACTTAGTACGTAGGGACACGTGGTGTCATAGGCCAATGAAAAATTAGAAAAAAAGATGAAATTAGCTAAAAAATCACTTTTTAGCAAAAATCGGCATTCCAGAATGCCGATTTTCAATTTGTAATACCAACAAGCATTACGTAATGTCGGTCAGCATTACATAATGTCGATTGGCATTATGTAATGCCGATTGGCATTAAATGTCGGCCAACCAATTTTTATTTTTTAAAATTAAATTATAAAAAAGGTCCTCAGAAGTTTCTAATTTCTGCAATCAAATCCTTAAAATCCAAATTTGCAATTCAATCCACAAAATGTTGCAATTTAGTCCTTTAAATCATGAAACTTGATAGTAGAGATCAATTCTTGATAAGATATTCATCATAGAGGCTTTCATCGCACGAGTACACATTGGCATCTTGAAATTAGGTGCTTACAGTTGCCCCCCTTTATCGCTGTTTGTTTGACAAATTGTAGCAAAGCAATAGCAGCACACAATTTCAAAAGAAAGAATTAGGGTACTTTATTAATTGATATGCTAATGTTTAAATTACTGTGCAATTTTAAGCAAAATATGGTGTTTGACATGCTTCACTATATTTCTTGCAGAATGTCTAGTGAAATTGATGCAGTTTACTATATTCCTCATGGGATGTCGAGCAACCTATGATTTGAAAATATGCTATAGTTCCTGTGGAACATCTAGCAACAATATCATAACTATTGTGTAGTGTCTGGTAAACTGCACTATATTCCCTTTGGGACATAGAGTGATAATGAATTTCGTTGTATTCCTTGTGGGATGTTCAATGAAATGAATGTGATGACCCTCACTATATTCCTTGTGGGACGTCTAATGAGCTTTGAAAATGGTGAAGTAGTTCTTGTGGAACGTCTAGCAGTTTAAAATCCTCTATATTCCCTATGGGATATCTAGCGACATCACCATAACTACTGTGTAATGTCTGATGGTAAAAAGTCTAAAAAATGTCATGTTATAACCGTTATTGAAGCATATAACACATGGAATTTGAAATTCATGTTATGACTATTATGCAGCACATAACATGATAATTTTGACAATTTATTTTTCAGCTACTGTGTAATATGAAACAAATTTTTACATTTAATTGAAATGATGCATGCAGAAATGCAAAGTTGAATTCTATAATATTCTATATTATGTACTTGATAGACAATTCAAAATAAATACAGACATAATTAATAATAAATTATTGATTGATGACGTGAGTTGAATGAATTATTTAGGAAGTAAATCTTAATTAAAAAGCAATTATGGATGAAATTGCAAAGAATAAATTTGATTTTAAATGGAATGAAGTTCCAAGGATCAAAATTGATATTTTCCATTTATAAGCAGCTTCCCTCCTTATTTTTTATGCTATTCTTTCATTTCTATCTCCATTTCTTTTTTCCTTTTTTTGATTTTCTTCTTTTGATTTCTTGCTCATCTGAAGTCTGATTCATGAACTGTCTAATCCTATGGTTGACCCAAAATATGGATTACATGAGGGAGTAGAGATTCTAGTTGACCTAATAATCGTGCCTCTCTATTTTCCTCAGAACAACCTTAGACTTTGGGAGGGTTCTACTTTGCTTCCTTTGACCCTATGTTTACCTTCATAGATGTATAGATGTGGGTAATGAGGTAACATTCCCTCATATTTATTTATTTTTGCAAAAATTTATTCATACAATTAGTAATCAAAATCAAATTTAAACATGAAATTAGAATAGTCAATCGGGTGTCGGGTCAAGAGTCCGGGTTATCGATCGGACCATGGAATGCCGATCGGCATTACTAGAATGTCTATCGACATTATGGAATGCTGACCAGCATTCCACTTTATTGGTCGGTATGGTTCCAAACTAAGTCGGCGATTCGATTCAAAATTGAAACAGCTAGTTCAGTTCATTTTTTAAGGAATATTTATTAATTATTATGCTCATTTGTTCTCGAAATACTCCCAGCGGTCGATGAAGTTCACAAGCTATTTTTTCATAGCTCGTGAATTATTTCATGAGCTACTAGGGGATTTTGCATAGCTGGTCTATGCCTCTGGGTTCAAACAATTTATCACTGGGCTTTCGACTGATCAAGGGAGGTTTGATTGTTGTTCCGTATTTGCTTTGATCGAGCGGTGGATGGATACCACCCATACATTCCATACTCGGGTAGGCGAGTTAACCATTTTGCCCATGAGTTTCTCAACTATCACTGGGATCACCTTCAGAGGGACTCCCATTTCTTTAACATTAGTTATTGTAGTCTCCTTGAGCACGTGCGGAGTCAGTATTTGTAAGACTTAATTAGATTTGTCCCAGCATGGAAGAACCAGAAGAACATTGTTCTTTCATCATTGGTCGAGGGATTCAGACATCTTCCTACCACCACACCTCGCCAGATTGCTCATAAGACGAGGTGCTTCCTCCTGATCTTGCTTGGCATGACCCTCTTTTGTGAGACTAGTCACGAAGTTAGTATTGGACTGCTCGGTCCCCTTCATGATTTAGACTGAGTTATCACCCTCGACTGGGATATACGATGCTGACTTATTTATATTACAGATTGGACATTATCTATAAAGGCGCTATCACTATATGCGGCTTCTGGCATGTCCTGTATGTGCGTCTATCCCCTTTTCATTTCTCTTATTCTCTTTTCATTTTCTTTCTTTTTGTTGACTTATTCTCTCTTTCAAATCTGGAGCATATATATTGGGTTGATTTGTGGCTTTGAGGCTATCAGCTTTGACAGGAATCTCCCCCTGATGCAGAGATGGGGCTTTTCTTGTCTAGCGAGTATCAGGAATACTCTGCAGACCTACCGCGATTAACTAAACACTATCAAGTGGGACCAGGCAAGAAAAAAAATCATTAGTACTTCATGACTTAATACAAGTTAAACTTAATTAATCCTGATTTTTCAAATATATTCTGATTACCTGGAGGGAGCTAATGACATCCAACGATATGATTTTGTGGATGTCATAGTATGACTTGAGGAGATAAGGGTTCTGCTCCCTGGTTATGGCTGTCAGATGTGGTATTTGGGAGAGCGGGTATATTGGTGGTGCACTGGACCTTCTTGACATTATATTCTTATTATTGTCCCTTGCTCAATGCTTTATAGTTCCTGGCTGATAGGTTTAGAGTTGAGGGAGGTGTTACAGGGTTATGACGCCATGATTTTTCTAGAGTGGCCCCATCATTAATGACAGTTTGTCCATGAGAACCTCTTGGAGCAGGTTCTTATTGATCAGGTTGAGGTAACTTTTGATCATTTCTTTTTTAGAACTCTCCAATCACTTATTCTTTTCTCACACTTTGCTTTTCACGGATTGAGGAGGTTCACTTCCCTACTGATGAAGTGATGGATAAGGCAGCTAGGGCTGATAAGGGGTTTGAGACTGCGTAGGAAAGTAAGGCTACCCTTGAGCCTGAGATTGCACCTGAGGTCCTTGAGCCCAATCCTGGCTGTGCACAGCGCACTCAGCATGTTAGGACCAGCCATAAGGGAGCTTTTGTCGATGATATTTTTGGTGATGTATCTCTTCCGGATAGATCGATGTTTTACTGGGCCCTCCACTGTTCAGACTCCAATTGAGTAGTAGATGCATTTTAGTGATACTCAGCTCCCCAACTTTTCCCCAACTGATACATCTCATGTGAGTTTGCATGATTTACTTCTTGTTTTACTTATACACTTGGTATTGATGTTAGTACAATTTTGCAAAATAGGTCCCCCAAACACATGCAAAGTATATGTACAGACTTGCCTCATCTCAGAGGTTATTTACTATACAGGTCACAGATAGTTGGCAGGTAAGTATATGTATGCTTATTATGCAAATGTATGCATAGTGTGCATGAAGTGCATATGATATAATGCTTCCTATATGTGTAGAGTTATTCATGGGATATTGTAGACGGCGGGGTTTAGCACGCGTCCAAGATTTTAGCAACTGCGACACTGTTTAGGCTCAAGGCCTTAAAGAACACACTAACCACTATCATAAAGTCATGGTGTGGAGATGAGGAGTCACCACCCAGGGTAATAACTAGGACAATTTGATTAGTGGTACTCGATTCTCTAAAAGAAAATTAGCACCATAACCAGGAGATTCTGGATACGGAATACTAACTTCTCTTAGTCTCGTGTTCATTTAGAATAATTTTATAAATAATTATTTCATCCTCTAGTTACATGCAATTTTATTAAACCCTAATTAACATCCATCTACCCAAAAAGGCAACAAGTCAATAAAATTACAAGTAAAAAATGCACTCAAGATCGCGTTGTCCTTAAGTCTAAACTATGTTAATTTTATTAAATAAGTTAGCTAAATCTACATTTTATTTACAAGTGAAATAGAAAAAGTGGGCCTACATTTTATTAATTAATGAGCCTAAATCTATTTTTTTTTTCTAGAGCTTAAGTCTATTCAATTTTTAAAGGAAAATTAAACTAGTGGGCCTAAGTTTAACTTGATTTTATTTTAAGTAAAATGTGGGCCTAGGTCTATTTATTTTAAAAGAAATGCCATTAAGTGGGTTGAGCTAAGTCTAAAACAAGTTTTAATTAACTAAGTGGGCCTAAAATCTAATTAACCTAATGGGCCTAAGTTGATTTTAATTATTTAAAGTCCTAAACCATTTTTAAGCCTATTTATTTAGTGGGTTAGACCTAAATGTGGGTTTGGGGCCCAAAAACATAAAAACATAACAAAATCAAATCAAACACACATTCACATATGATTTCTAAAAAAACCTAATTTAATTACGTACAAACCCTAATTAATTAAAGCTACCATTAATTTTAATTAATTTTTACATAATTGAACCTAATTACTAATTAATTTTAAAGTGCAAAAATTTAAATCTTTTACTATTCCCACTACTGGGGTTATTACAAACTATGTACAGAATTAAAATTAAATAATTATACACCTAGAAATTAAAATAAATTACACAGGATACAAAAATTCAGAATAAAAATTAAAATCCTAAGAATTATTATTAACACAGTACAGGTTCATCAATGGCATTCCATGGATCTTCTGTTCAATTAAACACAGGCAGTTTCCTCTTCCTCAATCCACATACGGACATTAAAAAAAAAAAAAAAAAAAGCAATCAAATTAGTAGTGAAATTAAATAATAAAATAATTAACGAAATGAATAAAAATCACAGAAGAGAAGAAAGAAAAAATGAATGTTGTGCATATGCCCTTTTTCAACCCCTCAGATTAGGATTTTCACTGATGAAATTAACTCAGTATTGATTTGATTATGGACTGAGACTTAAAAATCATTGTATCTTCTTCCTCAAATGAACTGCAAAAATTAGGGTTTTTTTAAAGAACAAAAGAAATTAAAGCTTTTTTTTCTATCTTCCTTCTATGTAAAAATCCTCTGGAAAAAAGTCCTTCCGCCCAGCCTCTCCTCCTCCTTTTTTTTTCCTTCCTTATGCACATATGCAGACTCTACTTTTAAATGCAGAATCTGCACGTACTCAACTTCCTCCTTTGGAGGAACAGACCTACCTGATCAGATAAGATAGTGTTTGTTTTGATTTAAAAAAAAATATCTTTTGTGTTTCTTTTTAAAAATAAACTTATTAGATAAAATTTGAATTTTTCAACCAATCAAAACATTGAAAAAATTGATAAAAATAAGGAAAAAATACGCAAAAAATCAAAAAATGGAATTATTGCACATTGGTATTGTGCAATGCCGATCGACATTGTATAATGACTTATTTGCAATCAAATCCTAAAAAGACCCCTAAAAAATGACTTATTTGCAATCAAATCCTAAAAAATGTTGCAATTTAGTCCCTAAAGTCCAAAATATCAACAATTAACTTCAATTTTTGAATGAATTTCATCATAGGGGCTTACGTCACAATTGTGCACAATTGCATCCTGAAATTGGGTGCTTATAGATATGGAGCGGGAGATTGAGATGCTTCACTGGTAGCTTACTGACTCAGGCCTTAGCCCCTACAGTGATGGTACTTCATCTGCTAGACCTCCAGATACCTATCATCATGATGACCCTAGTAGAGGATGGAGTCCATGGCTTGATTTTGGAGCTCGGGATGACTAATTCTAGGCTATATTCTTTTTTATAGTTAGGACAAGCTATCTTTTGTACTGCTCTATTTCAAACTTCCCTTTCTTGAAATTAGACTTGGATGAATAGATGATCTTAAGTGAGTTAATTGATTTTTTTATTTTTTTTAGGATAAACATATATTTATCTCTTAATCATCATCTAAACTTTGGATAAATATAATATATATATATATATATATATATATATATATATATATATATATATATATCCAATCTTTGCTAGATCTTATCTCTTATCTCCTATCGTTATTTAATTATGAGGAAAAGGCAATCTGAATACTATTCAACTTTAATCTCCACCCTTAAATGAGATCCTAAAAGGAAAACTTGTCTTATCATTCTTTTCTTTCCTCTTTTCATCATGACTCAAGCTTCCCTCCACCTAATGAAGAAATTTCTCAAGAGCCTTAATGGTGATGATTGGAACAAGCTTCAACCGTTCCATGTCAAGCCCTTGAAGCTTCAACATCTGAAGATAAATGACAACTTGCTGCATGCTGTTGCAACTTTATGGAGTCCAAAAGACCATGTCTTCATATTCAATGATCAAGAACTATGTCCCATGATTTAAGAATTTGTTGTCATTTTAGGATATCCATCTAATTCTACTACTGTTATTGCCCTGCCCGATTTAGGTATGCAATTCTCAACCAAACTTATTACCTTATTTGATATGCCCCCATATGATGTCCATCTTCTTACACATAACTCAGAAACTATCAATCTACCTTCTTTAATCACTATATGTGAGACCAAGGATAGGAATAGTATTATATGGATCAAAACTGTTGCCTTTTACCTCTATGCTCAGTTATTATTGGTCTTTGCCCATGGAGATGTTGATACTAGGATTGTGGGTATCTTAGAACAAGTAATGGATGGGGCTAACCCGATGCCCATTATTCTTGCTGAGACTATTATTGGTTTGGATAACTTCAAGACCCATCGTCGTCTTTTGCATAGTTTACTTCGTCTTCATGTGTGTATTTTTATTTTTATTTTTTTACCCTAACTTTTGCCTAAGTTGCTTTTTCGGGTTTTCAACTTAGTAGGTTTGCCCTAAATTTTCCTAAGTCGCCCTTTTGGGGTTTTTAACTTAGCGGGCTTCTCATTTTTTTTCTTTTTTTCTTTTCAAATCCAGTTGTAAGAGAAATTGAGCTTGCTTACTGCCCCTACCAATCCTTTATCTTATCAGCCTCATCAATTGCAGTCTCGACCCTTAAAGATGAAGGATAAGTACGCTATAGACCATTGAATTTATTGGATGAGGGGCATCACTGATATTGAGATTACATGGGTTTGCCCTTGGTGGAGGCTGAAGTTTATGACTCTTGATTTATATGATCATTGCATTCCTATACTGGGCTCATGCTTTTTGACCTTCATTTCCCATTCACGTCTTTGTTGCCAGTATGGTCACCCATAATTCATTATTACTGTACTATATGATTTCAAAGGCTTCCCTCTTAAACAAGACTTTCTGGATAAGGTCAGGGACTAATGGCGTCGCAGGACTCTTGAGTGCAACATATCCTTGAATGCTGATAGAGCTACTAATGATAACTACAAGACTTGGGTCATGACATAAGCTATAGAGCCACCCAGATTTTCCAAATACAAGAGGACTCAAGCTTTACATAATGAGTCTCAAAAGAAGAAACATAGGCGCCACTAGAACAAAATGGTCTCATAGAGCTAGTCTTAAGCTTTTATGTTTTGTTTTCCTTTTAAGTGCTTATGTATTATAAATAAGATAAAACATGCAATGTCATGTAAAAATTTCAATTTCAATAAGATTCATTAATTAGGGAAAAAATGAGTACATTTGCTACATCACATGACCATTTTTGTTATAAGCTAATCCTTTAGGAATTTCTAACTGAATATTTTTTGCTCACATTTTATTTCCCTAATTTTTTTTTGATTAACCCTTTACGGGTTTTCTAATCAGCGAGACCTCTTTTATTTTATTTTATTCCCTAATTTTTACGTGCTAGCCCTTTACGGGTTTTTTGAATAGCGGGAATGTCCTAATTTTTGTCTAAGTAGCCTTTTTAGGTTTTCTAGTCAGCATACTTCTATTTTCTTTATACTAATTTTATTTATTTTTATAGATAGTATTTCTTGAGGCGATCTAGGTTAACGGGCTCCATGAACTCATTCCCTTTAAGATAAGATATCTTGGCTGCTCCCTTTGGCAGAACTGACTTGACTAAGTATAGTCCTTCGCAGCTTGGTCTAAACTTTCCTTTTGGATCGAACACCACTGCTCTCGATTGTTTTAGTACCATATCCCTAACTTTTATCTTCCTTGGCTTTACCTTCTTGTTAAATGCCCTCGCTATCCTCTTTTGGTATATCTGGGTATGAAATAAAGCATTCATCCTCTTCTCATCCACAGACACCAAATGATTATATCTTTTCTATGCCCATTCACTCTTGGGCATTTTGGCCTCCATAACTACTCTTTGAGACTTGATTTTAATTTTTAATGGCAAAACTGCTTCACAGATGTACACCAAGGAGAACGGAGTTTGGCTTATGGCAGTTCTGGTTATAGTTTTGTATCCCCACAAGGCAAATGGAAGAAACTTAGACCAATCCTTATAAGTTTTGACCATCTTAGAGAGGATTTTTGTAATATTTTAATTTGCAGCTTCCACTGCTCCATTAGTCTGAGGTCAATATGGTGAAGACTTATGATGCTCGATCTCATACTTTTGTAATAACTTTGCCATTCTGGTTGAAACTGAACCCCATTGTCTGTTACTACATGATGTGGAACCCCATATCTACAAATGAGATTCTTCTCGATAAATTGGGCAATCTGTTTTGCCTTTAGAGCATTGAGAGACTTAGCCTCTACCCATCTAGAGAAGTAATCAATTCCCATAACTATGTACTTATGCCCATTCAATGCTATTAGCCTTATTTCTCCTATGATATCAATCCCCTATGCCGTAAAAGGCCAAGGAGATTATAAGCTATTCAACACCATTGGAGGAAGGTGGTTGAGGTTCCCATAGATCAGACATTGATGGCATTATCTCATAGTTCTAATACAATCATTTTCCATGCTCATCCAATAGTACCCCTGTCTGATTATCTTCTTTGCTAGGATTGTCCCATTCATGTGAGAACTGCATGCTCATGCATGAACCTCTTTCATCACCTCTTCCGCTTCATCTTTCTTAAGACATTTGAGCTGCATTTCATTCGGCATTGTCTTATACAACAACCCCATCATGAATTGCAAAATTATGTACAAGAACACGCAAGGCATATCTTTCTTTTGAAGTGGCCTTATCTGGATATTTTCCTTCCTTAATGAACCTCTGAACATTATAAAACCATGGCTTCTCTTAGGGCCCTATCTAAGTTCCCATAATTTGCTCACCCCTATAACATGGAGCCTTTGATTTCATAATCACTAACAGCCTTATAGTCAACCTAGTCAAACTATCCCACATTGAAGAGAGTGTTGCTAGTGCATCTGCCATTTGATTGTCATCTCTTGATAGATGTATAAAGAGACACTTAGTGAAATTCTTTATTAAAGCTTTCAAATAGCAGACATAGGGTTTTAGCTTTTTCGCTTTCACTTCCTATTCCTCATTAGCCTGGCTGATAACCAACATAGAATCCCTATATACTAACAACTCCTTTTCTCCAGCTACCATCGTCGCTTCCACTCCATGAATGCATGCTTCATACTCAGCCATATTATTGGTTACTTTAAAATCTAGCTTCTTGGCCATTGGTATGGTTTCTCCCTCTAGCATGATGTGGATCACTTCTAACCCAGCTCCTTTGTTGTTTACTACACCATAAAAATAAAGCTTCCATTCTCAATGCTCTACAACTGCTAAATTCTTATATGGCAATTCTAGGCTCCACTGTTCATCGCCCTCTACTGCATTTTGAGCTAGGAATTCTGCTACTACCCTTCCCTTAATAACCCTTATGGTAATGTACTCTATATCAAATTCAGTCAGGAGAATAAGCCATCGAGACATCCTTCAGGTTAGAGCATGTGCCTATAGTAAGTATCTTAAAGGGTCTATTTTTGAAATGGCCTGAACCCTATGAGACTAAAAGTAATGCCTCAATTTCCTTATTGCCCAGATCATTATCAAACATGTCTTCTCCACTAAATCATACTTTTCTTCATACGACAGAAACTTCTTGCTGAGGTAATACACTACATGCTCTATCTAATCCAGTCCTTCTTGTGCTAACATTGCCCCTGTTGCCTTTTCTTCTAGAGCCAAATATAGGATCAAGGGTTTACCTAGCCTAGGTGGTTTAAGTACAGGTGGATTAGTGAGATACTCATTTATCTTATTAAAGGCCCTTTGACAGTTATCATTCCACTTTATACGTTGATCTTTTCTTAAAATCTTAAAGATTAGGTCACAAACATTAGTAAGCCTTGCAATGAACCTACTAATATACTGTAACCTGCCTATGAACCCTCTCACATCTTTCTCTATCCTTGGTGCTAGCATTTCCTGAATGGCTTTCACTTTATCTGGATCTACTTTGATTCCTTTGCTACTGACTATATGCCCCAGCAACTTCCCTGTAGTAACTCAAAAAACACATTTCTTCTCATTGAGTCTTAAATTATAACTCTCAAAGCGTGCCAAGAATTTATCCAGTGCTTCAAAATGCCCCTCTCTTATTTCTGACTTGACTATCATATCATCTATATATACTTCCACTTCCTTATGCATCATGTCATGGAAAAGAGCGATGGATGCCCTTTAATAAGTTGCATCTGTATTCTTCAACCCGAAAGGCATAACCTTTTAGCAATATATCCCCCATTCCATGATGAAAGCTGTCTTTATCTTATCCATAACTACCATCATTATCTGATTATACTTAGAGAACCCATCCATGAAGGAGTACATCACACTTGATGCCACACTATCCACTATCACATCGATGTGAGGTAAAGGGAAGTCATCCTTCGGACATGCTTTTATTTAAATCCCTGAAATCAACACATATTTGCACCTTACCATCTTTCTTGGGTATTGGGACTATATTTGCTAGCCATTGGGGATAATCTACTACCTCTAAAAAGTTGGCCTGAATTTGTTTAACAATTTCTTCTTTTATCTTTTCAGTCCATTTTAGTCTCAGCTTGCACAATTTCTGTTTCATTGGTTCCATTTTCGGATGAGTTGGAATATGATGCTCTGCAATGTCCCTATCTAAACCTGGCATGTCTTTGTAGGTCCAAGCAAATACTACCTTTCTTTTTGTTAGTATTTTCTCAAAATTTTCCCTCTTTTCAGGAGTTACATCTTGTGATATATAAATGTCCTTTGGATTATCATTCATTCCCATGTTAAATGAATCAAATTGAATTGAATTAATGTCAAACATGCATGAACGATCAAAATTATAATGCACAAAACTATCAGGATGCACATCACATAAGTAAGCAAAACCAGCGTTCATATCATTGACTAAAGGAAAAACACAGTTTTCATACTCATAGAGACTGGATGTTATTATATCAGTTTCTTCATAAAAAACATTAGTAAAACTATCATTAATAAGAGTAGCTAAATCCTGGGGTGGCTACTCTTCAAGTAGCAGACACAATAACTGTTCGATAATAGCATCCCCTATTCTTCTAGCTACTTGCTTCATCACTTCTTCTTTGTTGCTCTCAACTAAGTTTTCCACAACTTGGTCCTTGAAAATCTCAAACCTAGGAACATTTTTGCCAACGACATTAACAGACTCCTTAGCACCCAGATAGTACTTGCCCTCTCCTAGCTTGATGAAATTCTCACTTAACGGCCCAACTCTCCCTAGGGCTTATTTCTCTTGGCCTTCTCATTCTTTCTTGCCCTTCTGCTAGTAGATCCTTTCTCAGCACACCTTAATCCTTTACTATCATTTTGACTCTTGAATTCTGGTAGCTTAAGACTTCCTTACTCATTCTTGCCTAGCCTCCGTCCAAGTTGGTAATTCATGCTTTCCATCATTTTTTCAACCCTTGGGTCCATCTTAGTCCTATCAAATATCCCAAAAATTTAAAAACTAGGAGGAACACACACTTATTTCTATTTTTCCAATATGGTGACCACAACTACATTGGTTCCTGCTTCGATTGTCACTACATCTCCTTTATAAGGGAATTTTATCTTCTAGTGCACAGTCGAGGGTACCCCTCCTAGAGCATGGAACCATGGCCTTCCAAGCAACAAGGCATAAGTAACTAGTATATCTAGCACTATGAACTCAATGGTTGATTCCACAGGTCCTGTTTTAACTAGAGCTTGGAATGTCCCCTCCACATTCTTAGTGCTATCATCATTGGCTCTGATTATGAGGTTTGAATCTGTCAAGTCTTCAACTTTCAAACCTAAGTTAGGCAAGATCTTCAATAGGCATACATTAATGGCAAAACCATCATTAATAATTGCAAAGTTGGTTCTTTTCCCTTTTACTTCAACTAGGATAAACAGTGCCTTGTTATGATTTCTTCCTTCCAAAGGCAGGTCATCATCTGAGAAGGTTATCAACCTTTTGCTTCTTTTCTATAACCTTTGCTACCATAGCCTTGGGTGTGGCTACTATTTTAATGTTCATGTTCAACAGAGCTTTCACCAAAGCTCTTTTGTGGCTGCTTGAGTGCATCAGTAGTTCCCAGATACTAACATTTGCCTTAGCCTTCTTTAGTTGTTCCAAAATAGCCTTCTTCAGTTGTTCCATAATAGCCTTCTTTAATTTTTCCAGAATTAGGTCTTCCTTTTCCCCTTCTTCTGTTTCTGCATCATCTGTCTCTTCTCTTTGTATAACTCTCTCAATCTTCTTTTATACTGCCTTGTAATTCCTCCCACTTTTAGTGATATGATTCACTTTGGGGCCATCACTCCACACATCTAGACCAGTAAGACTCTCTTCATCAGAGTCATACTAGATGTCTACAACTTCGATGATTCTGTCTCTCTTTTCATCCTTCTATACTTTTATTATGCACATTTACTTTCCCTCCATGCTAAGCTTTCCCAGATGTGCTCTTAATAATTCCTCAATTCCTTGTTAAGGAGTTAGAGACTCCTTATTCTCTTCTTTTGTTGGCCCATCACCAAATTCATCACCCCATCCTGAGGACACAATCCCCTCAAGAGGTATTCTAAGGTCCAATTCCCTTGTTGTTGTTCTATTTGTTCATATTCATGTGAAGTTCGTTTAGCTTCCAACTAAAGTGGGTTGATGGGGCTTCTTTCCAGTCTATCCAGTATGTTTAGGATTTCCTTTGCTAAGGCTTTAAGACTCTGACTCGTTCTTCTTAGTTTGCCACCTCGTCATCCCCAAATATGAGAAGACCCCAATGTATCTATAATGGCTGCAAAACAAGGTGTTAGTATGATGAATGAGATGCACGTGCTATGCAACAAGTAGCAAGTATCAATCAAGTGTATAACATACATCCTTCCAACCTTATTCCTCCCACACACGTGTTCAATGGTGAGTCTCTTATCCTAGGATTTTTTATCTTGGTCTTAATATCAACGGGGGATATCAGGGACTGACGTGCATGCTAGATCTCTCTTAAAGTAGTAAAGCATAGAAACAACATTTCTAGGTATAAAGGTCTAACCCAATCTTCATTATCCTAAGGGGCTTCAAAAGTATGGGCCTGGGCTTTTATAGATATAAATACCTCATGGTAATAAGCATAGAAACAACATTTCTAAGTATAAAGGCCTAGCCCCAATCTTTATTGGCCCAAGTGAGCTTCAAAATTATAGGTCTGGGCTTTTATAGATAGAAATCTCTCATGGTAAAAATCATACAAGCAATTTTTTGGTAGATCCTAGTGCAAGTAATTAAGCCATTATATGTGGTTAGGGTCTGATAAAAAGTCAAGGTTCCCTTAGTAAGATGCCCTCCTTTAGGATTTGAGTTACAGGCCGAGGTCAGAGGGGCCTAACATCCTTTACCAACTCGAGAGAAGACTACCCCCCCCCCTTTAAGACTTGGGTCACAGACTCTAGTCAGATGAGCCCAGTAATCTCTCTTGGACTGAGTTAAGGCTAAGATTCATGGTTAGCCAATCTATAACCCCATGAAGCTAGTGGAATCATGGAATCATAGACCAACACCATTAGGTAATAGGGACATGCAGAATGAATGCAAAGAATAAAATAATAATGAATAAAATAATTCTAAAGAACATAAGTATAATCAGTATCTCTTATCCCTAATGGAGTCACCATTGTAGACGATGGGGTCTAGCATGCACCCAAGATTTTAGCAACTGTGAAATTGTTTAGGGTCAAGGCCCTAGAGAACACACTAACCATTGTCACAAAGACATGGCATGGAGATAAGGAGTCGCCACCCAAGGTAATAATTGGGACAAATCATTTTGGTGGTACTCGATTCTTTAAAAGAAAGCTAGCACCATTACTAGGAGATTCTAGGAATGAAATACTAACTTCTTTCAGTCTTGTGTTCATTTAGATTTATTATATGAATTACTATTTTATTCTCTAATTACATGCAATTTTATTTAAACCTTAATTAAACATCCATTTAACCCAAAGGCAACAAGTCATAAAATTACATGTAAAAAATGCATAAAAAAGGTAGTGTCCTTAAGTATAAACAAGGTTAATTTTTAAAAGTTAGCTAATTCTACATATTTATATTTACAAGTGAATTGGACTAGAGATGGGCCTACATTTTAAGATAATTAATGAGTCTAAATCTACTTGTTTTAATTCTAAAAAGTGGGCCTAAATCTATTAAATTTAAGAAACAAAATAGAAATTAATTAGTGGGCTTAATTCTACTTAATTTTAAATTAAATGATGTGATCCTAAATCTATTTATTTTAAAAGAAATAAAATTAATGGGCTGAGCTAAATCTAAATTAATTTTAGTTAACCTAAAAAATGGGCTTAAGTCTAAATTAATCTAATTGGGCCTAAATTGATTTTAAAATTAATTAAACCTAAAAATCCAATTAAAAGCCTATTTATTAAATGGGTTAGAACCTAACGTGGGCTTAGGGCCCAAAGAGAATTAAAACATGCAAACAAGCCTAAACAACAAATTAAAGCAAATAACGAATAAAAAACATACATTCAGTGATTTCTAACCTAATTTTAATTGCATACAACCTAAATTAATCTAAAGCCACCATTGATTTTAATTGAATTTTACCAAATTGAGCCTAGATTACTAATCAATTTTTAGTGCAGACAATATAAAATTCTATTATTTTTCACTATTAGGGCTATTACAAACTACTGTACAGAAATTAAAATCAAATTAATCATAACCCAAAACAAAAGCAAATTAAAAGAATGCAAAAATCATAAATCCTAAATCCTATGGGGGTTTTACAGATCTTAATCCATGGCATTCCATGGATTCTTCCAATGGCCACTGCCCAAAATCACATATCTTCAACCTCACCTCCCGAGTACCACAGAACATCAATCAAAATAAAAAATACAAAAAAAATTAATTAGTAACTACTCAATTAAGAACTAAAACAATAAAAAAATCAAATTAAGAATAAAAAAAGAAAGAGTAGAAAATGTTGTGCAAATGTTGTTTGAATTCCCCTCAAATTTGGATTGTCACCATTTTGATATTGACTTTGTTGTTTTTTTCTTTCTTGATCTTCTAAACTTTTAAAAGAAAAGAACATATTTTTTTAAGTAGCTAATTAGGGTTTTTTCTCTTTAATTTTTTACAGACTCTACCTCATTTCTCTCTAGCTAGTTGCCTCAGGCTTTGATAGCCTTCCTCTTCTGGCTTTTAAAGCCAGACCCAGCAACCTCCAACCATGTGATCACGTAGGGAAGTTGCGCTTTTCAATTTTTGAAATCAAAATCAAGAGATAGAGTTTTGAAAAAATCAAAGACTCAGTATGTAGTGACACGTGGTGTCCTGGGCCAATGAAAAATTAGAAAAAGATAAAATCAGCATAAAAAAACACTTTTTAGCGAAAATTAGCATTCCAGAATGCCGATTTTCAACCAATAATGATGACTGGCATTACGTAATGTTGGTCGGCATTAAATGCTAGCTGACTGATTTTCATTTTTTTAAAAATTAAATTACAAAAAAGGTCCTCAGAAGTTTTTAATTTTTGCAATCAAATCCCTAAAACCCAATTTTGCAATTAAATCCACAAAATATTGCAATTTAGTCCTTTAAATCATTAAACTCGATAGTATAGATAAATTCTCGATTAGATATTCATCATAGGGGCTTTCATCGCATGCGTGCACAATGACATCCCAAAATTGGGTGCTTACACCACCATTGTGTTGACTCATCACCAGAAGGCTCTGTTACAACTCAACACTCCCGTGCCAGCTCAACACGGGGCATAAATATACTTGGTGATGACTCAACACTCCTGTGACAACTCAACATGATTTTAAGGCTCATGGTGATATGGTTCAAAGGTGTTAAAGCCCAACATAATAAGGCTCATAACATGTTCTAAGAATTAGAATAGGATTAAGAAAAGCTCACGATTACTCCATATTTGTGCATCCATCATGCATGTTCTATGTGTATATGTGATATATATGTTATAACATTCTATGTGCATATGTAATGATGCCATGCTATATATATGTATGTGATATGTATATAAATTGGCTAATGTGCAAAATGAGACCTTAATTAAAGACCAAAAATCTTTCAAACTAAATTTAGGTCTTGGCTCTCCATTAGAGTAATAACTTGTATGGTTTTATGATTGTGTGCATCAATTATGGATACATAGGGGTGTACATAAGGCCTTAGAGATTCATGTAGTGTTATTGTTAAGCATGAGATGTTGTGGGTGTATGGATACACTATAGGCCAAGAATGATAAATAGGAGTACCTGAGGTTTATAGTGTTCAAATTCATACATTTCACTAATCCAATGGTATGGACCTAACTAATGTAAAGAGGCCAAGAATGGTAATTATGTGTACATGAGTTCTCAAAACATTAGGAGCCGAATTGATGGAACCTCACATGAGTATATGATGGACAAGAGTTGTCCACTTAATAGTAACTAAATTCCAAGAATAGCAATATGTACTTAAGGGATATTAATAACCCATTAAGAACTCCATTACCCATTAGAAATCCATCCAATAAGGGATTTCTATTTCCTACTTTGGAAGTGTAATTGGCTATAAAATCTAAAAGTTTTTTTGGCCTCTGAATGTATTTTATATGTTTTGAAAAAAAGTCCTCCCGAACCTTTCCACCAAATGCTATATAAGAAGAATGTGACACTCTTGCAAAATGGAAAGATGATAACTTACAAGCATGTTGCATTATATGGGCTTCCATAAGCAATGAACTTTATAGGCAACATGAGAAGTACACTAATGCAAAGGAAATACTACTTCACCTACAAGAGTTATTTGGTGAACAAAGTAGGACCACTAGATATGAGATATCTAAGCGGCTTTTTTGTGCTAAAATGAAGGAAGTTAAGGATGTTGGAGTTCATATGAATTCTATGATTTGTTCTATTAAAGAACTTGAGAGTCTAGATTTCATGATGGATAATTAACTCTAAACTAATTTGATCTTACAATCCCTTTCGGAGTTATTTGATCAAACCATTTCCAATTTCCATATGAATACAATTGAGTGCACACTTGTAAAGTTATTAAACATGCTTGTGACAGTCCAAAAGGCTATTCATAATGAAAAATGGAAGGAGGTTGCTGTAATTGCCTCTTCTAGTAGGACTAAGAAGAATAAGGGCAATAAAAGCAAGAAAGCTAAGGAAAGAGTTCCTAAAGCTTTGGGAGGTGTAAGCAAAAACAAAGGCAAAAAGAAGGTTAAGAACAAAGGCAAAGGAAAATGTTTCTACTGCTAAGGAGATGGGCATTAGAAAAGAAATAGTCCTAAGTTTATTAAATTAATGAAAGGAAAGGACAAGATTGGAAAGGGTGAGACTTCTCGAATTTATCTATTTCTAAATGTTCTAAGAGCTCATATAATGCATAGGTATAGGATACCAGTGCTAGTTCTCATATATGTTCTTACTTGCAAGATCTAGAAAGTGAAAAAAGGTTGGGGTCAAATGAGGTGACTCTAAAGCTTGGAGATGGAGCAAGTATTGATGTTAAAGCTATGGGAACCACCTATATTGACTTAAATGATCATGTTTTGTTATTGAATAATGTTTTATATGTACCTAATGCTTATAAGAAAATCATCTTTATTTCTAGTTTGCTTAGAAAAAAGGTTATAAAGTTTTCTTTGAAAGAGATGTATATACTATCTATTTTGATAATGAGATAGTTGGCATGGGTTATGTATTACATGGTCTTTATTATATTGATAATAAATCTAATAACAAACAATATCCAACCAATGTGAATGTTATGAATAAAGTGCTAATTGACAATGCTACTAATCCAAAATATATATGGCACTTGAGATTAGGTCACATTATAGGTGATATAATCATAAAGTTGGAAAGATTAGGAATCTTGAGAAATCTTAAAACCTTAAGCAATCCAACTTGTGAAGCTTGTATCTGAGGTAAGATGACTCAATCACCATTTGTTGGACCAATGGCAAGAGCTAAAGAAATTTT
The DNA here is from genome assembly GCA_947683625.1 of Mallotus nudiflorus. NCBI lineage: Eukaryota > Viridiplantae > Streptophyta > Magnoliopsida > Malpighiales > Euphorbiaceae > Mallotus > Mallotus nudiflorus. The sequence goes on along the minus strand of CANTUR010000088.1, from coordinate 303,982 downwards.
GGAAATAATACATAGTGATGTATGTGGGCCATTTAATCAAATGGAAAGAGGTGGGTTCTTTTACTTTATTACCTTTATAGATGATCTATCAAGGTATGGAAATTTATATTTAATGAAGTATAAAAGTGAATCCTTTATAAAGTTTAAGGAATTCAAGGTCCAAGTAGAGAACCAAACGGGAAAAAGTATTAAAATCCTATGATTGGATCGAGGAGGTGAATACTTAAGTAACAAATTTATTCAATTCCTTAAGGAACATGGAATTATTTCATAACTAACTCCACCTGGCACACCTTAATTAAATGGCATATCTGAGGAGGAATCCAACTCTATTAGATATGGTTCGATCAATGATGAGCTATACGCATTTGCCTGCTTTCCTTTGGGTTTTTGCATTACAAACTGCTGCTTACATTCTAAATTGTGTTCCATCTAAGTTTGTTTCTGCCACACCATATGAGATATGGCATGGTAAGGCACCAAGTCTTAAGCATGTTAAGATTTGGGGATGCCTAGCTTATATTAAAAGGCTGAAAATAGACAAATTGGATGTAAGGTCAATTCAAGGTAGATTTATTAGGTATCCTAAAGTTAGTTTAGTATATTTTTTTATCTTCCTACTAAACAAGTTATTATTGTAAACAAAGATGCCATATTTCTTGAGAAAGAGTTTCATCAAGAAGGTGGTAAAGGAAGGAAGATAGCATTAGAAGAGGAATCTTCTATTGAAGCCAATCAAGTTGATCAAATGGATGTTGATCAAGAGTCTAATCTCATTGAAAATATCATAATACCAACTCTTAGAAGATCTAGTAGGATATCTCATTTACTAGAGAGATACATTTTTCTACATGATATGCAAAATTTGCTTATTCATGAAGAAAGCAATCATGATGATGATTTTACTGCACATGAAGAAGCTTTATATGATAAAGCTTCTTTAAAATGGCTTGAAGCAATGAAAGTCAAAATGGATTCCTTGTATGCAAACCAAGTTTGGACACTTATTGATCCACCTGATGGTATTATACCTCTAGGTTATGAATAGGTCTTCAAGAGAAAGATTAGTGCAGATGGAAAGGTTGATACCTATAAAGCAAGGCTTATAGCGAATGGGTTTCACCAAAGGCAAAGGGTTGTCTATAAGGAAACCTTCTCGCCAGTAGCCATGCTTAAATCCATTTGAATACTTCTCGCCATAGCTACACACTATAATTATGAGATTTGGCAAATGGATGTCAAAATTGCTTTTCTCAATGTTTTTGTTAAGGAAGAAATATATATGGAGCAACCCAAGAGTTTTAAATCCAAGGAAGGTTCCAAAGTGTGCAAGCTTAATAAATCAATTTATGGTCTAAATCAAGCTTTAATGAGTTAGAATCATAATTTTGATAAAGCCATTCAACCTTTTAGTTTTATAAAAAATGAAGATGAGCCTTCTATGTACAAGAAGGTTAGTGGGAGCCAAATCGCTTTCCTAGTACTATATGTTGATGGTATTTTATTAATTAGGAATGATGTTAGTATGCTTGTAAATGTGAAACTATAGTTATGTAAAACTTTCTCCATGAAAGACTTATGGGAGGCTACCTATATTTTTGGCATTCAAGTCTATAAAGATAGATAAAAAATAATGATAGGTCTATCCCAAAGTCTTTACTTGGAAAAGGTATTAAAGAAGTTTAACATGTTTGATTCCAAGAGAGGATTGATACCATTTAGGCATGGTTTCCATTTATCCAAGGGTATGTCACCTAAAACACCTAAGGAAATGGAGCAATGACTAAAGTTCCTTATGCTTCGGCTAGAAGAAGCTTGATGTCTGCTATATTGTGTATTAGGCCTGAGATTGCCTATGCTATTAGTGTGACTAGCAGGTTTCAATCCAACCCAAGTATGGAACACTGGATAGTTGTTAAGGAAATCTTTAAGTACTTCAAAATAACTAAAGATTTAGTCATAACTTATGGAGGAGATTATCTATAAATAAATGGTTTCACATATTCTAATTTCTAATCAGATGTAGATGATAAAAAGTCTATCTCTAGGTTTTGTTTATTTGTAATGAAAGAGCACTGAGTTGAAAGAGTTCCAAGCAACATGTCATTATTGATTCCACTACAGAAGCCAAGTATATAGCCGCATCGGATGCTACTAAAGAGGTTGTTTGCATTAAAAAGTTCATTATTGAGCTTGTAATTGTTCCTTCCATTGAGTCCATGATTCCTTTCTATTACGACAACAATAGAGCCATTGCTTTATTAAAGGAACCGAGGTCTCACCAAAAATCCAAACACATAGAAAGATGTTTTCATATTATTAGGGAACTTGTTGGAAAAGGTGATATCATCATGCAAAAGTTAGCTTCAGCTGAAAATGTCGATGATCCACTTACTAAAGCATTAACACAACTACAGTTGGATCGACATCTTGAGAAGATGGGTCTAAATAATTGTAGTGATTGGCTCTAGTGCAAGTGGGAGATTGTTAGCATAGGTGGTATGCCCTAGATGGCAATTATATATTTGACATTGTAAATTATCCTAAATGGCAATAAAATAATATTCTATTATTTAAAGTATTTATTTAATTGTATATTTATCCATTAACATAATGTTAACTAAATTTATTATCAAGAGTTGATAATATGAGCTATAAATTTATTTAGTACATATACTATAAAATTGTTCATAGTTAATTAATTAATATTTGGGTAATATTAATTAGACTATCACCTTTCTCTATTTTCCTTGATTAGTATGTGATACTAATAGTGGGAGGTACTGAGTCTCATGCTACTTGATATGAGATATCAGAATAGACATGTGGATACTCATGTGATGGGTGGATCGAACATGATGTTAGATTTTTGATTGCATGGATATTCACTTATAGCCAACAATCACAATCTAGGTCATAATGGTGTATATAGTCCTTTGACCTGAGGTGACAAGGTCATCTACATTTAAGTGGTTAGGGTTTATTACCACTTACATACTTGTGTTAATCATACATGGGTATATGGCATATGGTGGCTCTAGTCGATTAAGTATAGGGATGAGTGTATTGCCTAGAGTGAACCAAGATAAGATCCTATGTTATCTAAGTTCTTTCTTGATGAATAAGTTCCTGGTTAGGAAAAATATGACACGAACTGAAAGAGTTTCAGTGTTGGTTATATTTTATCAAGTATATAACTTGAGATGAGGTCATATGATATAACTATTAGAGTTTGACTAAGTCATGAACTCTAGGCTATATCAGGATCTTCTAATAAAGGGATTTTAATGCACGATAATTATGACCAAAGGGCTTATGTGAATCAATATGTGCATTCACTACTAATTAGGTAATTGTGATATCATTGCTAGGGGTCACTCACAACTTATGAGAACAAAAAGTGCATAATCTGGATTTTCACATTTAGACTTGAAAGGATTTTTTAAATAATGTCAAAGTGATGATATTATCTTCTTATTGCCAATTAGACATGAACCTAGTAAGTCACACCTAAAAGAGTTTCACCAAATCACCATTAACATTAATCTAATTATTAATTAAAGAGTTTAATAAATTAATTAAGATTAATTGAATTGGATTTATGCTTCAAGAAATTCTAATATATCTTGAAATCTAATTCAAATAAGGGTTTAATTATTAATTTATACTTTATTAATATGAGATATTAATTATAGTATTAAATTAATAATTTATGTTATTTTTAATTGGACTTGGATTAATGGCCCAAAGTTGTTTAGGCCTAAGCCCAAAAGAGTTTTGGACCAAACATTACTACAAGATATTAAGAAAGCCTATAGACCTAATCCAAGCCCATTTGTTCTATGGAATAGGCTTGGGCCAAGATTTGGCCCAATTACTAAGCCCAAGTCCATGTATGTGTGAATGGACAAATTTGTCATGTTAGGCATGCATTATCTTTTATGTGTATAATGTTGATTATGATAAGTGATAAATATTAAGCTTGGCTTATTAGGTACATTGCCTCTTAGGTGTATAATGTTGACATTAGCTTAATCAAGATTAGGGTTCATGATTATGTGTAATGAATGAATGTAGATAAATACATGAGATGTATTCAATTCTCTATATACTTATCTCTTATACAAGTTGTATATTTATCATGATGAGTTGTATATATGTGATGTAAGAGATGATGTCATTAGGGTTTGCTTTATATATATATATATATATATATATATATATATATATATATATATATATATATATATATATATATCTTAAGGAAGTGTTTCTTGAAAAAAGGTTAGAGACTTTATGTAGAGACATAAAGAAAAATAAAACAGAGAAACACATATATACCAAAACCCTTAGTGTTCTTGTAAGGAGATTAAAATAGTGCAAGTTTGTAAGGGTGATGTGATCTTACTTCCAAAGAGGAAGATTCAAGATTTGTTCATGCTAATAAGGAAACTTTCATTCAAGAAAAGATCAATTCGCATAAATTCATATTTCGTGTGGCATACTTTAGTATTTTGGCCATAACTTACTTTATAAAACTTGGATTTAGATTATTCAAGAGGTTGTTGAAAGCTAAGAAAGAGAATACAACTTTAATGAAGATATCTGGAGTTAATTCGATCTTATACATGAGTTACTCAATGTTCTTGTAAGGAGATTAAATTAGTGCAAGTTTGTAAGGGTGATGTGATCCTAGTTCCAAAGAGGAATATTTCAAGATTTGTTCAAGCTAATAAGGCAACTTTCATTCAAGAAAAGAGCAATTTTCATAAATTTGTATTTTGTGTAGCATACTTTAGTATTTTGGTCATAACTAACTTTACAAAACTCAGATTTAGATGATTTAAGCGGTTATTGAAAGCTAAGAAAGAGATATACAACTTTAGTGAAGATATCTAGAGTTAATTAGATCTTATAACTGAGTTAAAATTATGAAAGATTATCATATCATGAACAAAACTGGGCAGACTAAATATATATCAGTAAATGGATCGTATCTCACTCAATATAGATTGAAATGAAGCTATTTAAGCTATTGTAAAAAGATATCGACAAGGGCTACAACTTTTATGTTTTAGGAGTTGAGTTAATTTGGCCATTATCATGTTGAAAAGTGTGTTGCATAAGTAAATCTAAATTTAATTAGGATTATATTTTCATGTTTAATAAGGATTTTGTTTTCTTATTTAGTTAGGATATTAATTAGGTTTTTTTTAGGGTTTCTTTAAGCCTATATAAAGGCCTTATTTTATGTAACCTAGAGGGTATGCAATCATGGATGATTAATAAAATTTAGAGAGGATTCTCTTTGGTTACTTAGTGGTTAACCATGTGACAACTTTTATGACTTGTCAATTTATCTTTCAAACAGTGGATTATAGCATCTTTTTAATAAACTTTGTTGCTTGTTTGTTATTATTTAAAAGTTTAAATTTTTGATATAGCTTTGGTTGTTTAGACTATCTAAACATGAGGTGAAGTTCTCTATGTTTGAATTGGAACTTGATTTCAACTTTCCTTGAGAGTGTGGGTTTGGGTTCATGTTGAACGAGTTCCTAGAGTAGGTTGCCTAATGGGTTTGTATCACTTGGTATCAGAGCTTGGCTTAAATCAGGTTTTTTTCAATTCAATTCTACGTATCCTTAATTTACTTTTTAATTATTATGGTTTTAAAAGTTTTCTATTTGTGTTAAAAAAAATAAATATGTTTTTTTTTGTTTTTGTTTTTTATTTTATTGGTATTAGATTAATTTAATTAAATGATTTGTATCAAAGGGTCTTAGCTTTGATATACCTAAGGTTTTAGTTGGTCATATCAATTAGATTTTATACCTTGAGTTTGATTTGATCAATTTATAATGGAGGGTCTTAGGTTTGATATACCTAAGGTTTTAGTTGGTTGATACAAAAAGGGTTTAAGGTTACTAATTTTCTACACTTTCATTTTTCTTTAATTTTTAGGATTTTGAATTTATTTTCTATTATGAGTTAAAAAAATATATCTCTTGAATTTTTTGTTGAGTCTATTTAAATTTTTTTTTCTTTTCTTGTGTTGTGTTCTTGAGTCTTTCTTAAATTAAAAAAAAAAACTCAGTTGTATGGAAGGAAAAGATTTGAGAACAGATCTTTTTTAAGAAAGGGAGAATGATGTGATCTTAGTTCCAAAGAGGAAGATTTCAAGATTTATTCATGCTAATAAGCAACTTTCATTCAAGAAAAGAGCAATTCATATAAATTCATATTTTGTTTAGCATACTTTAGTATTTTGGCCATAACTTGCTCTACAAAACTTGGATTTAGATGCTTCAAGAGGTTGTTGAAAGCTAAGAAAGAGATCTACAACTTTAATAAAGATATCTAGAGTTAATTTGTTCTTAACTTAAGTTAAAATTATGAAATATTATTAGATCATGAACAAAACTGGGCAGACTAAATATACATCAGTAAATGGGTTGTATCTCACTCAATATAGATTGAAATGAAGCAATTCAAGATGCTAAAAAAAGATATGAACAAGGGCTACAACTTTTATATTTTAGGGTTAGTCAATTCGGCCATCATCATGTTAAAAAGTGTGATGCATAACTAAATCCGAATTTAATTAGGATTATATTTTCTTATTTAAGTAGAATTATATTTTCTTATTTAAGGTGGATTTTTTTCTTATTTAGTTAGGATATTAATTAGGTTCTTTTTTGGGTTTCTTTAAGCCTATATAAAGGCCTTATTTTATGTAACCTAGAGGGTATGCAATCATGGATGATTAATAAATTTTAGAGAGGATTCTTTTTGGTTACTTAGTGGTTAACCATGTGAAAACTTTTGTGACTTATCAATCTATCTTTCAGACAGTAGATTATGGAATCTTTTTAATAACCTTTGTTTGCTTGTTTGCTATTATTCAAAAGGATAAAGTTTTGATATAGCTTTAGTTTTTTGGACTAACTAAACATAAGGTGAAGGTTCTCTATGTCTGAATTAGAACTTGATTTGAACTTTCCTTGAGAGCGTGTGTTTGGGTTCATATTGAATGGGTTCCTAGAGCAGGTCGTCTAATAGGTTCGTATCACTTGGTAACAGAGCTTGGCTCAAATAAGGTTTTGTTTAATTCAATTCTATATATCCCTAATTTAATTTTTAATTATTGTGGTTTTAAAAGTTTTCTATTTGTGTCCAAAAAATAAATATGTTTTTTTTATTTTTTTTATGATTTTTGATTTAGTTGGTATTAAATTGATTTAATTGAATGATTTGTAACAAAGGGTCTTAGGTTTGGAATACCTAAGGTTGTAGTTGGTCATATCAATTAGATTTATACCTTAAGTTTGATTTGATTAATTTGTAATGAAGGGTCTTAGGTTTGATATACCTAAGGTTTTAGTTGGTCAATACAAAAAGGGGGTAAGGTTACTAATTTTCTACCTTTCATTTTGTTTTTTGTTTTTTTTTTCAATTTTTAGGATTTTGAATTTATTTTCTATTATAAGTTAAAAAAATATATCTCTTGAATTTTTTGTTGAGTCTATTTAAAATTTCTTTATTATTTTTCTTTCCTTGTATTATGTTCTTGAGTCTTTCTTAAATTAAAAAAATTCAATTGTATGGAAGGCAAAGATTTGAGGACAAATCTTTTTGAAGAAAGGGAGAATGATGTGATCCTAGTTCAAGATTTGTTCATGCTAATAAGGCAACTTTCATTCAAGAAAAGAGCAATTTGCATAAATTCATATTTTATGTAGCATACTTTAGTATTTTAGTCATAACTCACTCTACAAAACTTGGATTTAGATAATTCATAAGGATGTTAAAATCTAAGAAAGAGATATACAACTTTGATGAAGATATCTGGAGTTAATTCGGTCTTATACCTGAGTTAAAATTATGAAAGATTATCAGATTGTGAATAAAACTGGGCAGATTGAATATACATCAGTAAATGGGCCATATCTCAATCAATATAGATTGAAATGAAGCAATTCAAGATGCTACAAAAAGATAATAATAAGGGCTACAAATGTTATGTTTTTAGCATGAGTCAATTCAGCCACCATCATGTTGAAAAGTGTGCTACAATGTGATGCACAAGTAAATCCTAATTTAATTAGGATTATATTTTCTTATTTAAGTAGAATTATATTTTCTTATTTAAGAAGGATTTTATTTTCTTATTTAGTTAGGATATTAATTAGGTTTTTTTAGGGTTTCTTTAAGCATATATAAAGGTCTTATTTTATGTAACCTAGAGGATATGCAATCATGGATGATTAATAAAAAAAATTGTGACTTATCAATATGACAACTTTTGTTAACCATATATAGAGAGGATTCTTTTTGGTTACTTGGTGGTTAACCATGTGACAACTTTTGTGACTTATCAATCTATCTTTTAGACAGTAAATTATGGCGTCTTTTTAATAGCCTTTGTTGCTTATTTATTATTGTTCAAAAGGTTAAAGTTTTAATATAGCTTTGGTTGTTTGGACTAACTAAACATGAGGTGAAGGTTCTTTATGTTTAAATTGGAAATTGATTTGAACTTTCTTTGAGAGCGTGGGTTTGGTTTCATGTTGAATGGGTTCCTAGAGCAGGTTGTCTAGTGGGTTCATATTAAAGGGTCATTAGAGAGTTCACTTACCACTAATCCAATCTAAGCAAGAAGGTGAATTGGAGGAGCTTTGGTGTTTCAAGATAGAGGCCTAACATTTAGGAGGCTAAAACATTTGATTCAAGAGGTGAATCCATGAACATCAAAGCTTGTAGAATACTTGTGGTCTACATTAAAACTAGGGTTTATAAGTATTCCTAAACTTAGAATTCTTAGGTTATTGTTTACATATTATTTTGATATTTAGCTATATGTTAAATGCAAATTGGATCATTGAGATTGGAAATCTTCATGTAATGAAGGGTTATGCAAGTACAATTTAAAATTTCATCCTATGTATGGCTTGTGCTCACCACACAACCAAGTTGCATAACCATTTCCTTTTAGAGACCATACTGCTTCACAAGGGCAGCACATAACTCCTTTCAATTAAACTACACATATGGTTCTAAAGCATAGTACCAATGTACTGGTATACCTTCTAATGATATGGGAAACTGTTTGACTATCTGGGCCTTAGTCAATTCAGTGGCCTTCATATAGGTCATGTATTATTTTAGATGTAGATGCGGATCATCAGTCCCATAATATTTTTTCATGTTAAGGAATTTGAATTTTTACGGTAAAGGGTCATCATCCTAATCTAAATCAAGGCTGGTATAATCTAACAGAGTGTTGATTCCTTTTCCCTTCATTATCATTTGGACTTGTGACACTACTTTGGAAATGTTCTTAGCCCATTTAGTTTGTTCCACTATTCTTATTAGGTTCACATTCTTTCGACTTGCCGGATTAGCTAACACCGTTACATCATCATCTTCCTTCTCGTTCATAGGAATCTCATTATTGAGGTTAGTTGGCTATGCTGACTATTTTATTTGAGAAACTTTCTTATTTCTCCTATCATCTCCTTCATCATTGATCAAGTCTCAGTAAATAATTCTTTTTTCAGCTGTACTTTGAAAGCTTCGAGATCAAAACCTTCTACCATCAATATTTTGGAATTTCATATTAACTGACTGGAATTAGATCGAATCCATGCGAAAGAGCTTAAAGGATTCATAGTTATAAGACCACATGTTAGAATTATATATGACGTGTATGTATGATATGCAATTTTATTTTATTTTATTTTATTATTCAATAATTCAAAGATAGAAAATAAACATACTTATTTACATAGAAAATAAACACACTCTATTTACACTTAACCAGGAAGTAAAAAAAAGCTCTCAAATGATAATCTCCACCTTTATTTCTCCCATACTCATGTTCAATGGTGAGTTTTTTGTCCTAGGATTTTTAGTATGGGTTTTAATTATTAACAGGGGATAATAAGATTGACGTGTGCAAGATAACTCTCGAGACGAATCAAATAAGTAGTAATTCCTCCAAATAATTTCCAAAATCCATTCTTAATAAGCCATGATGGGTATTTAAGCCCATTTTAGTAATGGTCCATTTGTAATGAGCTATAATAGGCATAAAAGGCCAATCTTAGCATGGTCCATTAAAATGGGCTTGGGCCTTATTTGAAAGATCACTATATGGCATCAAAGCATATGCATTTGGGAAAAATCTCGAAGGAAGTTGCTAAGTCATTGCATGAGCAAAGTGTTAGGGTGAAAAGGCTTTAGTTCCCATAATGATATACCTCCATTATGTCTCCCCAATAAAGGGTCTATACGATGTGGATAAGTATGTGCTATGAGTGACAATAGTCAAAACTTCACCACCAAGTTTGAGTGAAACACAGGCAGTAGAGCAATGACTATCATTAGGTCATTTAGGAATTGAGTGCTTATTGTGTGAAAATGTGTAGTGAATGCAAAAGATGTAAAAGAAATAAAAGAGTAATTAAAGATAACAAAATACATAATATTGGAATCAGTTTCTCTATTCCCTAGTGGCGTGACCACTATAGAGAATGGAGTTTAGCGAACGCCCAAGTGTTTGGCGACCATGACACCATGTGAACTCAAGGCCCACTAGGAAATACAAAATAGGCTTGAAGCCTAAATTGGAGAAGGAGTCACCACTTGGATGAGACTCGGGACGCACTATACGATAATTGGATTCCGCAGAGGTTCCCAAAAGTCGTCATCAAAGAACGAGTTCAGAAACTGAGTATGAGCTTTTGGAATGCCCACCCAACCTTGCGGTTGGCCTCCATTTTTATTTTTTATTTTATTACCTTTAATTATTTACTTATTTCTTCATTAACATGCAAATTATAATTGCTTTCAAATAATTTCCAATTTTACATTTAAGTCTGAATTTGTACATTAGTCCGATTGCATGCTTTTTAATAGGAGTTACAACATTTAACACATAAATAAATATTCATTCACTAAATAAATATAAATTCACATGCAAAGAAAGGAGAGATGAGAATAGATTACAACATTTTTTTTTCATGCAGGAAAAAGTGTAATAAACCAAAAATAAACTAAAAGTAAACAAAAATTAAATTGAATAATAAAAAAAATAAACTAAAGGAAACATGAATTATAATTAAATGATTAAAATCATCTAAAATTCATGTAATGAGAAAAACATTAGTCTCCTTAAAATATATAGATCCTACAAAAGATAACCATAAAGTTAGTCTATAAACTAAATAAACATAAATGAAAGTAATAAATGCACAACTATTTCAACTAAACAAAGTAAATGAATAACAATATAAAAGTTACAAAATAAAAAATTCATGAAAATACATACAAGCATAACCCACGTGAAACGATTAAGGAAATTATAAACAAGCTACGCACAACTCTGTTGAAATGGTGATCATCTCATCATAGAGGTGTCGCCTCATTATAAAGAGGTGACACCTCTTTTAGTAGTAACTTGACAAGCTCCTTAAGTTCTAAGTAAACAAAATATGATGGAGATGAATAAAAACTAACAAATATATCAAGTATTCTAAAAGATCATGTCATGAACACAATATAAATGGAGGATAAATCTAAGGAAGTACAAGCAGGTAACAAAGAGAACTTACTCAAAATAAGAGTCTAATATGAAAGTAGAAACACTTACTGCTTATGAACTTATTTTAAAAAATGGTTGGCCCTCAAAGGTTGGTTTGGATATTAAGCTCCACTTGAATGCAAAATTTCCTCATCCCTTTAAGAAAAATGGTTTTTCAAGCTCACTTCTTCTCTTTTCTTCTCAAGAACGTCCCCCTTTCTCTTCCTTTCAGGTCTTTCCCTTCTATCCTTTTTTTTTAAAATTTACTCTCACTTGCTAATGGTTGTTATCTCCTTTTTTTCTCTCTCTATTCCCCTTTCAACTCCCCATGCCTTTGACAAGACACTCACTTTTCCACCCTTATCATTACACTCTTTCTTTCTACTCTCAAAACCCTCCTTTTCATGCAATAGGTTTAGTTTAGTAAGAGGTGGTCCCACCAACTTGACCATTATTGTCACTTCTACATTAATACAGGTGTAAGAAGAGACACCGCCTCATCGAAGTGACTGCCATAGAGGCGGTGCCTTTGATGAGGCGTGGCCTCTATAGCCCTGACCCAAGACCAAGCCTTTGGGCCAGAATGGGCTTAGGCTTGGATTTGTGCGTTTAAGCCTTGTGTAAACATGGGTTTTGGCTTGGAATGGGTTCAAGTTCTCAGGTTCATTTTCAAGAAGATTTTGGATCTTCTTTTGCATTCAACCTTCGCACATTCTCTTCATTGAATTTTGTATTGGGTCTATCAAACCGAGCATTAACAATTTGCCTTATATTACGGGCCGATCAAACCAGGTGTCTACAATGATATTTCTCATTTTTTAAAAAAAATTATTTTAAAAAATATTTATGTTTAGCTGATATTATAAAATTCATAATATGTATACTTTACAATTTTTTTTTTATCAAATATGTGTTAAGGTTTATTTTTTAATTAAATTATTATAAATACTAATTAATATACTGAATATATATATATATATATATATATATATATATATATATATATATATATATATATATATATATATATATATGTGTGTGTGTGTGTGTGTGTGTGTGTTTGTGTATTCAGTAATTATTATATAAAAGAAATTTAACATGATTCTTAGAATGTAATTTATATATTTAACATGAAGAAATTATTTTATTATTCTCTTTCATAATATTTTATATACTGAATAGATATCAAGAATTACTCTCCTTTCTAATATTTTCAATTTTATGATAGATAATTTTAGATCACTAGTCTAATTAAATAATTTTTTTAATTATTTATACACCTAAATTTTCTATAATATTCGATCAATATTTTTTCCTTAACATATGGTTACCATCATGATTTCTATTTATCATAAAATTAATATTAGTGATAAAATTATTAAAACCTTATCAACAAATTAATTAGTGTTAAATATTCATGTGATTATTACACTAAAATAATATACAATCTTCCTAAAGTAATTAATATATTATATATGTTGAATATCCTATACGTATTATTGAGTATTCATTTGTATTAAAAACAAAAGGTATTTTATGAGCTTCATATTCCAATTATTTAGTTAATCAGGGGAGAACCGTGCAAATGATTGCAAATTAATGACCTTCCTCATGAATAAAATTTATAAAGTTTGTCATAAACTTGCAAATCAACATTATAATCCATGAATTTCTTTTAACCAAAAATTGTTAATAAAATTAATTATTTAATTATCTTCACACCCATTCTATAGTCTTTCACTGTCTCTTTTCTTTTTGTACATAGAGAAAATTTTAACTTCAATTTACATTTCTTTTTAAAAAATTTTATAAATTGCATTTTAATAAACTACAATTAAATACATCATGTTAATTTATATATATATATATATATATATATCATCTCAAAAAGAAAAAAACATTGACATTAATACAATTGACAATTACATATTGCATACATGTGATAGACATGAAAGAATAGGTCCAATATTAGTTGGTAATATATCGCTATGAAAATCTCAAATATATAAAACATTAAAATTTTTTAAAAAATAAATTTGATTTTTAAATGTAATTTTTATCATTATTCTTTCAACTAATTTTACACATTATATATATATAATCTTTTTATGGGTTTAATTTTGATTAAATAATAATAATAATAAAAATAAAAGACAAATATTCCATTTTAAAAAAGATAAATATGTTATTATCTTATGTAATATTTAAACCTATTTAATTGGTAGTGGGTCATTTAGTAAAGAGTTGAGATTAAAACAATTAAAATTTAATGGCTAGGATTGTGTGATATGATGTCGTGATGACACTGTAAAAGGTCCCTTTTTATCACATATATAACCATTTGATATAATAGTTAGCTGTTTAGGGTAAGAATTTTCAACGTTGGAAAAGTGAAGTGAAGTTCCCCAATTTAGAAACGGACAAATGGTCAATTTGCACCTTAAACTTGTATCAAGAGGTTAAATAGATCGAATTTTAACTTTTTTAACAAATAAGCACAATACTTCTACCTACAGACCAAATAAATCTAATTTTAAATTGCATCAAGAGCGTGTCTTTCACACAAAAAAGTGAATAAAACAACATTAAATTTCTTTATTTTATTCAATAATATTTAGCCTTAAATTTTTTCCTAAAATCAAACTCCCATCATAACCCTGTACGCCACTGCTTATTGTCACTTCACCATACCTTCTTCTTTCCTACATCGTCATTACCAATTATTGTTGTTGTTGTTTTTCTTTTCTTTTTTTTTTTTTAATTTTTTTAATCTTCTCGTTTGATTGCTTCAATTGATCTTCATTGCACTATAATCATTGATGCCAGCCATCGTCTAATCCCTATCCTAAATCTTCCTTGTACTTTTTAATTATCTAAAAATTATTCTCAATCAATGCCCAAAAAGTGAAAAAGTGAAAAAGATGAAGATGATGATGTAGGTGACCTTATACTGTTGCTAGTGCTATTTCCCTTCTTGGCTCTTTCAAACAAGGTCATTTAAGCTTTCAAAATTTGCTTCTACCATTCTTTTCAGAGTTAATGAGCGAATGCGTATTTACTAATGTTGGCTATTATGTCTTTTAACGGTAATATTTTCTTGGCTATCCATCGCTGGGTTATCTCTTGAGTATTTATTTTTTAGAAGTGGAGATGAGAAACTGGTAGTGATGGATTATCCATGTGCTTGTGCTAGATGAATTGAAAATTAATTTTAATTTAATTTTCAATTGTTATTTCAAAATTTGTTTTTAGTTTAAATTTCTCGAGCAAAAAATATAAATAAAAAACTAGTTCATTTAAAAAATAAAATTGTTTTATTTTTAACGTGAGAACCACTCAAACATTTCCAAGTCTCGTGTTGCCTACCCATCCCTACTAATGTCAGTGCCCGGCACGTATTGCATGTAGTTCCGCGTTTACTCTAATAAAAAACAAAATATATTTTATTTTATCTTTGTTACAAATATAACCCCTTCCTGCTATCATGTTTAATGCAAAATATTCTACAACCCCTGAATAGCTCATTATCTTATCTCAAAGCTAAACATGTCCTCTCTCAAAGCTTACGGGAAAGTTGACGAAGCTGAGCAAGTAAAGCTTGAAGCGCGTCGAAGAACCAGAAAGAGAATCACCATCATCAGCCTCTCCTTAATTTTGCTAGCAGCCGTTGTAGTTGCAGCAGTTGTAGGAACTCATGGTTCTGGTGGCGATTCCAACAGTGACGATCAAGAAAAGCCCATTTCTACATCAGTTAAGGCAGTATGTGATGTTACCTTCTACAAAGATTCTTGTTATAGTAGTCTAGCACCCCTGGCTAAACCTGACCATCTTCAACCTGAAGAGCTCTTCAAGTTGTCAATGCAAGTGGCAGTGGATGAGATTTCAAAAGTCTCGCAACATTATACAAAAAATGGAGAGCTTTACCGTGAGTTGAATAATAATAACATGGCCATTGCAGCCTTGGAAGATTGCCAAGATCTTCTTGTTTTGGCTATTGATCATTTAAATAGCTCATTATCCTTTGCTAATGATGTCACTTTGCTTGATGTGGTGGATGATTTCAGAAGTTGGCTAAGTGCTGCTGGTTCTTATCAACAGACATGCATTGATGGTCTAATAGAGGCCAAGTTGAAGGCAAGAACTGAGAATTTTTATCTCAAGAATGCTTCCGAACTAACGAGCAATAGCCTGGCAATTATCACCTGGATTTACAAGATCTCCAGTGCAGTGAAAATGAGACGTTTAATGAGATACGATAACCATGACAAAGTGAAGGCACCCAACTGGCTGCATCAAAATGACCGTAAACTGCTTCAGAGTAGTGACTTGAAGAAGACTGATGCTATTGTGGCCAAAGATGGGTCTGGAAAGTACACAAAAATCCGCGATGCCCTTAAAGCTGTTCCGGACAAAAGCAAGAAGAGGTTCATAATCTATGTAAAGAAAGGAATTTATAAGGAGAACGTCCGAGTGGAGAAAACTAAATGGAATGTAATGATTATTGGGGATGGAATGAATGCAACAATAGTATCCGGAAGCCTGAACTTTGTAGATGGAACTCCGACATTCTCGAGTGCAACATTTGGTAAAAACAATTTCTTCCTTCTCGTAGTCCTATATCTATCTATTATAGTAGTGTCCATGGTTCCGTTAACCTACCATCAACATTTATTTTTTTCTAAATTTTCCTAGAAAATTTGACTTTTAAATAGGTAAAATAAATCTGAATCATTTTAAACAATTAATCAATTATCGTATAGTTCAGATTTCTATTTTTTTTTTAATTTGTAACTTAAAAATTGTAGATTAAATATTATCTTACAATTAATTAATTTTTTAAAACGATAAATAAATAATTTTATTCAAGTTTATATATGTGTATATATATATGCATTAAATTATTATATTACTTATAATATTTGTAAAATTAACTAATTTTCAATAAAAAAATATTTTATCAATTAATTGATATTTTGTAATTTTGTACGTGTGTATACACACCTCGTTTATTATAGAAAATATGACGATTTTAAAAGTTCTATGACATTTAGATTATGTTATTTAAAATTGATCAAATGTAAGTATTTTATCTAAAATTAAAGTGATTAATCAAAATTACCATATATTGAATATGTTTAAGTTTTTTTAAGATCAATAAATCTTTGACTTATTTGTATTAAACTAAAAATTTTTATTTTTTTATTTTTTTTTTTAAAACTATCTGATTTTCCTCTAAATAATAGTTGTAATATTTCTTTTAAGATGAGACTAACATATATATAGTTCTAATTCTTTAATTCGTATGCATATGCTCAATTTTCCAAATGAATGGGGGTACCCAAATCTTACTAATTAGCTAATTTTAGGTGGCAGTATAGGAAAGTATAACTAAAATCCCACTATAATTTATGTCTCTGTAGCTGTGTTTGGCAAAGGTTTTATTGCAAAAGATATGGGATTTCGTAACACGGCAGGATCTATTAAGCATCAAGCAGTGGCATTGATGTCAACAGCAGATATGTCAGTCTTTTATCGTTGTAGCATCGATGCCTTCCAGGATACTCTCTATGCACATGCTAATCGTCAATTCTATCGGGAATGTAACATATATGGAACAGTTGATTTTATCTTTGGAAATTCAGCAGTTGTATTTCAGAACTGCAAAATACTACCTAAAAGACCAATGCTTGGTCAGAAAAACACCATCACAGCCCAAGGAAGATTCGACCCTAATCAAAATACAGGAATTTCAATCCAAAATTGCACTATCATGACTTTTGACAACTTGATTTCCGTCCAAACTTTCTTGGGAAGACCTTGGAAGAATTATTCAACTACTATATATATGCACTCTATGATGGGAAGCTTGATTGATCCTAGTGGATGGTTGCCATGGACTGGCAATACAACACCACCTACTATATTCTATGCGGAATTTCAAAATTTTGGACCTAGTTCTTCAACGAAAAATAGAGTTAAATGGAAGGGACTTAAAAATATTAGTAGTAAACAAGCAAGCCAATTTACTGTCAAGACATTCCTTCAGGGTGACAATTGGATTCCAAAATCTGGAATCAGCTATAAACCTGGTTTGTGAGTTTGGTTTCACTAGAGAAGCTAGTTTTTTGTGTTCTTTCTAAGGGTTCCTATTCTTTTTTTGTAACATTTTTATCCCTTTTTACGTTTTTTTTTTGGGTGTTTAAGAAAAGTTTCATTTTCTTCATAATTTTTATAACCATTGATAGTAATACAATCAAGAATAAATATAACCGGTGATGGTATATAGTGGATATTTATATCTATACTTTATAAATTGATAAAAAATATATATAGAATAATGAAAGGATAAAATTGTAAGTATAGATGTGTCCTAATTTCATTAATTGTAATGTAAATGACATTATATTTTTATTCCTATGAAAATAAAATATTCATTTAAATAAAGTGTTTATTTATTTTGAATATTTATCCTTTAGCATTATGTTAAATGAGTGTATTATTAAGAACTGATAATGTGAGTGCAAATTTTATTTAGTAAATATCCTATAAAATGTTCGTAGTCATTGGATTAATATAAAGGTAGTATTAATTCATAGATTATCACTTGTATCTATTTTTTTTTATCGGTATGTGATATCGAGAGTGAGAGTTAGTGAGTCGCATGCTATTTGATGTGAGATATTGGAATAGACATATGGACACTCATGTGATAAGTGGATCAAACTATGACGTAAGATAAGTAATTACATGGAAATTCACTTTTTTCAATAATCACTATCTCAGACATAATGGTGCAGATGATCCTTTGACCTGAGGCAACACCTGGTTGGTTAGAGTTTGTTACCATTTATATATTTATACTAGCCACGTGTGGGTATATGACGTGAAGTGGCTCTAGTCAGTTATATATAGCGATAAGTGATCAACTAAGATGGACTTCATTACTTGTAGAAGTCATGTTTTATTGAAAATTGAACTGAATATAAGGTCATATGATTAAGGCAATTAGAGTTTGACTTTACCATGACTCTAGCCAATATCAAGATCTTGTAATGAAGGGATATTTAGAGTACAGTAATTATGTTTTATGGTTCTTATGAATCTATGGATAGCATTCATTTCCAATTGGATAGTCATGACATCTATGCTAGTGGTCTCTCACAACTTATGAGAACTAAATGCGATTAATTGAGATTTTCATATTTAGCTTGAAAAGAGTTTCCTATAATATTAAGAGTTAATATTATTTACCATCGCCATTTGGACTTGAACCTAGTAAGTCACACACACAAGAGTTGCATTCATAATGATATTTATTAATTTAATTATTAATTAAATTAATTAAATTGGATTCTGCACTTATGTGTGGATCTAGCATATCTCAAATTCTAATTCAAAAGTTAGGACTATTAATTATATCATTAAATATTAATTTGGACTTAATTTAATATGTGATATTAAGTTTAAGGTTCAAATTGATATTTGCCACCAAATACTAGTTTGGATATGGGCCATAAGATGGGCCTTATTTAAATAAAACCCATAAGTCTAATTAGTGGATGTTATAGAGATAGGCCCATTTAAAAGTTAAATGAGCCCAACTAGGTAAAGCCTATTTACTAAAAGAGGTACCACATAAGCAAAAGCATATGTTGCTGATGCTTACATGGCAATAGGTGTGTAATAGAGTCGAGCCGAGCTAAACTTTGGCTAGCTCGAGCTGGGTTCATTTATAAATGAGCCGAGCTTGCTATTTTACATGGTGTTCATGAGTTGTTTGTAAACTTAAACAAGCTTAAAGAAATTTTAAAAAATACAAACTATAAATTAAAATTATACATTCAAAAATTAAAAATAAATTATTTATTAAATAAATTACAATATATTTAATAAAAATTATGATTTTATTCTAATAATATATTTTTAAAATATTTTTTATAATACAAATTTATATATTATATATCTAAAATCAAATTATTAAATATTAAACTTACAAGCTAGCTCACGAGCTTCTATTTCGAACTTATTCGTGAGCTTCACGAGCCAAGCTTTGTATAGTTTGAGCTCAGCTCATTTATTAAATGAGCTTTAGTATACAACCTCGAACGAGCTTTTATCGAGCTGAACATCGAGTTGCTTCGAGTGGCTCAACTCATTTACACCATACATGGCAGCCATTTAAGCACATGCTTTCCATGCAATATGATTGCATGGTGGATACCATGGCAAGGTGTCATAAGTATGCACCTTTAGTTACTAGATAATCTTTACATGCCTGAGGTTGCTTATTTTACACTCAAAGTGAAAAGTAAATGGATAATCTCTACATGCATGAGATGGCTTAGCCTACACTCAATTTTAAGTTCTTAGAAAATCTCTACACATGTAAATTATTCTCTTATATATACACCAAGGTAATGGATGTTCTCTACACTCTGCCACTTACCCTTTCACATTAGAGACATTCTAAACACAAAGGAGAAAACAAGAGAGAGTTCCTCAAGAATTGAGTCTTTTTTTTTTTTTAGTGAGTGTGTGTGTGAAATGAGTTATGTTTCATACATTAACCTTTAATCATTATCCATATAGTATGGGTTGTGCAACTATAAGGCTACATTAATTCAACTATTTGAGGCAACAAGTGCTATATCATTCAAAACTAAGGAAAAAGCTCTAACAAGTTTGGGGTCACTAAATAATGCGAACTAGGTTTATCTAACAAATAAAACTCGCAATAATCTATTAATACCAATACCTTAGATCGTCCAAGAAACAAGTTGGGTGGAAACTAGAACCCTTAATTATCTAACAACTAAGAACTCTAGCTATCAATAAGTTGCCATAATTAGATATGGATGTTCTAATTGATAAGACAAGTGAACTATCAACAATATGTATTGTTTAGAAAGTTCAAATAATAAAACCCTAAGAAATTTGAAGCAAAATTCATCACTTTATTTTAATTGATGAAAAGACTCTTAAAATAGGCTATAAAATAAACTATTTATAAGAATTCTTAACCCTAAAAATAATCTAAAATAAATCTTTAAAAGATAATGATAATAAATCCCTAAAAAAGAATCCTTAAAGATAAGGAATTATTTTGCTTGCAAACTAAGCTAAAGAAAAGTATTCCTAACTAAAAACGAACACTCTAAAAATGTTTTGGATAAGTAACAAATCCAAATTCATTTTTAATATTACTTGGACTTAAACAACACTTCGTTGGGCTTTATCTTGGGCTTGGAATAAGTGTAGCTACTCCTTTGAATTTAATACATCCAAATTGGACCCAATAATATTACTTGGGCCTATATCTTCAATTTGCACCAAATGAATAAGCTTTATACTAGAATTAACTCCATGTGCTTTAAATGGATCAGACTGATTAAGATTTGTACTTTGAGCCCATATTGCTTCCTTCATCTTATTAGCACATGCCCATGTGATTAGATTTCCATCATAAGTCAAAAGGTCTTCAATCTTTATTAGATTAGGATTCCTTGGTACACCTTGAATCCTTGTTGGATTTGGATTGCTTGTCACATCTCAAATCCTTGTTGGATTAAGATTCCTTGTCATACTAAGATTCTCATCATTCCCCCTTTCCTCAAAATGATTCTTCCTTGAATCATGCCCATCTTCTAAAGTTGATCACTGCATAATTCCTCTAAGGTTAAACACAAACTCTTTGGTTGAAAAATTTTCATTGGAAGTAAGGATCCATATAAGTAGCTTCAAAATAACTTGAACTTGATTGCACACTTGGAACAAAGAACTTAAATTCATAAACTTATAAGAATTGTATTCTTGTGGCTTCCTTCTACATTTAAAATATGAATATCTTATATTCTTCTTGCTACGAATGAAGACTCTGTAAATTCCTTTATAGATATAAGATACTTTAACAAAATCATCAAATGGATATTTATATGGCATGTAAGTCTGCAAAATAACATTCAAAACACTAGAAAAATAAAGATTAAAGTTGTTAGTATAATCATAATGAATAACCAACTGTTTATCTTTCATGACACTCTCAATCTCTAGCTTTTTCTCTTCACTCATGACTTACTTATTTTCTCTCACCAAGTGTTTCCCATTTTCCTCACTTAGCTCACTTATTGCTTTTCTCTCAATTTCACTAGTTTCCCTCTCCAAAGTCTTCCCACTTGAAGATTGAAACTCTTTAATTTTTTGTTTAATACACAAATATTTAAAAATTATCCTTAGAGGTAAAATTTCAAGTTGGCACTCATCCCTTCTATTCATCTCCTTAACTTGTCTTTTAGCCAATTCAATGGTTTCAACATTTTCATTCTTCTCATATTCACATTCTATTTTGGCCCCCTCATTAACAACCACTTCTATTTCACACTTCTCTTCATGAATAATGCTCTCATCCATAGTTTGATCATATAATTGATGCTTTTGTTTCTTCTCATGATCACTCAATGCCGCTTTAACATTAGCACTACTTTTACTATCAACCTTATTACTCTAACTCTCTCTCTTCAAAGCAATAGTAATTACATCTTTCAAGGATAAAAAATGATTCTATTATAATACTAAATCAAAATCTTATCTAATTTTATTATTAAGCTCGCTTATGAATCTTTTAATATTTTTCCCTTTAGATTCTCCTATATCACTTGCAATTACAAATAACTTAAACTTTTTAGCATAATCTTCAACACTTAACTCGTGTCCTTGTTTAACCTTTTACAATTTAAAATAGAATTTATCCTTAACTTCAAAAGGAATAAAATTTCTAGTTATTAGCCTCTTTACTATTTCCTAATTTCTGACTTCACTATTCCCATTCTCTTTTAACAATGCCATCAAATCTTTCCATAAAGAATAAGTACGGCCTCTAAATTGGCAAGAAACAAATGTATACTTTTTTACCTCACTATATTCTTTACATTTAAACACATCCTTAACCATCTCAAATAACCATCAGGGTCATTCATATCACAAAATAAAGGAATCTCCATTGTAATATAAATTCATGCTCAATAGCCTCAACTTTGGTAATTTGGATAAATTTGGCAAGTTTGGGTGAATTTGGCAAGTTTTGATGACTAGAAATAAGAAAATTAGGTTTAAGTCGCACAAAAATGAAAGAAGTAAGAGCAAAAATGAATTTAATCCTAATAGGTAAAGGAAAAGGAGTTTTAGATAAGATAAATGAGTTATAGATAAGGGAAAGAAGATGTAAATAAGGAAAAGGAGTTATCTAATCACTTTAGGACAAAGAAAAGCTTTAAGATAAGATAAGGATTAGGACTGTCATACCTTAAATTTAATTATCCCCAAAAAGGTCTAATGTTGAAATGAATCCTTGAGATGACTGAGTCTGCTCATTCATAACACCTTTGAAGTGTGCAACCTTAAAACACCTAATCAACCTACTAGTGTGCAAAATTGATCATCGAGAAGTTGTGCCCTGACCTTGCAAAATATGAATTATCAGAACAATGAGAGGTTTATTTTGAGAAAACTCTTCTCAAAATACTCAGCTCGTCAGGTCAGTGCGTATTTCATTAGACCAGGACCTAGCTTCGTGAAAAATTGAAAATCAATTTTGATAAAATGGACTTTAGAAACACATTCAGAAGGCCCCAAAACCTTTGGAAATGGTCCTGGAATAGTCCAACACAACTTGAGTATCATTGCGTATCACTTATAAGTGCGTGTAAACAACCCTAAGTGTCATGTGCTAAAATTGAAGATGAATTTAGCAAAATGGACTTTGGAAACGCGTTTGAAAGGCCCAAAAACCCTAAGTACCAACTATAGAATAGTGCATGTAGAACTCAGGAAGAGCGCGTAGAGTGTCGAAGTGCATATGAAAACACACATGTGCGCGAGTGGCCACGCATAAAAATCCCTTTATACGCATTTGATCATGCCTACACCACCCCATTCTACACATTTTTTCTATAAATAGATCCCTCTACAGCCCATTTTGAGAGGGGAGGCAAGTGAAGACATACACACTCAAAATTCAGTCCAATCAAAGGTGTGAGAAATCCCTCTCCATATACTTTTTGCTCTCCTATAGCCTTTCTCTTAAGTTATTAGTTCCCTTTTCCACCAAACCCAACCTCATCTTTGTTAAAGCACACTTTAAAGGTATACAATCTAGCATCATTTTGTTGTCATTTTGAACCTCTCGATTAGGAAACTTAATAATATCTTAAAGCTAAAGATTCAAAGCTCACATAAGCTTAGTCGAGTCTAAGGACCACACAATTATTTTAGCACATTTATTTTACCACATTGCATTTTATTTTACTATCGCTAGCATTTGAGAATACTATTTTGCTTGTGCGATGAGACTGGCAAACTTGCATGCTATATGAATAATATATTCGTTATTATGCTCATTTTACATCATCATTCTACATCCTTTATTTCTGAAATCATGAAATCACATCATAAATATCAATAATGTGAAAAAGTTCATATCCTAAAATAAAGTCATCATGCTTTTAGTCTGGTGATGACCTTATGCATCCTTTATATTATCCTCGTTCCTCATTATAGCATAAATAATCACTACAAGCATGATCATCCTATCATTCATCGAATAAGCTGTGTAAATGATCGTGTTATCCTTGTAGATTAACCATATTAGATTTACTTTTCCATAATCTTTCCCTTTTCATATGTATTTTATCAGGAAAGTGATGTAATAAAATTCTTAGCTTTATTATCCTATACTATTTGATGTACTATGTGAATGCTATATAAACTATCATTACCGAAGCTAAGGTGTTGTGATAGCTATACATCAAATATCGCATAATGAGAAATAGTCAAAAAGTATATGCGATCTCCTAAACTCGAAATTCTCTACTAGGGATAATAATCGCTGAGTGATCTGATGTTGTCCCTTTCTTTTCCCAATTTCTTAAAATCGAGTGGCGACTCCACAAAATCAAAAGTGTCTCATCCCCTCGAGACCAATCATTTGTCCCTATTAGGTAAAGTTGCCATATCCTTTGAAAACGGAAAGACCCGCTACACTATCCAACAAAGTACCAAAAACCACAACAATATAAAAGTCTTTTTCCTGGCACACCAAAGGTCGTTCATAGTGGTGACTCTACTGGGGACTTATAAGTAAGAGGGATCAACTCGAAAATAACTATTTCTTATTATGCAATACTTAATCTTATAGAGCCCCTCACTACTACATTTGCACTACATAGTACATATGCACCACTTGTCCTAAAATCCTTAATAATACCAAATGACATTGCCACCACGATTCCACTCAAGTCACGAGGTGACAAAGATATGGTATTATCACCTTTAGTCTTTACTCATGCATTAGTCGGACTCATCTGACCAGAGTCTGTAACCCAAGTCCTTAAGGGGGCTGACTGAGTTATTAAAAGAATACTAGACTCACTGATAGGAATCCGTAACCCTAGTCATATGGGGGCATTCTCGCTAAAGGAACCCTTAGCCTTTCACCTTGATTTAGCTCATGTAGATCAACTAGTACCAATATCCACTAGGATTCCACCAAGCTATGCATGCTATCCTTGTCTTAACACTGTTCATTTGAACTGATACTTATAAATGACATGACCCTCCTAGTGTTTATCATCAAATGACATCATAATGTCAATTTTCATAGAAAATTTATGCTCAGGACCATATGATTCTCATCTACTTCGTGTGAGCCCAAAGCATGAGGAATTATGAGAATCATGTACCTTGTCTATCAAATTAACAAATAACGACATCCCTCGATGATAGAACCTACGAGGTGTCATCCATTTATCCTTATTAGATAAAATGAATGGGTTAGGAATCCAACTAGATTGTGGACCTTTATGTTAGCAAAATCAAATTGTAAACTATCAAATGATACTTTCATGACATATAGTAAGCATATCGAATATTGATGTGGGGGCAAGAACTCGGACTCCCTTTGATTAACCTTGAACCTATGCATACGGGCTTTGGACATTATTTGAAGCTCAACAATTAACCCTCACATTGAAATCATATGATTACCTCAGACACATTTGAGTATCGTTCCTCAGTTTGCCCTTTTTTTCTGACCAACATAAATTGAAACAGCCTAGTTCTGAGAGCGAAACCATAGTCCCTTGATGACTATAGGTTCAAAACCCACCTAGGAAAGAGACTGAATGACATCATGGAGAAATAATGTTGGAAGCGAGAGCTTGCTTGTGATTAGTTTGTTTACTGTGCAGGAAAACTAACCAACTTTAATCATGCATACATCATATACATGTAGATAACATGTGCTGACCATTGTTTTTTGCAGGAATAATCATTTTTCCATTATAAGATTTTTTGTGTCCACTCCATGCACACATGCTCACCCTTTTCTTTTGCAAGAACACGTTATGCATCATTCATTTACCTAACCCTAATAAATGCATAAGAATACTACATTCAAGCATAAGTGACCAAGAAGATACCTCATGTCAGCAATTCAAAGACAAGGTAAAAGAGGGGATCCAAAAGTTGCTCATTGATGGCACTATAACTAAAATCCTCTAAGCCCAAATCAAAGCCAAAAGTGCCCGAGATGGGAATAGCACACCACTAAATGAAGCATCTGCATCTGTTCACCTGATGGTAGATAAGATAAAGGGAATTCCATGCACTCCTTTTCAAGCTGATGATGACAATGACTACTACCAAGATCTTAGGAATGCACCAAAAGCTATAAAAATTGATGACATGACCAAGCCTAAATTGATAAGGGAGGTCAAATTATTGGCCAATAGGATGGCTCAGTTGGAATTTTCCTTCAAAGATAAGGGAACTTATGGCTTTAAAAGCTTTACCGACCTAGCACTATTCAAAGATGAGCTGCTTCAAAATGATTTTAAACTACTGAACTTTGCTAAGTTTGATAGAACAGGAGATCTGAGGGTCTATCTAAGGCAATATGCTACCTTTATAACTGCCATAAAGCTTATAGAATCATAAATTGTTAGATTCTTCTTCACATCACTAGAGTAAGGACTAAGGGCATGGTTCTTTGACCTTAAAGATGGAATAAAAAATGATTAAGTTCATTAAGCAATATGAATACAACACTCAGTTAGACATCACTCGAAGGGACCTTAAGACCACAAGGCAGAAACCCGGTGAAGCTTTCTTTAATTATGTCACCAGATGGCAAGGAAAGGCAATCAAGATGAGAAACTACCCTCCTAAGGCTGAATAAATAGAACTGATAATCAAAAGGGCACTACCACACTTCAAAAAATAGATGATCTTTGCTCATTATCTTGACTTTAAAGCCCTATATTAGGCTGGGATCCAAATTGAGGATGAGGAACCCTAATAAGCCAGAAACACTTTTTGCCACAATACCCAACCAAACACTTAAAATGCCTTCACCCGAATTACAGAAATAAACATGATCCAACCTAACACCCACAACTCACCATCTATAAATGCCATCAAACCACTAAGAAAATTCTCAAACTTTAACCTCCCACTATCCAAAATATTCCAAAGGCTTCAACAAAAGAACCTCCTACAACCACAAGAGCTTAGGCCTCTTCCAAACTCACTACCACCTTAAATTAACCAAAACTTGTTCTGCCACTTTCACCAGATGCTTGGCCACACCACTAATACATGCATAACTCTAAAAAATGTAGTCCAAGACCTCATTGACTCTACAAAAATTGATGACCCAAAAAAATTACCTAGTATCAAAACAAATCCTCTCCTAAATTATCAAAACATGCCTCCACTAACTATCAGCATGATCTCCTCCAATCTATTAGAAGACCTTATTGAAAAATCAATCCAAGCCATAAAATAAACCCAAGATAAGCCCTTAGAAAACAAACCCTCAAAACCCATTCTTGAGCCTCATGATTCTAGTAAAGATGAGCAATGCTCTCCTACCTTTGAATACATTCCAAATCCTTAAAAGTTCCTTCCCCACTTAATGATGCAAAAAGAGCCAGGGATATAGCTCTCCCTATGAATAATGAAGTGATTGATTTCCCTTACTCATAAAAAGTAGACACAGACAAAAATCTTGATAGTAACCATGAGATATGGGATTTACTGGGCCAACCATTTGGGAACTTCAACTATAAAGTCAAGTACATAGAACTTCCTACTACCCACACACTCTTAAAAGACATAGTACCCTTAGGATGAGGAGGAGAATTTGACAAAGAAGATGGGATGGTCAGTACTATTCAACTTCAGAACTTGTAAATCATGGGGATAGACATATGGTATGACTCTGATGATCTTGAAATCATTGTCTAGGACTAGAATAGCAGTACAAAAGTAGATAAACAAGCAACTGAGAAGCCCTCACTAGTAGTTTATTATGTAACTCATAGTGGGCAGGTATATCAACCTCTTGAGAAAGAGAAGGAACCCTCTAAGGAGAAAGAAGTAGTAAGAGATCAAGCTTCATTGAAAGAAGAAGACACTATCCTCAAACAACTCAAGAAAACTTAGGCACAAGTCGATATCTCAGACCTACTCATGGCCTCCAAGAAGCACAGAGATGCCTTAGTTAGAGCACTAGATAAAGTAAAAATTGCCACTGATGCCTCACCTTATAAGATGATGGCCTCTCTAATGAAAGCTCTTTCCAATGCAATCACCTTTTTAAATGAAGATTTACCCCTTGAAGGAAGGGTCCACAATCGTCCTCTCTTCATATAGGCAATTGTCAAGACTAAGGACACCCTATATGTTATGGTAGATGACGAGTTTGCCATCAATATTGGCCCCCTAAGGTTGCTACATAAGTTCGGGATAAATGTTGAAAACCTGGAAGAGTCCAATATGGTTATACGAGCCTATGATGATTCAAAGAAGCCAGTCATCAGCACTTTCAAAGTAGTAGTTATAGTGGGAGATATCAAATCAGAAATAAAATTTAGCATCTTGGACATCCCTTCGACTTTTTCCCTATTGCTAAGAAGACCTTGGTTCCACCCACTAAAGGGCATACCTTCCACTGTGCATTAGAAGATCAAGTTCCCTATGAATAGAAAGGGCGTTACCATCCCTGCTGAAACAAATAACATTATTTCCTGTTTGAATATGGTCCGACCAGGATTTCAGGTTTTTATGATTAGTGACGATCATGTCGATCCTAAAGTTGCTGCTATAATGAAGAAGATGCAATATCTACCTGGAATAGGATTATGAGGAAGAAATAATAGAGTCACATAATTCCTTGACTTTCAAGGACAGACCAATAGAAATGGTTTAGAGTAGGATCCTAAAAAGGATACTAGGGCTAAGAAATCAACCTCTTTTATGGCTAAAAGCTCAACCCAAGTCTATCAAGGACAAGCTGAGGAATGGGTGAGCAACATAATCAAGAAACCGGGGTTCAAGATCTTCAATGACACCCTCAAGTAGAAGCACTTACCAAATATGATTACCGAGACTAACATCTGTGAGTTAAAGAAAAACCTAGAGATAGAATCTGAGAGTGAAGCTATCAATCATGCCCAAGCTGTTGTCATCCTTGAATCAATTATCGATGACATCATGTTCAAAGATATTGCTGATAATCATCTTTGTACTTTTCCTTTTCTTGAAAATGATGATGTAATGAACTCTAAAGTTAATGCAATGAAATCAGATTTTGCTTACTTGTTTGATGTCTTTCTTGATGGTAGTGTGCATTGCATTGATAAAAACATTAGCACATTTGACATTCATTCCATATGCATTGAATCATTTAACATTGGCATGGAATCTGAACCACACATTTTGCATATTTTAAAAGATATTACCCCTTAAGAGAGGAGAGAAATTGAAAAAATATTAATAAAATATTCAAAAGTATTTGTTTGGACGTACGACAATATGCCTAGTATTGACAGAGACATTGCTCAACATTTCATTCCTACCAAAGAAGGGTGTAAACTAGTAAAGCATAAACTAAAAAGACTCAGACCAGAATAGGCTAGTGAAAGAGGACATCGAGAAACAAATCAAGGAAAATTTTCTAAAGGTAGTAAACTATCTAGAATGGTTAGCAAATATGGTGCCAATACCGAAGAAAGATGGAAGGGTTAGAATTTACGTTGACTTTAGAGATTTGAATAAGGCCTACCCGAAGGATGATTTCCCACTACCTCACATAGACATACTAGTTGACAGCACTTCCATATGTGTAATGTAATCCTTCATGGATGGATTCTCTGGGTATAATCAGATCCTAATAGCCATTATCAACAAAGCAAAGAAAAATTTCATAACAGAATGGGGTACTTACTACTATGGAGTAATGCCTTTTGGACTAAAGAATGCAGGGGCAACCTAGTAGAGAATGGCGAATGCAATGTTCCATGACATGATACATAAAGAAGTAGAGGTATACATCGATGACATGATGGACAATTCAAGAACCAGGGAAGAACACCCCTCTGATCTCGAAAAGTTCCTCAGCAGGGTTAAAAAGTATAGTCTTAGGCTAAATCCAAAGAAATGCATATTTGGGGTTACTTTAGAAAAGATGTTAGGGGTATGTTGTTAGTCAGAATGGGATTGAAATGGATCCAGACAAAGTAAAAGCCATTAAAGAGATGCCAGTGCCAAAAATAGAGAAAGAAATAAGAGGGTTTCTAGGGAAACTACAGTTCATCAGTAGATTTATCGCTAAGTTGACAGTAGTGTGTGAACCAATCTTTAAGCTACTCATAAAAGATCAGCCTATTGAATGGAATGAATAGTTTCAGCTAGCATTTGACAAGATCAGAAGCTACCTAGCCATCCTACTGATCCTAAAACCACTAAAATTAGGGATAACTCTAACCCTGTGTTTGGCCATCAAAAGGAATGCAATCGATTCAATGTTAGCCCAAGAGGGAGAAATGAAAGCAAAACATGTAGCCTACTACTTGAGCAAGAAGATGTTGCCATATGAGAAGAAGTACAGCCAAGTTAAACATATATGTCTGGTAATGGTATGGGTAATGAAGAAACTTAGACACTACTTTCAATCCTACAAGGTCTAGGTTGTGTCTAAAATGGACCCAATGAAGTATCTCTACAAAGCTCCCTCTCTAGTGGGAAACTTACCAAGTGGCTCATACTGCTAACAGAATTCGACATGTAATATTTGACTAAAAAGGTAGTAAAAGCGAGAGCAATGGTTGAATTTCTAGCTCTCAACCCTATTCCAGACTCAGAAGAAATCCAACTGGACTTCCCAGACAACCTTAGCTCAGCCATTGAAGTCCAAGGATGGTGAATGTACTTTGATGGAGTAGTCAATCACTTCGATGCAGGAGTTGGTGTAATACTACAATCTCTAGAAGGTGAAGTGGTACCAATTGCTAAAAAGCTCGAGTTCAGAGGCACAAATAATGAAGCATAATATGAGGCATGCATACTCAGAATAAAAGCATGATAACCCTAGATGTCACATAAGTTGAAATCTTTGGAGATTCCATATTAGTAATTAATCATGCCATAAAAGAGTGGGAACTAAAAGAGCAGCACTTAAAGCCTTATATGAACCACTTGAGGCAACTCACCATGTCCTTCTGAAAATGCATATTCATTCATCTCCTCAGGAATCACAATCAGATGGAAAATGCACTTGCTTCCCTAACATCAGTATAGGAAAGACCATCCAAAATGCCCATGAAGCCTCTAAATTCTACTTAGATCGGGATAACCTTACCATAAAAACTATTGAGTAGCAAAGATAGAAGTAGCTAAAAATCCTTGGTTCTATGACATCTAGAGATATCTAAAGGAATGAGCCTATCCTGATTAAGCAGATGAAAGAGATAAAGTAGTCATTCGACACTAGCATCAAAATTCACATCGCACTAGGGTGTGATTTGCAACCCTGATGTCTAGATGAAACTGAGGCTATAAGAGCAATAAAATAAGTACACAAGGGTGTTTATAGTCCACACATCAATGGAGCAATCTTGGCTAAGAACTTAATCAGACAAGGGTTCTTCTAGATGACGATGATGAAAGACTGAATCAAATTTTTTAGGAAATTCCATAAGTGTTAGATCCATGGGAATGTCAGTCACCTTCTCCCAATAGAACTACACTACATCTCCTCTTCATGGCCCTTCTCACTATGAGGACTAGACATAATTGGGAAAATCCACCCGACAGCCACAAATGGACACAGGTTCATCCTAGTGGCAGTGGACTACTGATGACAATCCTAATGCAACAAGGACTCCTAATCCAACAAAGATTCAATATCCTTTGACTTATGATGGAGGTCCAATCATAAGGGCACGTGCTAAGAAGATGAAGGAAGCATTACATATGCTAATTCAAAGAATTTAGGCTCAAAGTACAAATCTGACTCAATCTAATCCATTTGATGCACATGGAATTAATTCTGGTCCAAAGCTTATTCATTTGGTGCAAATTGAAGAGTTAGGCCCAAGTAGTGTTATTAGGTCCAATTGGATGTATTAAGCTCAAAGGATTAGTTACACATATTCCAAGCCCAAAATGAAGCCCAAATATGTGTTATTTAGTTTAATTAATATTTAAAAATGACTTTTGGATTTGTTACTTATCCAAAAAATTTTTAGAGTGTTTGTTTTTAGTTAATTATACTTTTCTTTAGCTTAGTTGACAAGCAAAATAATTCCTTACCTTTAAGGATTTTTTTTAATATTTTAGGGATTTATTATCCTTATCTTTTAAGGATTTGTTTTAGTTTAGTTTAGGATTAAGAATTCTTATAAATAGCTTATTTTGTAGCCTATTTTGGGCTTCTTTTCTATCAATCAAATAAAGTGATGAATTTTGCTTCAAATTACTTGAAGTTTTATTCTTTGAACTTTCTAAACAAAACAGGTTGTTTGATAGTTCACTTGTCTTATCAATTAGAACATCCATATCTAATTTTGGTAACTTCCTGATAGCTAGAGTTTTTAATTATTAGATAATTAAGGATTCTAGTTTCCACCCAACTTATTTCTTAGACAATCTAAGGTGTGGTATTAATAGATTATTATGGGTTTTTTTTGTTAGATAAACTCAGTTCGCATCAGTTTGGCATTAGAGCTTTGGCTACAAGAATAAGGTTACGTATCCTTATTTGTTTTATTCGTGTTTATCATTCTCTTTGTTTTTTTCTTTTACTCCTCATTAGTTTTATCAACATTCTTATTTGTTCATCATCTTTTTATTTTATTTTACTTAAATTCATTTTTCATTATTTATTATCATCTTTAATTTCATTTAGTTATTTCCTTAAAGTCTTACATTAAGTTTAAACCATAAAAAAAAAAAGAGAAAAGGAAAAAATGAAAAAGAATAGAAAAGAAAAAGAAAAGAAAAGAAGAATTTGGTCATTTTTTTAAAATCTTTAAAGTTCTTGCAAGTCTTCTTGAAAATCTTTGACTTTCTTGATCATTTTCTTGAAAATTCTTAATCAAATTCGTTGGAATCTTGAAGTTCTTCTTCAAATCTTGATTCAAGATCATAAATCTTAAAATTTTAAGTTACAAATTCATTTTCTTGGGTTTCTTTTGTACAAATTCATTTTTTTCCTTGTTTGTTATGATAATCTTTGTGGTTAAGTTCAAATCTTGAGTAGATTATATCCTTATCTTTCTAGATTTAGTCATATATTATTTTGTCCTAATCCTTATCTTATCTTAAAGCTTTTCTTTGTCCTAAAGGGATTAAATAACTCCTTTTTCTTATCTACATCTTCTTTTATGTATATATAACATATTTGTCTTATCTAAAACTCCTTTTCCTTTCTATTAGGGTTAAATTTATTTTTTTTATATTCTTCTATTTGTTGTGCAAATTAAGTCTAATTTCCTTATTTTAAGTTGCCAAAACTTACCAAATTCGTTCAATTGGTAGGCCATTATGAATTCTAACAATTTATATTGTTTAGTTAAAAAGTAGAAGGTAAAACTCCTAACTAGGTTAGATTTAAAATAAATTGTGCGTGTGAGTTCAATAGAGTGTCCAAACACTAAATTGAGTGAAACATGTAAGGGAGTGTTAGAATTTTGTTTACTAACTTTTCTTGTAGGTTTGAACATAGTAAAGCATGGATGATCCCAAATTAAAGTTATTTGTTGAGGCTATGTAACAAATAATGGAGGATATAAGGAAGCGACTTGAGAGGCTAAAAATGAGTTCCCCTTCACAAAGCAAAGAAAGGAGTACCAAACAAAGCTTAGAAGAGAAGTTTAATGAGGGAAGTGAAGAAAACACCTCAACAAGACTAAATAAGGGTACAAAAAAAGATAATAACATAGGAACCATCAAAATGAAGATTCCTAGCTTTTAAGGCAAGAGCGATCCTGAAGCATACTTAGAGTGGGAAAAGAAGGTTGATTACATCTTTGAGTGCCATGATGAGGAGAAAAAAGTGAAGCTAGACATAGTTGAGTTCACCGATTATGCAAGTGTTTGGTGGGATCAACTAGTTATAAGTCAAAGAAGGAATGAAGAACATGTTTCTACCTGGGATGAAATGAAGATAATAATGTGCAAGCAATTTGTCCCACAACATTACTATCGTAAACTATATAATGGTTTGCAATGACTTGTGCAAGGTTCTAAAAGTGTGGAACAATATTATCAAGAGATGGAGATGGCTATGATTAGGTAAATGTGATTGAAGATAGAGAGGCCACTATGGCTAGGTTTCTCCATGATTTGAATCATGACATTGCTAACCTTGTAAAACTACACCATTATGTTGAATCAGATGACATGCTATATATGGCTATCAAGGTAAAGAAGCAATTAAGGGCTAGAAGCAAGATTAATTCAAATTCCTCTACCCCATGGAAGTCTAATTGGAAGGGCAATGAAAAGAGTAGTACTTCATCAAACTTTAAACCAAAGGGCGTTCAAGTGAGTAGGAAGGTAGATTTGGGAAACTATAAATTTGTGCCTAAAAGTAGCAATCCTAACTTTAGAACACATGATCTCAAGTGTTTTAGGTGTTTAGGCTTTGGTCATAAGGCTACCTAATGTCCAAACACAAAGGTGATGGTTGTTTAGCCAATAGTGAAATTGAAAGTGAGGATGAAGATGAAGATATAAGTGACATGACACCACTTGAGGATGCCTCTAATGATGAGGGAAAGGATATGGAACCCTTAAATGGATTATTATTCACTCTTGTCACAAGATGTGTACTTAACATGTAAGCTAAGGAAGAAGAGGTACAACTAAAAAACATCTTTCATACTAGGTGTTTAATTGATAATAAATTATATAGTATGATTATTGATGGTGGTAGTTGTACTAATGTTGTTAATGCTTGTTTAGTTAATAAGTTAGGCTTAAAAATAACTTAACATCCTAGGCCTTATAGATTACAATGGCTGAATGATTGTGGGGATATTAAGGTTACTAGGCAAGCAATAATAGCATTTTCTATTGGGCAATATCATGATGAAGTATTATGTGATGTAGTTCTTATGCAAGCTAGTCATATACTATTAGGATGCCCTTGGCAATATGATAGGTGAGCTAAGCATGATGGTTTTACTACCAAATACTCTTTTGTTATGAACAATAAGCCTATTACTCTTATTCCTATAACTCCAAAGCAAGTTTTTAAAGATAAAATTTTTTTAAGTGAGCGTGAGAGTGTGCATGAAAAAGAAAAGGTGCACAAGCACAAGGAGAGTTATGAGAAAAGCCTAGAGAGGTGTAAAAAATGAGTGGAAAAAGGTGAGAAAGAGGGGATGCACAGAAAGAATAAGTATGATGTGCATGCAAAAGGATAATTAAGTGTGCAAAGAGTGGAAAGAAAAGAGGTAAAAGGCAATTTCTATACTAAAGAGGGTGAGGTACGAAAGGCTTTATTAACTAGGCAGCCTCTATTTGTGCTTTAGTACAAAGGTGCCTATTTGTCCATTAACCCTAATCTTTCTTCTTTGCCTAGTTCTTTTCAAACTCTTTTACAGGAATATGAAGATTTTTTCCCTGAAGAGATGCCAAAGGGTTTGCCTATATTAAGAGGGATTGAGCATCAAATTAATTTCATTCCTGGTGTGCAAATACCTAGTAGACTAGCTTATAAAAGTAATCCTGAAGAAACTAAAGAGATGCAACATCAGGTTGAAGACTGGTTATCCAAGGGATTGATTAGTGAACGTAGGAGTCCATGCATTGTTCCTGTTCTATTAGTGCCTAAAAGGGATGGTTCTTGGCAAATATGCATTAACTTTTTGTGCTATAAGCAAAATTATAGTTAAGTATCACCACCCTATTCCTTGTTTAGATGATATGTTAGATGAATTGCATGGTTCTTCTATATTCTCTAAAATTGATTTGAAGTATGGTTATCATCAAATTAGAATGAAAGTAGGGATGAATGGAAAACTACCTTTAAAACTAAATATGGTTTATATGAATGGTTAGTTATGCCTTTTGGTTTAACTAATGCACCTAGTACTTTCATGTGTTTAATGAACCATGTTTTGCATGATTTTATAGGTAAGTTTGTGGTTGTGTATTTTGATGATATTCTTGTATATAGCAAGTCATTAGATGAGCATATTATGCATGTGCAATTAGTTTTTGAAACTTTGCACAAAGAACAATTGTATGCTAACCTTGCTAAG
Organism: Mallotus nudiflorus; assembly: GCA_947683625.1. Lineage (NCBI taxonomy): Eukaryota > Viridiplantae > Streptophyta > Magnoliopsida > Malpighiales > Euphorbiaceae > Mallotus > Mallotus nudiflorus. The sequence continues at coordinate 267,796 of CANTUR010000088.1, read as the reverse complement.
TGTAGTTTTTGTACACTTAAAGTTATGTTTTTAGGTTTTGTTGTAAGTTCTAATGGAATTGAGGTAAATAGTGAGAAGGTTAAGGCTATTGAATCATGGCCTACGCATATGAATGTTGGGGATGTTAGATCTTTTCATGGCTTAGCTAGTTTTTATAAGATGTTTATTAAGGAATTTTCTAATATAGCTGCACCACTCACATAAGTAATTAAAAAAGAATGTAGGTTTTAAGTGGGGTAATGATCAAGAAAAGGCATTTAATGTGCTTAAATCTAAGTTAATTAATGCACCTTTGCTTGTTTTACCTAACTTTGATAAGACTTTTGAGATTGAATGTGATGCTTCTAGAGTTGGCATTGGAGTTGTTTTGATGCAAGAAGGAAGGCCTATCACTTATTTTAGTGAAAAGCTTAATGGAGCAACTCTAAACTACCTAACATATGATAAAGAGATGTATGCATTAGTTAGGGAATTGGAAACATGGCAACACTATCTTTTACTTAAAGAGTTTGTAATTCACATTGATCATGAAAGTTTAAAGCATTTGAAGGGACAAAATAAGCTTAATAAGAGGCATGCTATATGGAGAAAATTCATAGAGTCCTTTCCATATGTCATCAAGTACAAACAAGGAAAATATAATATAATGGCTAATGCATTATCTGGATCATACGAACTTCTTTCTACTTTAGATGTTAAATTACTTGGTTTTGAGCATGTTAAAGAATTATATGTGAATGATCAAGATTTTAGCAATGTGTTTAATGCATATGAAAAGGGTGCGTTTGGTAAGTTTTATAGGTACAATGGGTTTTTATTTAAGGAAAATAAATTGTGTGTGCCTCAAAGTTCCATATGCAAATTACTTATTAAAGAAGCACATGAAGGGGGTTTAATGGGACACTTTGGAATAGCTAAAACTTTAGATGTTTTGTTTGAGCATTTTTTTTGGCCTAAAATGAAGCATGATGTTGAAAAATATTGTGCTAAGTGCATTACATATTTGCAAGCTAAGTCCTAAGCTAAACCTTATGGTTTGTATATGCCTTTACCTGTTCCTACATCACCTTGGTTTGATATGTCTATGGATTTTGTTTTTGGTTTACCTAGGTCTAGGCATGGTCATGATAGTATTTATGTTGTTATTGATAGGTTTAGTAAGATGGCACATTTTATTGCATGTCATAAAACTGATGATGCAACACATATTGCTAACTTGTTCTTTAAAGAAATAGTACGTTTGCATAGGATACCTAGAAATATTATTAGTGATAGGGATTCTAAGTTCTTATCTTACTTTTAGAAGACTTTATGGATGAAATTAGGAACTAAGTTATTATTTTCTACTACTTGTCACCCATAAATTGATGGTCAAATAGAGGTTGTGAATAGAACATTAGGATAGTTATTATGTGCTAATATCAAAAAGAATTTAAAATCATAGGAAGAATGTTTACCTCATGTAGAGTTTGCATATAATAAGAGTGTGCATTCATTTACACATTATTCACCTTTTGAGATTATTTATGGGTTTAATCCATTGACACTATTAGATTTATCTCCTTTACTTATGCATGAATATTCTAATCTTGATGGTGCATAGAAGGCATAATTTTTTAAACAATTTCATGAGAAGGTTAGGCAAAATATTAAGAAAAGGAATGCAAAAACAACAAATCAACACAATAAAGGGTGAACACAAGTTGTGTTTGAGCCTGGCGATTGGGTTTGGTTACATATGCACAAGGAGAGGTTTCCCTCCCACAAGCGTTCAAAGCTTTATTCGCATGGAAATGGACCATTTCAAGTAGTTGCACGGATTAGTGACAATGCATATAATCTTGATCTACTTGGTGAGTATAATGTTAGTGCTACTTTTAATTTTACTAATTTGAGTCCTTTTGATTTTGAAGGTGCTGATTCGAGGATGAATCCACTTAAGGAAAGGGGGAATAATGACAATCCTAATGCAATAAGGACTCATAATCCAACAAAGATTCAAGATCCTTTGACTTATGATAGAGGTGTAATCACAAAGGCTCATGCTAAAAGATGAAGGAAGAATTACATATGCTAATTCAAAGAATTTGGGCTTAAAGTACAAATCTAAATCAATATGATCCATTTGACACACATGGAATTGATTCTGGTCTAAAGCTTATTCATTTGGTGCAAATTGAAGATTTAGGCCCAAGTAGTGTTATTGGGTCCAATTTGGATGTATTAAGCTCAAAGGATTAGTTACACATATTCCAAGCCCAAGATGAAGCCCAAATATATATTATTTAGTTTAATTAGTATTTAAAAATGAATTTTGGATTTGTTACTTATCCAAAAAGTTTTTAGAGTATTCATTTTTAGTTAAGAATACTTTTCTTTAGCTTAGTTGACAAGCAAAATAATTCCTTACCCTTAAGGATTTATTTTCCTATCTTTTAGGGATTTATTATCCTTATCTTTTAAGGATTTTTTCTAGTTTAGGTTTAGGATTAAGAATTCTTATAAATAGCTTATTTTGTAGACTATTTTGGGCATCTTTTTTATCAATCAAATAAAATGACAAATTTTGCTTCAAATTACTTGGAGTTTTATTCTTTGAACTTTCTAAACAAAATAGGTTGTTTGATAGTTCACTTGTCTTATCAATTAGAACATCTATATCTAATTGTGGCAACTTCTTGATAGCTAGAGTTCTTAATTATTAGATAATTAAGGGTTCTAGTTTCTACCCAACTTCTTTCTTGGACTATCTAAAATGCGAGTATCAATAAATTGTTACAGGTTTTGTTTGTTAGATAAACTCAGTTTGCATTAACTACTTTACAAAATGGGTCGAAGCAGAATCATTCATAAGGATAGAAGCTAAACAACTAGCTAAGTTCATAAAAAAAAACCTATTCTGTCGGTATAGGATCCCTTATCACATCATCTCTAACAACGATGTCCAATTCTAAGAGGAAGTTAGAGAGCTACTGAGGAGTTATAAGGTGGAACATCAAAAATCTTCTCCTTATTGACCATAAGTGAATGAGGCCATCAACGTTGCAAACAAGAACATCAAAAAGATCTTGTCAAAGATGACTCAAACTTACTGAGACTGGGCAGACAAATTGCCACATGGCTTATGGGGGTATCAAACAACAGTCAAAACTTCAACAGGACCAACTCCTTTCTCATTAGTGTATGGATCAAAAGCAGTTCTTCCAATCGAAATAGAGATCAAGTCTCTTTGAGTAGAAATTGAATCTAAATTGCTAGAAGTATAGTGGGCTCAACAAAGGCATGACAATCTTACTCTCTTAGATAGCCAAAGGCTCAAGGCTCTATACCACACACAATTGTATCAAGCTCGACTAGCCAAGACCTTCAATAGAAAAGTAAAACACAAGAGTTTGAAAGTAAGAGATAGGGTGCTAAAGCAGGCAAGACATAATGTTCCGAACCTTAAAGGGAAATTCAAACTGAACTAGGAAGGCCATACTTGGTTAAACATGTCCTATCAAAAGGAGCAGTCAAGTTGATGGATTCTGAAGGTAATGAATTCACCGAACCTATCAATACAGACTGCCTGAAGAAGTAATACCTATAAGGCATAAAAAAATCATCTCGCTAAATTAAAAACCTAAAAATGGAGCTCAGGAAAACGTTAGGGACTTCTCGCTAAGTTGAAAACCTAAAAATGGCAGCTCGAGCAAAAATTAAGAAAAGAGAGAAAAGACTTAACTAGAAAACCTAAGAAGGCTAGTTAAAGACATGGTAACCTCAATTTTAAAATTTTTACGAATGCACTTGTACTTTTCTTAAATAATTATGGTGAAATGAGAATGATTGCCAACTTATGTAAAATTTCTTTAAAAAGGGTAACACATTTTATCATTATGAATTGCATCAAGCATGCTATGCATTTTCTTTCATTACATGACCATGGTTCTTACCATCCTTTCTAAGCTCACTCCTTGAGATAAGCCACTATCGTATAGCAAAAAAAAAATCCCAACTAGGTGTAAAAAGCTCCAAAAGGAGACACCCTAGGCAAAAAAAGGAAGAAAAAGAAAACTAAGCTAAGTGCAAAAAGCTCTAAAAGGAGACTCCTTAGGCAAAAAAGGAAAAAAGGGTAGACAATAGTAATGGCAAACATCATCATCAATGATACACAGTAGGAAGCATATATAGTTATCATCATACAAACATCATACAACATGCAGCACAAATGCCCAGATACAACACCTAGAGTCCATAACCTTGGGAAGATTATACAACAAAGCAAACTACAAACCAAAAAGTCTCACACCTAGCTCTTAAAATAACTACATCAGTTGTTGCTGCCATAAAAAACAAGCAATGCTCATGCTCAAGCATCCCCCTCATTTGATCCTGACTCATCGTCTTTCATCGTAAGGGACGATAGCCATGACTCTAGCTCATTAATGCAGTCGCGATAAGCTGCATGCTCTTGCTCCCATTCACGACTAACAAGATGGTGCTCAACCTATATTACACATTGCATATCATACACTCATACATAAAACATGTGCATAAAATAAATAGGTACAATAAAGAAGGCATACCCTCTGAGTGGTAGCAAACTCTAAAAAACACTGCTATGCAGTCCCTGTAATAGTATACCAGTACTGGCTAGAGGAGACAAGAATATGTAAAAGCAAGCAAATAAGCCAACCACCACTCATAAAATAAATGAAACACATGCAAGAATAAGAGAAGAACATGAACATAAGTAACATTGGTAGGACCAACACCCGACTGAGGAAAGCTAGGTCTAGGCAAATTAAAGCTCATTACTCTACCAAGGATATTCATCCTAAGCAAAGAAAAAGACAGCTAAACTATCAAATCCCTAAGGATAGTGCTACTGGAAGCCACACCACTGGCATGAGCAGTTGCCTCAGTGTGAAGCGTGCCCTCATCATCCTTAAAGCAAGATCCAGATCTCCTTCTGCATCGTTGCAGATAAGTTCTCATAACTCATGTCAATTATAGTTTATTACTAATAAAGTTTGCTATATGCTTACACTAAAACATGAATAAAAGCTTATCGAATCAGAAGAAGCAACTTTCGATGACCCGTGTGATGGCCTAGCCCTTGAACCCTAGGGACGAGATGCATCTGCTTGAGAAGGTGGAGGTGAAGGAAAGGTCCTTATAGCCATAACATCAATCAACTGAGGGATCAATACATTAGCAAAAGGCAAACCCACACTCTTTAAGAGGTCTCAGAGGGGAATCCTATCATAACAGTAGTAAGATCATCGCTGCAGAGCCCATAACCCCAAGACTTGTCCTTAGGTGGAGGGATAAGAACTCTCCTTATGAATGGGCGATCCCATCAATGATGGACTCGCTCGCCCAAATATGACACCCTACTGATGAGGCCATAGAGCAGCACTCGTCTCTCTATTAGCTGCCATACAACCACCATCTCCACTATCTAGTGAGATCTCGCCACCCACCAGTGAAGAAAGATATACTCAAAGGGCAATAATAAATAAATGATCCCTAAGAAAGGAATAACCAATAATAGGAATTAGACATACCTGATTAGGGGACAGCTTCCTTATATGGTCCTGAGATACTGTGCAATCCTCAATCAAATCAGTAGTCTTCCTGATCCAACAAGAATAATGAGGAAAGCCATCCTCCTAGAAATGCTTGATGGACAGATGGGGGAGAATCCCAAACTCATATGCCCAGATATGTCAAAATCAAAGGGTTAGAAATAATAAATCAAAAGTAAAAGAACAGACAATAAAACTCTTACTCATGTCCAACATGAACAAGTATCTGCAAATCCTTGAGCCACCTCGACATGCTGCGTCAAGTCCTGAGTACATATGAGCAAAGGCAGTAGTGCCCCAACAATATCTCAGTAAGCCATCCAGGTCTCTCAAGACTAGCAACAATCACAGATCACCCATACCTGAAGGGTTAGAAAGATAATAGCACTCAGTAAATAAAGTAAAATATAGCAAGCCAGCTGCTCTATTGAAACAAGACCATCATTATATAAATCCTAAATAGAAGAAACAAACTCTGTGTATCGAGTGAAATACAGGAAACTAGACTTCATAGGAGTGACTACCCCAAGTAAATCCCTCATGAGATGCCTCCTCACCATAGCAGTGGAACACTCTTTATTAATAAAAGGAATGGGCTCTCTAAAAAGCTTAAGCCTGTGATAACGGCAAAATCCAATAGGGTAATAGTCATCTCCCCAACAGGCAGATGGAAAGTATGTGTCATGTCCATCCACCGTTCTATCAATGTGCAAGTCATAAGATAAAGCATCAATCACCCCACCAAACCCCTTCTTGGCAACCATCTACTTCACACACATCGGAAGACCTTGATAGTACATACTGACCCTATTAAAACTACCAGGTAGCACAACGACATACCTATAGGGCTACAAACAACAGGTACATTGTCAAACATTTTCACAACTACTAAATACTAACACATCTCTCTCTATCACTCAACATGATCAAAGCAGTAATAAAGGCTGAAAAGAAAAGCATCACGACAAATAGATAGTCACAAAAAGAAAATAAAGCATGAGCTATCAGTATCAACATCTACAATAAAGCTAGACAGACATTTATAACAAAAGCTATATAAAACTACAGCTACAATAACCTCATACTGCAAAATAAACAGCAAAGCAGCCAACAAACAAGCTTTAGAAAATAAGGACAAATAGGGATTATAGATGGCAGAGTTTAGCGCGCGTCCAAGATTTTAGCAACTGCGACACTGTTTAGGTTTAGGGCCCTAGAGAACACACTAACCATTGTCACAAAGAAATGGCATGGAGATGAGGAGTCGCCACCCAGGGTAATAACTGGAATAAATCAAAAAGTGGTACTTGATTCTTTAAAAGAAAGCTAGCACCATAACTAGGAGATTATAGGAATAAAATACTAATTTCTTTCAGTCTTATGTTCATTTAGAATTACTTTATGAATTACTACCTTATTCTCTATTTATATGCAATTTTATTTAAACCCTAATTGAACATCCATCTAACCCAAAAAAGGCAACAAGTTATAAAATTACATGTAAAAAATGCATACAAATCGCAATGTCCCTAAGTCTAAACTAGGTTAATTTTATTAATTAAAATTAGCTATTTCTATATATTTTATTTACAAGTGAATTGAACTAGGGATGGGCCTACATGTTAATAAGTGAGCCTAAGTCTATTCATTTTAATTTTAACTAAAAAAAGGCCTATAGTCTACAAATTTTAAAGAAAGGAATTAATTAGTGGGCCTAATTCTAACCTAATTTTAATTTAAAAAAATGGGTCTAATTCCATTTGTTTAAAAAAAGAAATGAAATTAGTGGGCCTAAATTAATTATAACCTAAAAACCATTTTTAAGCCTATTTATTAAATGGTTTTGATCCTAATGTGGGCTTAGAGCCCAAAGAGCTAAAAGATCCAAAAATAAAACCCAAACAAAAATCATAACAAAGTTAGATCAAACATAGGATTTATGTGATTTTCTAAAAAAATCCCCTAAATCAATTTACATGCAACCAAAAATTAATATACTACCATCATTAATTTTAATTGAATTTTACCTAATTGAACCTAAATTACTAATCATTTTTAGTGCAAAAAATATAAAATTCTACTATTTCCCATTATTGGGCTATTACAAACTATTGTGCAGAAATTAAAATCAAATTAATTAAAACCCAAAATAAAAGCAAATTAAAAGAATGTAGAAATCATAAATCCTAAATCCTATGGGGATTTTACAGATCTTAATCCATGGCATTCCATGGATTCTTCCAATGGTCACTACCAAAATTTCATATCTCCAACCTCACCTCCAAAGTACCACAAAGCAAGGATCAAAAGCAAAACAAAACCAAAAAAATTAATCAATAAATATTCAATCAATAATTAAAAATAAAGAAATCAAATTAAAAATAAATAAAAATAGAGAGAAGGAAAGCATGTTGTGTAGTGTAATGTGATGGCCCCTCAGATTAGGATTATTATCGTTTTGAGATTGACTCTATAGTTTTTTCTTGATTCTCTGGACTTTAAAAGCAAAGAATGTATTTTTTTAAAGGTTTTTTTTTGCAGTAGCTAATTAGTTTCTTTTTTCTCTCTAGTTTTTTTATAACTCTTCTTCTCTAGGGTTTTCTCGCAACTATTTTTTTCACAGACTCTCTCTGCTTCTCTTTCTCTAGCTCTAGCTAGTCCTCACAGCCTAGACCCAACCACCTCAGCTTATGTGATAATGCAAGGAAGTTGCGTGATAGTTGGGAGTAAGATCAAGAATGTCTCAATCTGCATTTTATTTTTCGAATTTTCAAAATCAAGATAATGAGATTATCAGTGATAGTATTTTGAAAAATTCAAGATTCATATGCAGACACATGGTGTCTTGAACCAATGAAAAAAATGAAAAATGAAAAAATCAGCGTAAAAAATCGTATAAAAATCACTTTTTAGCAAAAATCGGCATTATAGAATGCCAATTTTAACCCGTAATGGTGATTGGCATTACATAATGCCAGTCGCCATTACATAATGCCGATCGACATTATGTAATGTTGATCAACATTACACAATGTCGATTGGCATTACACAATGCCGGTCGACATTATATAATGTCAGTCTGCATTAAATGCCAGTCGACCAAATTTTTTTTAAAATTACAAAAAGGGTCCCTGAAGTTTCTAATTTCTAAAATCAAATCCCTAAAAAAATCAATTTTCCAATTAAATTCACAAAACATTGCAATTTAGTCCTTTAAATTGCGAAACTCAACACTAAAGATCAATTCTCAATTAGATTTTCATCATAGGGGCTTTCGTCGCACGTGTGCACAATTGCATCTCGAAATTGGCTGCATACAGGGACCTACCTCATGACGATGATGCACTTAAGTGTGAGTCTCTAAGCTATGGACAATAGGGATCGAATCTCCCTAAGAAAGCCTGGATGGCTGAGAACTTTGAGCACAATATATGCTAGTCACTACAGCGAACATCCCAACTCTAGTAGCCTATGTGAAGTCACACTCAATATCAATATCAAAATCAATATAAATATCCTCTAAACCCTTAGGAATGTTGGGGAACTCCATTCTACGTAGAAGAAAATGGAAGTACATAAGTAAAAATATAGTAGATAGCACCCAAAACATGAAAAGGGTTAAGAAAAGTCAAAAAACACTTAAAAAAGTCCGAATGAAGCCTCCTAAGACCTTAGAAAATAACCGTTTAAATAAGCTTGGAGGGGGGAAGTGCATGACCATGTGCTAGGCATGTGACCACGTGCCCCCATGCATAGTCACGCACACTTCCCCCCTTCCACGTGCTCTTCTATGGTTTTACATGCACTTCGAGACTTTGCAGACTCACTTCTATAGTCCTAAACTTCGATTTGAGCATAAGATATGCACCAAACACATATAAAAGTACACTGATGTGGACTCAATCTATCTAAAGACACTACATGTTTGTCGCTTTCTTCAAAAAACTCAACATCTTACAAAATAAGAACAGCAAGGAAAATTCACTTTAAGTATATCTTACTCCAAATCATCAAAATAACATCCTCAACATGACAAATCACTACATCATTACTATATCATCACTGCATTATTACTACATCATTACTGCATCATTCATTGCTTAAAAGCACCCACATTGCTTAGGAGCACTCTCACAAAGCTTAGTAGCATTCACATTGCTTAAAAGCACTTCATATTTTCACATTACTTAGGAGCACTCTCACACTGCTTAGAATCACTTTCATTGCTTAGAAGAATCTTCTCATGGCTTAAAAGCATTTTTATTACTTAAAAGCACCCACATTGCTTAGAAGCACCCTCACATTGCCTAGAAGCACTCACTTTCATTTACTTAGAAGCACTTTCACTACTTAGAAGCATCTTCTCATTGCTTAAAAGCATTTTCATTACTTAGAAGCACCCACATTGCTTAAGAGCATTCTCACACCACTTACACGTACCCTTACATTGCTAAGAAGCACTCACTTTCATTGCTTGGAAGCACTCTCATTGCTGAGAAGCATCATCTCATTGCTTAAAAGCATTTTCATCATTTATAAGCATCCTCACATTTTTTAGGAGCATCCATACTACTTAGGAGCATTCTTATTTGCTTAGTAGCATCCTTATTTTACGTGACACCTAAGAAGGTTATAGTCGTATGGTTCATTCGTGGGATACCTAAGAAGGTTATAGTCGCATGTTTATTTGCATGACACCTAAGAAGGTTATAGTCAAATGTTCATTCGCGTGACACCTAAGAAGGTTATAGTTGCATGTTCATTTGTGTGACACCTAAAAAGGTTATAGTCGCACGTTCATTTGCGTGACACCTAAGAAGGTTATAGTCACATGTTCATTCGCGTGACACCTAAGAAGGTTATAGTCGCATGTTCATTCACATGACACCTAAGAAGGTTATAATCGCATGTTCATTTGCGTGACATCTAAGAAGGTTATAGTCGCATGTTTATTTACATGACACCTAAGAAGTTTATAGTCGCATGTTCATTCAAATGACATTTAAGAAGGTTATAGTCGCATAGTCATTGATGTGACACCTAAGAAGGTTATAGTCACATGTTCATTTGTGTGACACCAAAGAAGGTTATAGTCGCATATGTATTGCGCTTAGTTACATCCTCATTTGCATGACATCTAAGAAGGTTATAGTCGCATAAATCTCAAATGCACTTTGCATGAATCACAAGCTTACATATGTCCCAAATAGCACATTGTGCAATGACCAAGTCATAGAACAACAACAATAAACAAAACACAATAACAACAGTCAAATCTTGATAAGACATTCAGAGACAACCCATAGCTAAGTACCTCTCTCCCTACTAAAACATTTTTTGCATCATTGTATTTTGCTTCACATGTATTGACACTAGTGCTAGGTGGTTATGCAACACACATGAAGGAGGGGGTAACTGTCATGCCTCAAATTTGACTGTCCCCAAAAAGGTCAAATGATGAAATGAATCCCCTAGATGACTAAAGTTTGCTCGTTTGTAACACCTCTGAAGTGTGCAACTTTAAAATACCTAACCGACCCCACTAGCGTGCAAAATCAATCATTGAGCCATTAATTTGTGCCCCGACCTTGCAAAATATTAACTAACAGAACAACGAGAGGTTTATTTAGAGAAAACTCCTCTTAAAATACTCAGCTCATTAGGCCGGTACATATTTCATTAAATTAGGACCTAGCTTCATGAAAATAAATCAATTTTGATAAAACAAACTTCAAAAACATGTCTAGAAGGCCCTAAAACCTTCGGAAGTGGTCCCGAAATAATCCAATACAAGTATCGGTGTGTATTGCTCAGAAGTGTGCATAAATACCCCTAGGTATCATGTGCTAAAATCAAAGCTAAATTTGGCAAAAAAAACTTTGAAAACATGTTTGGAAGGCCCAAAAACCCTAGGAACCAACCCTAGAATAGTGTGCATAAAACTCGAGAAGAGCATATAGAGCATCGAAGTACACATGAAAATGCACACATGCACGGATGGCAGCCACGTGCACACTGTGAGTGGCCACACACAAAATCCCCTTATACGTATATGACCTCGCCTACACCACCCTATTCTACACATTTTTTTCCTATAGATAAACCCCTCTACACCCCATTTTGAGGGGGGGGGGGGGAGCAAGTGAAGACACACACACACTCAAAATTTAGTCCAATCAAAGGCATCAGAAATCCCTCTCTGTATAGTTTTTGCTTTGCCACTACCTTTCCCTTAGGTTGTTAGATCCCTTTTCCACCAAACCTAGCCTTATCTTTGTCAAATCACACTTCAAAGGTATATAATCTAGCATCATTTTACTGTTATTTTGAACCTCTCGATGAGGAAAGCTTGATAATTTCTCAAAGCTAAAGCTTCAAAGCTCACGCAAACTTAGTTAAGTATGAGGACCACACAATTATTTTGGCACATTTATTTTATCACATTGCATTTTATTTTATTGTCACCAGCATTTGAGAATATTGTTGTGCTTATATGATGAGACTGGCAAACTTGCATACTATATGAATAATGTATGCGTTATTATGCTAATTTTACATCATCATTTTGCATCCTCTATTTCTGAAATCATGAAATCACATCGTAAATATCAATAATATGAAAAATTTCATGTCTCGGAATAGAGTCATAATGCTCTCAGTCTAATGATGACCTCATGCATCCTTTATATTATCCTTATTCATCATTCTAGTATAAATAATCACTGCAAGCATGATCATCCTATCATTCATAGAATAAGCTATGTAAATGATCGTGTTATCCTTGCAGATTAACCATATTAGGTTTACTTTTTTGCAATCTTTCCCTTTTCATATGTATTTTATCAAGAAAGTGATGTAACAAAATTTTTTATTATCCTATACTATCTGATGTACTATGTGAATGCTATATAAACTATCATTATTGAAACTAGGGTGTTGTAGTAACTATACATTAAATATCACATAAAGAGAAATAGTCAAAAAGTAGATGTGATCTTCGGAACCTGAAAATCTCTGTTGGAGACAATACTCACTGAGTGACATGATATTGTCCCTTTCTTTTTTCGATTTTCTAAAAATTGGGTGGTGACTCCAGAAATCAAAAGCGTCTCGTCCCCCCGAGATCAATCACTTGTCCCTATTCAATAAAGTTTCCATGTACTTTGGAAATAGAAAGACTTGCTACAATGTCCAACAAAGTAACAAAAACCACAACAACACAAAAGTCTTCTTCCTCACGCACCAAAGGTAGCACACAAGGACAAAACAAGATTTGACTAAATTTAGCAAGATAAGGATATAATATACTCAATGTTTGATTTATCCACAAAGATGTTCTTAACAAATAAGGGAAAAATGAATATGTACAAAAGAAACCCAATAAAACAAATTTTGTAACTTAAAATTTCAAGATTTATGATTCTAAATCATGATTTGGACAAAGAACTTAAAAGAAGCTTCAAGAATCAAATGAATTTTATCAAGAAATTTTAAGAAAATAATCAAGAAAGTTAAAGATGTTCAAGATATCAAGAATATAATTAATGAAGAATAAAGAATTCAAGAAGACTTGTGTAGATGGTGGGGTTTAGCGCGCGTCTAAAATTTTAGCAACCACGACACTATTTGGCCTTAGGGACCTAGAGAACACACTAACCATCGTCACAAAGAATGGCATGGAGATGAGAAGTTGCCACCCAGGGTAATAATTGGGACAAATCATTTTGGTGGTACTCGATTCTCTAAAAGAAAGCTAGCACCATAACTAGGAGATTTTAGGAATGGAATACTAACTTCTTTCAGTCTTGTGTTCATTTAGATTTATTTTATAAATTACTATTTTATTCTTTAATTATATGCAATTTTATTTGAACCCTAATTAAACATCCATCTAACCTAAAAAGGCAACAAGTCATAAAATTACATGTAAAAATGCATACAAAAGGCAACGTCCCTAAGTCTAAATTAATCTAATGGGCCTAAATTGATTTTAATTAATTAACCTAAATCATTTTTAAGCCTATTTTTTGTTTAGTAGGTTTGGACCTATCATGGACTTGGGGCCCATAGAGCTAAAAGATCCAAAAACAAAACCTAAACAAAAATCATAACAAAGTCATATCAAACACAGGATTTATATGATTTTCTAAAAAAAATCCTAAATCAATTTACATGAAACCCTAAATTAATCTACTGCCATCATTAATTTTAATTAATTTTTACCTATTTAAACCTAAATTACTAATTAATTTTAGTGCAGAAAATATAAAATTCTATTATTTCCCACTATTGGGGCTATTACAAACTACTATGCAGAAATTAAAATCAAATTAATTACAACCCAAAAAAAAGAAAATTAAAAGAATGCAAAAATCATAAATCATAAATCCTACGGGGGTTTTACAGATCTTAATCCATGGCATTCCATGGATTCTTCCAATGGTCACTGCCAAAGTTTCATATCTCCAACCTTACCTCCAGAGTACCATAAAGCAAGGATAAAAAAATAAAAAATAATAAAAAGAATTAATCAATAAATATTCAATCAATAATTAAATATAAAGAAATAAAATTAAAAAACAATAAAAAACAGAGAGAATGAAAGAATGTTGTGCAGTGTAATTTGATGGCCCCTCAAATTAGGATTGTCACCGTTTTGAGATTGAATTTGTAATTTTTTTCTTAATTCGCTGGACTTTAAAAGTAAAGAACGCATTTTTTTAGAAGCTTTTTTTTGCAGTAGCTAATTAGGTTTTTTTTTCTCTCTAGTTTTTTGCGCAGATTTTCTTTTTTAGGGTTTTCTTACAGCTATTTTTTCACAAACTCTCTCTGCCTCTCTTTCTCTAGCCAGCCCCTTTCACAACCTCCCCTTCTAGCTTTAAAGCTAGACCTAACCACTTCAGTTCCTATGATCATGCATGGAAGTTGCGTGATAGTTGGGAGTGAAATTAAGAGTCTCTCAATTTGTATTTTATTTTTTGAATTTTCAAAATCAGGATAATGATATGATAAGCCATAGGATTTTAAAAAAATTAAAGACCCACACGTAGACACATGGTGTCTTGGAGAAATGAAAAAATTGAAAAAAGACAAAATCAGCGTAAAAAATAACTTTTTTTAGCGAAAATTGGAATTCCAAAATGTTGATTTTCACCCTACAATGCCGACTGGCATTACATAATGTCGATTAGCATTACATAATGTCGATCAGCATTACACAAAGTCAATTGACATTAAATGTTGGTCGACCAAAATTTTCATTTTTTTTACAAAAAGGTTCTCTAAAGTTTCTAATTTATGCAATCAAATCCCTAAAAAAACCAATTTTGCAATTAAATCCACAAAATATTGTAATTTAGTCCTTTAAATTGTGAAACTCGACACTAGAGATCAATTATCAATTAGATTTTCATCATAGGGGCTTTTATCGCACGTGTGCACAATTGCATCCTGAAATTGGGTGCTTACAGTTGCCCCCCCTTTGTCACTATTTGCTTGATAAATTATGGTAAAGCAATAGTGGCACACAATTTTGAAAGAAAGAATTAAGGTACTTCATTGTATCCTAATTGATATGGTGATGCTTAAATTACTGAGCAATTTTAAGCAAGATGCTTTGTTTAATATGTTTCACTATATTTCCTATGGAACGTCTAGTTAAACTTATGCATTTCGCTATATTCCCCTTGGGACGTCTAACGACTCATGATTAGAAAACATGTTATAGTTCCTGTGGAACGTCTAGCAATAATACCATAACTAATGTGTAGTGTCGGGTGGACTATACTATATTCCCTTTGGGTCGTCTAGTGACAATGGATTTCATTATATTCCTTATGGGACATTTTAATAAAATGAATGCAATGATTCTCACTATATTCCTTATGAGACATTTAGCGAGTCTTGATTTGAAAGAAGTGCTATAGTTCCCATGGAACATTTAGTAATTCGGTGATTTAAAATTTCGTTATATTCCCTACAGGATGTTTAGCTATTTGTGATTTGAAAAATGTGATATAGTTCATGTGGAATGTCTAGCAATGATATTATAACTACTGTGTAGTGTCTAGTAAACTGCACTATATTCCCTTTGGGATGTCTAGTGATAATGAATTTCATTGTATTCCTTGTGGGACGTTCAATGAAATGAATGCGATGACCCTTGCTATATTCCTTGTGGGACATCTAGCGAGCTTCAAAAATGATGCTATAGTTCCTATAGAATGTATAGTGATTTAAGATCCGCTATATTCCCTGTGGGATGTCTGGCAACATCACCATAACTGCCATGTAGTGTGTGGTGGTAAAAAGTCTAAAAAAGGTCATGTTGTAACCGTTATTGAAGCATATAACATGTGGAATTTGAATTTATGTCATGACTATTGTGCAACACATAACATAATAATTTTGAAAATTTATGTTTCAGCTACTATGTAACTAAAATGAATTTTGACATTTAATTGAAATGATGTATGTAGAAATGCAAAGTTGAATTATGTAATATTCTATATTCTATACTTGACAGATAATTCAGAATAAATACAAACATAATTAACTGATTAATGACGTGAGTTGAATGAATTACTTAGGAATTAAATCATAATTAAAATGCACTTATGGATGAAATTGCAAAGAAAAACTTGATTTTGAATGATGCATAGTCAAGGGACCAAAATGGATATTTTCCATTTATAAGAAGCTTCCCTCCTTATTTTCGATGCTATTCTTTCATTTCCCTCTCCATTTCTTTCTTTGATTTTCTTCTTTTGATTTATTGCTCATCCGAAGTTCGATTCATGATCTGTCGAATCCTATGGCCGACCAACAACACAGGCTACACAGAGGAGTAGAGATTTCAGCTGATATGACCATTGTGCCTCTCCATTTTTGCTAGAAAAACCTTGGACTCCAAGAAGGTTCTACTGTGTTTGCTTTAGCTTGCCTTCACCTTCATAGGTGCACAGGTGTGGGCAATGAGGTAACACTTCCTCACTTCTGTTTATTCATACAGTTAGTAATTAGAATTAATTTTAGAATGTAAATTATTGTGTATATTGTTGAAATTGGAAAAAAAATAACTCAAAAATGCATGAAAAATTTAAATTTAACTCGAGAATATAGGATTTCAGTTGAATGGCCGACCGAAAGTCTAAAAATCAAAGTTAGAAGTCCAGAAATCGGTCAGCATTTATGTAATGCTGATTGGCATTGTACAATGCCGATCAACATTAGACAATGCCTATTGGCATTAGACAATGGAATGTCGATCAACATTCTATTTTGTCGATCTCTATTTTTTTAAATTTATTATTATGCTCATTTGTTCTCAAAATACTCCCAGCAGTCAATGAAGTTCACCTGCTATTTTTTCATAGATCGTGAATTATTCCATGAGCTACCAGGGGATGTTGCATAGCCGATCTAGGCCTCCAGGTTTAAACAATTTGTTGCTGAGCTTCAGACTGCTCGAGGGAGGTCTAATTGCCATTCTTTATTCACACTATTTAAGCTATGGATGGACACTACCTATACATTCCATACTTGTGCAGGTGAGTTGGCTATTTCACCTATGAGTTTTTTTGTGATCATTAGGATCGCGTTCGGAGGGACTCCCATTTCCTTTGACATCAGTTATTGTAATATTCTTGAGCATGTGTACAGTCAGTATATGCGAGGCTTGATTGGATTTGTCTCGGCATGGAAGAACCGAAAGAACGTTGTTCTTTCATAATTTGTCAAGGGATTCAGACTTCTTCCCACCATAAGACCTTATCAGATTGCTCATAAGGCAAGGTGTTTCCTCTTGATCTTACTTGGCATGACCCTCTTATGCGAGACCAGTCATGAGGTCAGCATTGCCCTTCTCGGTCCTCTTTAAGACTTAGACCGAGTTATCACCCTTGACTAGGGATCTGTGGCATTAGCTTATTTATATTATAGATTGGACATTATCTGTAGAGGCACTGTTACCATGTGCAAATTATGGCATGTCTTGCATGTGAGTTTGTCCCCTTTTTATTTCTCTTCTTATCTTTTCCTTTTTTTTTTACTTTTTGTTGACTTATTCTCTCTTTCAGAGATGGAGCATAGAGATTGGGATGATTCATGGCTTCGAGGCTATCAGCTCTGACAATAGTCTCCCCTGATGTAGAGATGGGACTCTTCCTGTCTAGCAAGTGTTAGGAATACTCTATGGATCTATTATGATCAGCTGAACACCGTCAAGTGGGACCTAGTAAGAAAATAAAATCATTAGTACTTCATGAGTTAATACAAGTTAAACTTAATTAATCCTAAATTTGCAAATTTATTCTGATTAACTGAAGGGAGTTGATGACATCCAACGATATGATTTCATGGATGCTGCAGTATGACTTGAGGAGATGAGGGTTCTGCTCCCTAGTTATGGCTATCAGATGTGGTATTTGGGAGAGTGGGTATATCAGTGGCGCTCTAGACCTTCCCAATGCCATATTTCTATTGTTGTCCCCCGCTTAATGCTTTACAGTTCTCATTTGATGGGTTCAAAATTGAGATAGGTGTTACAGGGATACGATGCCACTATTTTTCTTAAGTGATCTCGCCATTATCGGTAGTTTATCCGAGAGAACCTCTTGGAGCATGTTCCTATTGATCAGACTGATCAATCATTTCTCTTTCAGAGTTTTTCAAATCACTTATTCTTTTCTCATAGTTTGCTTTTCATAGATTGAGGGGGTTCACTCCCCTGCTAATAAAGTGATGGAGGGGGCAACTGGGACTGATAAGGGGTTTGAGACTGTGCAAGAGAGTGAGGCTACCCCTGAGACTATGATTGCACTTGAGGTCCTAGGGCCCAATCCTGGCCATGCTCAGTGCACTCAGCATGTTAGGACCAACCATAAGGAAGCTTTTGCCGATGCTATTTTTAGCGATATTCTTCTTCCTAATAGATCTATAATCTATTGGGCTCCTACTGTTCAGGCTCCAATTGAGCAACAAATACATTCAAGTGATGTTAATCTCCTTAGCTTTTGTCCTATAGATACTTCTTATGTGAGCTTGTCTAACTTATTTCTTATATTACCTGTACACTTGGTATTGAAGTTAGTAAACAAAATAGGTCCCCTGGACAGATGCAGAGTATTTGCACGGACTTGCCTTATCTCAGAGGTTATTTACCATGCAGGTCATAAATAGTTGGCGAGTAAGCATATACACTTATTATGCAAATGTATGCATCGTATGCATATGATATGATGTTTCCTATATGTGCAGAGTTATTCTAGGGATATAGAGCAGGAGATTGAGATGCTTTGCCAGCAACTTGCTGACTCAGGCTAATCTCTACGGTGCTGGTACTTCGTTTGCTAGACCTCTAGATACCTATCATCATGATGACCTAGTAGAGGATGGAGCCCATGGCCTGATTCTAGAGCTAGGGATGACTGATTCCAAGCTATTTTATGTTTTGTAGTTAGGACAAGCTATCTTTTATACTGCCTTATTTCAAACTTCCCTTTCCTAAAATTAGACTTGGATGAACAGATGATCCTCAGTGAATTATTATTATTATTATTATTTTTACCCTAACTTTTGCCTAAGTTGCCCTTTTGGGTTTTCAACTTAGCAGGTTTACCCTAACTTTTGCCTAAGCCACCCTTTTGGGTTTTCAACTTAGTGGGCTTCTCATTTATTTTTTTTTTCTTTTTAGATTTTATTGCAAGAGAAATTGAGCTTGCTTGCTGCCCCTGTCAATCCTTTATCTTATCAACCTTATCAATTGCAGTCTTGACCCTTGAAGATAAAGGACAAGTACATTATAGACCACTGGATTGATTGGATGAGGGGCATTACTGATATTGAGATTTCATGGGTTTGCCCTTGGTGGAGGCTGAAGTTTATGACTCTTGATTTATATGATCACTGTGTTCTCATCCCAGGCTTACGCTTTTTGACCTTCATTTCCCCTTCACGTCTCTATTGCTAGTATGGTCGCCCGTAATTCATTGTTACTGTACTACCTGATTTTGAAGGCTTCCCTCTCAGACAGGACTTTCTAGATAAGGTTAGGGACTTATGGCCTCACAGGACTCTTAAGTGCAACATATCCTTGAATGTTGATAGAGCTACTAATGATAACTACAAGACTTGGGTTATGATACAAGCTACAAAGCCACCCTGATTTTCCAGATATAAGAGGACCCAAGTTTTACATTATGAGTCTCAGAAGAGAAAACATAGACACCACTAGAACAAAATGGTCTTATAGAGTTAGTCTTAATCTATTATGTTCTATTTTCCTTTCCATTACTTATGTATTATAAATAAGATAGAACATGCAATGTCATAAAAAAATTTCAATTTCAATAATATTCATTAATTAGGGTAAAAATGAGTATATTTGCTACATCACATGACATAACTTATGTTAGTAGCTAGTCCTGTCGGATTTTCTAACTAAATATTTTTTTATCACATTTTATTTTCCTAATTTTTGCCTGATTAGCCCTTTATGGGTTTTCTAATCAGCGGGAACTCTTTTTATTTTATTTTATTTTATTCCCTAATTTTTGCCTACCAGCCCTTTATAGGTTTTTTGAACAGCGGGAATGTCCTAATTTTTGCTTGACTAGCCTTTTCAAGTTTTTTAGTTAGTGGACTTTTATTTTCTCTATACTACTTTTATTTATTTTTATAGATAGTATTTCTTGAGGCAATCCAGGTTAACAGGCTCCATGAACTCATTCCCTTCAAGATCAGATATCTTGGCAGCTCCTTTTGGAAGAACTAACTTGACTAAGTATGGTCCTTCCTAGTTTGGTCTCAACTTTCCTCTTGGATTGAACACCATTGCTTTAGATTGTTTTAGTACCATATCCCCAAGTTTTATCTTCCCTGGCTTTACCTTCTTATTAAATGCCCTTCCTATCCTCTTATAGTATATCTAGGTATCAAATAAAGCATTCATCCTCTTCTCGTCCAAAGACACCAGATAATCATATCTTTTCCATGCCCATTCACTCTCGGGCATTTTGGCCTCCATAACTACTCTTAGAGACTTGATCTCAGTTTCTATTGGCAAAACTACTTCACAGCCGTACACCAGGGAGAATGGAGTTTGGCCTGTGGTAATTCTAGCTGTAGTTCTGTATCCCCACAAGGCAAAAGGAAGAAACTCATACCAATCCTTATAAGTTTTGACCATCTTAGAGAGGATTTTCTTGATATTTTTATTTGCTGCTTCCACTGCTACATTAGCCTGAGATCGATATGGTGGAGACTTATGATGCTCGATCTTATACTTCTACAATAACTCTATCATTTTTGCTTGAAACTGAACCCCATTGTTTGTCACTATATAATGTGGAACCCCATATCTGCAAATGAGATTCTTCTCGATAAATTAAGCCATCTATTTTGCCTTTAGAGCATTAAGAGACTCAGCCTCTACCCAAATAGAGAAGTAATCAATTGCCACAACTATGTACTAATTCCCATTCAATGCTATTGGCCTTATTTCTCCTATGATATCAATCCCCCACACTGCAAAAGGCCAAGGAGATGATAAACTATTTAGCACCATTGGAGGAAGGTGGTTGAGGTTCCCATAGATTTAACACTGATGGCATTGCCTCACGGTTCTAATAAATCCTTTTCCATGCTATCCAGTAGTACTCTTGTCTGATTATCTTCTTTGCTAGGATTATCCCATTCATGTAAGAATCGTAAGCTCCTGCATGAACCTCTTTCATCACCTCTTCTGCTTCATCTTTCTTGAGACATTTAAGCTGCATTCCATTCGGCATTCTCTTATACAACACCCCATCGTGACTTGCAAAATTATATGTAAGAACACGCAAGGCATATCTTTCTCTTGAAATGGTTTGGGTATTTTCCTTCCTCAATGAACCTCTTAACATCATAAAACCACGGCTTCTCTTGAGGCCCTATCTGAATTCCCATAATCTTCTCACCCCCAAAACATGGAGCCTTTGATTTCATGGTCACTAACGACCTCATAATCAACCTGGTTACACTATCCCACATTAAAGAGAGTGTTGCCAGTGCATCTGCCATCTGATTGTCATCTCTTGATAGATGGATAAAGAGACGGTTAGTGAAATTCTTTGTTAAAGCTTTCAAATAATAGACATAGGGTTTCAGCTTTTCCTCTTTCACTTCCCATTCCTTATTAGCTTGGCTGATAACCAACATAGAATCCTTGTATACTAACAACTCCTTAGCTTTAGTTGCCATCATTGGTTCTACTCCATGAATGCACGCTTCATACTCAGCCATATTATTGGTTACTTTAGAATCCAGCTTCTTGGTCGTTGGTGTGGTTTCTCCCTCTGGCGTGATGAGGATCATTCCTAACCTAGCTCCTTTGTTTTTTACTGCACCATCAAAATAAAGCTTCCATTCCCAATGCTCTACAACTGCTAGATTCTCATATGGGAATTCAGGGCTCCACTATTCATTGCCCTTTGCTGCATTTTGAGCCAAGAATTCTGCTACTATCCTTCCCTTAATAACCTTCATAGTAATCTACTCCATATAAAATCTAATCAGGAGAATAAGCCATTGAGACATCCTTCCGATCAGAGCAAGTGCCTGCAGTAAGTATCTTAAAGGGTCTATTTTAAAAATGGCCTGAACCAACCTATAAGATTGAAAGTAATGTCTTAATTTCCTTGTTGCCCATATCATTATCAAACATGTCGTCTCCACCAAATCATACTTTTCTTCATATGGTAGGAACTTCTTGCTAAGGTAATACACTGCATGCTCTATCCCATCCAGCCCTTATTGTGCTAACATTGCCCCTATTGCCTTTTCTTCTAGAGCTAAATATAGGATCAAGGGTTTACCTAGCCTCTGTGGTTTAAGTACAGATGGGTCAGTGAGATACTCCTTTATCTTATTAAAGGCCCTTTGATAGTCACCATTCCACTCTACAGGTTGATTTTTTCTCAGAAACTTGAAGATTGGGTCACAAATATTAGTAAGCCTTGAATGAACCTATTAATATACTATTACCTACCTATGAGCCCTCTCACATCTTTCTCTGTCCTTGGTGCTAGCATTTCCTGAATGGCTTTCACTTTATCTAGATCCACTTTGATTTCTCTACTACTGACTATATGCCCCAGTAACTTCCCTAAAGTAACTCTAAAAATGCATTTCTTCATGTTGAGTATTAAATTATACTTTTCAATGCATGCCAAGAATTTTTCCAGTGCTTCAAAATGCCCCTCTCTTGTTTTTGACTTGACCATCATGTCATCTACATATACCTCCACTTCCTTATGCATCATGTTGTGGAAGAGAGAAATGGCTACCCTTTGATATGTTGCACCTGCATTCTTCAACCTAAAAGGCATAACCTTGTAGCAATATGTCCCCCATTCCATGATGAAAGCTATCTTGATCTTATCCATAACTGCCATCATTATCTGATTATACCCAGAGAACCCATCCATGAAGGAGTACATCACACTTGACCCTATACTATCCACATCACATCGATATGAAGTAAAGGGAAGTCATCCTTCGGACATGCTTTATTTAAATCCCTAAAATCAACACACATTCACACCTTACCATCTTTCTTAGGTACCAAGACTATGTTTGCTAGCCATTGGGGATAATCTACTGCCTATAAAAAGTTGGCCGACATTTGTTTAGCAATTTCTTCTCTTATCCTTTCAGTCCATTCTAGTCTTAGCCTGCACAATTTTTGTTTAATTGGTTTTATTTCTGGATAAGTTAGAATGTGATGCTCTACAATGTCCCTGTCTAAATCTGGCATGTCTTCATAGGTCCAAGCAAATACTACCTTTCTTTTTATTAATATTCTCTTAAAATTTTCCCTTTCTTCAGGAGTTACATCATGTGATATAAGAATGTTCTTTGGATTATCATTCGTGCCCATGTTAAATGAATTAAATTGAATTGAATTAATGTCAAACATGCATGAACAATTAAAATTATAATGCACAGAACTATCAAGATGCACATCACACAAGTAAGCAAAACCAGCGTTCATATAACTGACCATGGAAAAAACACAGTTTTCATCATTATAGAGACCAGACATTATTACATTAGTTTCTTCATAAAAAACATTAGTAAGGCTATCACTAATAAGAGTAGCTAAATCCTGGGGTGGCTCTTCTTCAGGTGGCAGAAACATAAGCTCTTCGACAACAACATCCCCCATTCTTCCATCTACTTACTTCATCACTTCTTCTTTATTGCTCTCGACTAAGTTTTCCAAAATCTAGTCCTTGAAAATCTCAAACCCAATAATATTTTTGCTAGTGACATTATTGGACTCCTTAGAATCCAAATAGTATTTTCCCTCTCTTGGCTTGGTGAAATTCTCACTTAACGGCTCAACTCTCCCTAGGGGCTTATTTCTATTAGCCTTCTCCTTCTTTATTGCCCTTCTGTTGGTAGATCATGTCTCAACACACCCTAATCCTTTAGTGTCATTTTGACTCTTAAATTCTGATAGCTTAGAACTTCCTTGCTCATTCTTGCCTAGCCCCCATCCAGGTTTGTAATTCATGCTCTCCATTATATTTACATTCCTTGGGTCCATCTTAGTCCCATCAAATATCCCAACAATTTAACAATCAGGAGGAACACACACTTGTTTCTATTTTTCTAGTATGGTAGCCACAACTACATTGGTTCCTGCTTGGATTGCCATTACATCTCCTTCTTAAGAGAATTTTATCTTCTGGTGTGCAGTCGAAGGTACCCCTCCCAGAACATGGAACCATGGCCTACCTAACAACAAGGCATAAGTAACTGGAATATCCAGCAGAGTGAACTCAATGGTTGATCCCACGGGTCCTATTTTAACTAGAGCTTGGAATGTCCCCTCCATATTCCTAATGCTGTCATCATAAGCTCTAATTATGAGGTTTGAATCTGTCAAGTCTTCAGCTTTCAAACCTAAGTTAGGCAAGATCTTCAATGGGCATACATTAATGGCAGAACCATCATCAACCATTGCTAAGTTGGTTCTTTTCCCTTTTACTTTAGCTAGGATAAACAGTGCCTTGTTTTGATTTCTTCCTTCCAAAGGCAGGTCATCATCTGAGAAGGTTATTAACCCGTGTTTCTTTTCTATAACCTTTGCTATCATAGCCTCGAGTGTGGCTATTATTTCAATGTTCATATTCGATAGAGCTTTCACTAGAGCTCCTTTGTGGCTACCTAAGTGCATTAGTAGTTCCCAGATACTAACATTTGCCTTAGCCTTCTTCAGTTTTTCCAGAATCAGGTCTTCCTTTTCCCCTTCTTCTATTTCTGCATCATCTGTCTCTTTTCTTTTTGCAACTCTCTCAATCTTCTTTTTTATTGCATTGTAATTCCTCCTATTTCTAGTGACATGATTCACTTTAGGGTCATTGCTCCACACATCCAGACCAGCGGGACTCTCTTTATTAGAGTCATACCATATGTCTATAACTTTGATGATTCTATCCCTCTTTTTGTCCTTCCCTACTTATACTGTGCATGTTTCCTTTCCCTTCATGCTAAGCTTTCCCAGATGTGCTCTCAATAATTCCTCAATCCCCTGTTCAGGAATGAAAGACTCCTTATTCTCTTCTTCCGCTAGCCCATCACCAAATTCATCACCCCATCCTGAGGGCATAATCCCCTCAAGAGGTATATCAATAGAATCAAGCTTTGAATAGAACACCCTATAATCAAATTTGCTTGAGGGTTGCCCTAATAAATCCTTAACTCTTCGTTGTTTTAGGGGTTTAGATTTTTTCTCATCATTAAACTCATTACCCTATCCTAAGGGCACAATTGATTCAAAGGGAATATCAGCAGATGGTGGCTTGGAATAGAACACCTTATGGTCAAATTTCCCTGAGGGCTGCCCCAGCGAATCCTTAACTCCTCTAGAGGCATAAGGATATTCTCTATTAGCTATAGGGTTTAGGTTTTAAAAGATTTTAGCACTTCTTCTTCACTCACTCTTGAGTTAATCATCATGGTGGCCGATGGTGGGACATTTTGGTAGTCAGGGAAAAGATTATTTTTAGTGTTCGGGTTGGAGTTGGATTTTTTAAGGTCTGTGGTTTTTTAAGAGTCTATTAGGTTTTAGATCTCTTGTTTTAGGAGAATACTCTGTGGAGTGGCCAGCTACTTGATGAAACTTACAGTAGCTATTGGGGTCGTAGTCTGGGACTTTCGGGTTAGGTGGTTTGGAGAAGGTTAAGGGTCTGAGTAAGCCTCTCTAGATTAATCGATCTAGGACTTTGGAGAATGGTTAGTTGATGTTGGAGAATCTCTGAGGTTGCTGAACTACACACACCTCTACAGCTCGACTAGTACTTCTCTATTGTGTGCCCTTAGTTGGGTAGTTTCAGCTTCTAGTGCCTCTAGAGCTTCTTTTCTTATCATTCTCAATCTCTTTTCTTGTAGACCATCATCATACAGTTCTATGAAAGTTTTAGGGTTCATCATCTACAACCTCTCAACCAGATTAGGTGACACATTCTGAACTATCATCCTAACCTGATCTTTCTCAGCCAGCTTATTATTTATTAGCCCTGCTTTATTCATGAATCTGGTAAGGAAATCAGAGAAAGATTCATTAGGTTTCTGCTTTGTTAGTTCTAGATCTCTGATGGACACTTCCAATCGGGTGTTATAACATATTGTCTTAAAAAGGCAGTACATAGTTCTTTCCAGTCAGCTCTCACAGATTTTTCCAGCCTATGATACCAGTTTACAGCCATTCCCTCTACAAATAGTACAAATAACCTAGTGATCACTTCTAAATGGGGCCTTAGTAGTGCTTGTAGTTGTTGTGTATTGATTGAGATGAATCCTAGGATCTCCAATTCCATCAAACTTCTGCAGCTAAGGCATTTTGAACTTCTCAGGTAGCTTATTACCCTCCGTTAGTAGCATATCATCAAAGTCAAATGAATATCCCATGCCTTTTCCTCTAATCAACTCCTCTATCTTGGACATTTTCTGGGTCAGTGCTTGCATCTACTTGGACTCGTGGTCGTGTATTGGTTCAAAGGATTCTTTCTTCATCTTCTCTACCATGTAATTCTTAACATCCTCCATCTTTACATTGATAGCAAGTGGGTTTCTAGTAGCAGGTTGCCCCCCATCATTATTGGCAGTAGGTGGAGCATCCGTAACAAGTGGGATAGCTATAGCAATGGGTGGTTGCTTAATAGCAGGGGGTGGTATGATAGCAACAGGTTGCATCAGTCTAGATAGTGCTTGTCTCAGCTCATCTTGCATTATAGCCCTCATGTCGTCCATCGAAGCTCCCTTAATGTCTTCTAAGGTCTAGTTCCCTTATTGTTGTTCCATTTGTTCAGATTTAAGTGAAGTTGGTTTAGCTTCCAAGTAAGGTGGGTTGATAGGGCTTCTTTCTAGTCTATCCACTGTGTTTAGGATTTCCTTTGTTAAGGCTTTAGGACTTTGACTCGTTCTTCTTAGTCTACCACCTCGTCATCCCTAAATATGAGAAGACCCTGATATATCTATGATGGCTGCAAAATAGGGTATTAGTATGATGAATGAGATGCATGTATGCATAATGCACATGCTATGCAATAAGTAGCAAGAATAAATTAAGTGTACAACATACATCCTTCTACTCCCACACACATGTTCAATGGCGAGTCTCTTGTTCTAGGATTTTTGGTCTTGGTCTTAATATCAACAGGGGATATTAGGGACTGATGCTCATGCCAGATCTCTCTTCAAGCAATAAAGCATAGAAACAACATTTCTATGTATAAAGGTCTAGCCCAATCTTCATTACCCCAAGGGGCTTCAAAAGTTTGGGCCTGGGCTTTTATAGATGAAATACCTCATGGTAATAAGTATAGAAACAATATTTCTAAGTATAAAAGTCTAGCCCAATCTTTATTTGCCCAAGTGGGCTTACAAAAGTATGGACTTGAGTTTTTATAGATAGAAATACCTCATGGCAACAAACATACAAGAAATTTGGGTAGATCCTAAGGGAAGTAACTAAGCCATTACATGTGGTTAGGGTCCGATAAAAAGTCAAGGTTCCCTTAGCAAGATGCCCTCTTGAACCGAGTTAAGGCTAAGAGTGATGGTTAGCCAATTTACAACTCCATGAAGCTAGTGGAATCATGGAATCATAAACTAATGCCATTGATTTAATAGGGACGTGCATAATGAATGCAAGAATAAAATAATAATTAATAAAATAACTCTAAAGAACATAAGTAGAATCAATATTTGTTATCCCCAGTGGAGTTGCCACTGTAGACGATGGGGTTTAGTGCATGTTTAAGATTTTAGCAATCGCGACACTGTTTAGGGTCAAGGCCCTAGAGAACACACTAACCATTTTCACAAAGAGATAATGTGGAGATGAGAAGTCGACACCCAGGGTAATAATTGGGACAAATCATTTTGGTGGTACTCGATTCTCTAAAAGAAAACTAGCAGCATAATTAGGAGATTCTAGGAATGGAATAGTAACTTCTTTTAGTCTTGTGCTCATTTAGATTTATTTTATGAATTACTATTTTATTCTTTAATTACATGAAATTTTATTTAAACCCTAATTAAACATCTATCTAACCCAAAAAGGCAATAGGTAATAAAATTACATGTAAAAATGCATACAAAAAGCAACATCCTTAAGTCTAAATTAATCTAATGGGCCTAAATTGATTTTAATTAATTAACCTAAACCATTTTTAAGCCTATTTTTTATTTAGTGGGTTTGGACCTATCTTGGGCTTAGGGCCCAAAGAGCTAAAAGATCTAAAAACAAAACCTAAACAAAAATCATAACAAAGTCATATCAGACACAAGATTTATGTGATTTTCTAAAAAAATCCTAAATCAATTTACATGCAACCCAAAATTAATCTACTGCCATCATTAATTTTAATTGAATTTTACCTAATTGAACCTAAATTATTAATTAATTTTAGTGCAGAAAATATAAAATTCTAATATTTCCCACTATTGGGGCTATTACAAACTACTATGCAAAAATTAAAATCAAATTAATTACAACCCAAAACAAAAGCAAATTAAAAGAACGCAAAAATCATAAATCCTATAGGGGTTTTATAGATCTTAATCCATGGCATTCTATAGATTCTTCCAATAGTCATTGCCAAAATTTCATATCTTTAACCTCACCTCCATAGTACAACAGAGCAAGGATCAAAAACAAAACGAAACCAAAAAAATTAATCAATAAATATTCAATCAATAATTAAAAATAAAGAATTAAAATTAAAAATTAAAAAAATAGAGAGAAGGAAAGATGGAAAGAATGCTATGCAGTGTAATTTGATGGCCCCTCAGATTACGATTATCGCCATTTTGAGATTGACTCTGTAGTTTTTTCTTGATTCTCTCGACTTTAAAAGCAAGGAACGTATTTTTTTTAAAAGGTCTTTTTTTTGCAGTAGCTAATTAGGTTTTTTTCTCTCTAGCTTTTTTTCACAGCTCTTTTTCTCTGGGGTTTTCTCGCAGCTATTTTTTCACAGACTCTCTCCGCCTCTCTTTCTCTAGCCAACCCCTTTCATAGCCTCCCCTTCTGGCTTTTAAAGCCAGACCCAACCACTTCAGTTCCTGTGATAACGCAAGGAAGTTGTGTGATAGTTGGGATCGAGATTAGGAGTCTCTCAGTTTGCATTTTATTTTTTGAATTTTCAAAATCACAATAATTAGATGATAAACGATAGGATTTTAAAAAAATTAAAGACCCACACGCAGACACATGGTGTCCTGGAGCAATGAAAATTTTTTAAAAAGACATAATCAGTGTAAAAAAGCACTTTTTAGCAAAAATCGGCATTATAGAATGCCAATTTTCACCCCATAATGTCGATCGACATTAAATGTTGGCTAACCAAAATTTTTATCTTTTTTTTTTTTACAAAAAGGTTCTCGAAAGTTTCTAATTTCTACAATCAAATCCCTAGAAAAAACCAATTTTGTAATAAAATCCACAAAATGTTGCAATTAGTCCTTTAAATCACGAAACTCGACACCAAAGATAAATTCTCAATTAGATTTTCATTATAGGGGCTTTTGTTGTATGCGTGCACAATTGCATTCCAAAGTTGGGTGCTTACAACATGCAAGAACTTTAAAGATTTTAAAGAAATGACCAAATTCTTCTTTTCTTTTTTTTTCTTTTTCTTTTTTATTCTTTCTTTGTTTCTTTTTCTTTTTATTCTTTTTGTTATATATGGCTAAAACTTTGATGTAAGACTTTAAAGAAATAACTAAATGAAATTAAATATGATAAATAATGATGCAAAAAAAATGAATTTGAATAGAAAGATAATGAACAACAAGAATGCTAATGAAACCAATGGGAAGGAGTAGAAAAAGATAACACAAAGAATGATAAACATGAATGAAACAAATAGGGATGTGTAACTTGATTCTTAGAGCCAAAGCTCTAATACTAAACTGATGCGAACTAGGTTTATCTAACAAACAAAACCCACAACAATCTATTAATACCCACACCTTAGATCATCCAAGAAATAAGCTGAGTGGAAATAGAACCCTTAATTATCTAACAACTAAGAACTCTAGCTATTAGGAAGTCACCACAAGTAGATATGGATGTTCTAATTGATAAGACAAGGGAACTATTAAACAACCTATATTATTTAGAAAGTTCAAAGAACAACTCTAAGAAATTTGAAGTAAAATTCATCACTTTATTTTAGTTAATGAAAAAGACTCCCAAAATAGGCTACAAAACAAATAATTTATAAGAATTATTAACCCTAAACCTAAGATAAAACAAATCCTTAAAAGATAAGGATAATAAATCCTAAAAGATAAGAAAACAAATCCTTAAAAATAAGAAATTATTTTGCTTGCCAAATAAGCTAAAGAAAAGTATTCCTAACTAAAAACAAACACTCTGAAATTTTTTTGGATATGTAACAAATCCAAATTCATTTTTAATATTACTTAGACTAAAATAACACTTAGTTGGGCTTGGAATAAATATAGCTACTCCTTTGAACTTAATACATCCAAATTGGACCCAATAACATTAATTGGGCCTAAATCTTCAATTTGCACCAAATGAATAAGCTTTAGACTATAATTAACTCCATGTTCTTCAAATAAATTAGATTGATTAAGATTTATACTTTGAGCCTATATTGCTTCCTTTATTTTTTTAGCACATGCCCATGTGATTGGACTTCCATCATAAGTCAAAAGATCTTTAATCCTTGTTGGATTAGGATTCCTTATTACACCTTGAATCCTTATTAGATTTGGATTGCTTGTCACATCTTAAATCCTTATTGGATTAGGATTCCTTGTCATACTAGGATTCTCATCACCAAAGGATGAGCTTATGGATAGAACTACATTAAAGGCTTAAAGTCCTTCTGGTGCTTCTCGTCTATTTTGAGCTAGAGGCTTCACACTTGGGGAGCTTAGAGCTTGTAGATTCACACAAACCATATCCTAAAGCTTGCCAAGTATGCTATTAACATTTAAGTTTGTTAGAGTTACTAAACCCTTAGATGTAGGTCTCGTGACAGGGCTAAATATATAATCAAGTATTCCAAACTCGTAAATCTTATTGACATTATTAAATGCACAAATTATATATTGTTATGCATATTTGAAAGAAAAAAGTAAACTTATGCAATTTTATGCTCAAAAGGCTATAATCATTAATCCAAGGCTTTAACAACATATTCACAATCCTAAATATATATTATGGCATTCCAAACTCATAAATCTTATTGGCACTATTAAATGTACAAATTGTAAATTGATGTGCATCTTTGAACGCAAAACGTGAACTCGTGCAAATTTATGCGCTTAAGGTTTCAAACATGTTACTTAAGGCCCTAATTATATACTGATGATTCTAAATATGCATTCTAGCATTTCAAACTCATAAAAGTTATTGACATCATTAAATGTATAATTTTTACATTGTTGCACATATTTAAACACAAAAGGTGAACTCATGCAAATTTGTGCGCAAAAGGTTACAAACATGATATTGAAGGTTCTAATTACATATTCGTGATCCTAAAGACATATTCAAGCATTCAAAACTCATAAATATTATTGACATTATTGAATTCACAAATTGTACATTGTTATGCATATTTTGAATGCAAAACGTTTAACTTATACAATTTTATACGCAAAAGGCTACAAACATGTAATCCAAGGGTCTAATTGCATACTCACAATTCTAAATATATATATTCTAGCATTCCAAACTCATAAATATTATTGACATTATTATTGTACAAAATATAAAATGATTTGCATCTTTAAACGCTAAACATAAACTCATGCAAATTTATGCGCAAAGGGTTACAAACATGTTATCCAAGGCTCCAATTGCATATGCACAATTCTAAACACACATTCCAGCATTCCAAACTCATAAAACTTGTAGACATCATTAAATACATAAATTATATATTGTTGTGCTTTTTTTAATGTAAAACATGAACTTGTACAAATTTATGAACAAAAGGTTACAAACATATTATCTAAGGCTCTAATTGCATCTTCATGACTCTAAATACACATTCTAATATTTCAAACTCATAAAACTTGTTGACATCTGAGAGTGACCTAAACTTTTTCCTCTCTTAGGGAAAATTTTTTAAGTGAATGAATGAAAAAGACATGGCAATTTACTGAAGGGACATCAGTTTTATTTATGGGATAGAGACAAATGATTAGTCTCAGGAGGATGCGAGATGCTTTGTTTGTGGAGTCATAACCCAATTTTTAAAAACTTGGGAAAAGATGTAAAGGACGGCATCGAGTCACTCAATAAATATAAAGGTCTAGCCCAATCTTTATTGGCCCAAGTGGGCTTCAAAAAGTATGGGCCTAGGCTTTTATAGATAGAAATACCTCATGGCAAAAAATATACAAGCAATTTGGGTAGATCCTAAGGGAAGTAGCAAACCTATTATATATGTTTAGGGTCCGATAAAAAGTCAAGGTTCCCTTAACAAGATGCCCTCCTTTAGGACTTAAGTTTAGGCCAAGGTTAGAGGGCCCCAACATCCTTTACCAACTTGTGCGAAGACTACCCCCATTTAGGACTTAGGTTACAGACTCTAGTCAAATGAGCCCGGTAACCTCTCTTGAACTGAGTTAAGGCTAAGAGTGATGGTGAGCCAATTTACAATTCCATGAAGCTAGTGGAATCATGGAATCATAAACCAATGTCGTTAGTTTAATAGGACATGCATAATGAATGAAAGAATAAAATAATAATTAATAAAGTAACTCTAAAGAACATAAGTAAAACCAGTATCTCTTATCCCAGTGGTGTCGCCACTGTAGAAGGCGGGGTTTAACGCATGTTTAAGATTTTAGCAACCGCACTCTGTTTGGTCTCAGGGCCTTAAAGAACACACTAACCATTGTCATAAAGAGATGGCATGGAGATGAGGAGTCGATGCCCAAAGTAATAATTGAGACAAATCATTTTGATGGTACTCGATTCTCTAAAAGAAAGCTAGCACCACAACTAGGAGATTCTAGGAACGGAATAGTAACTTCTTCAGTCTTGTGTTCATTTAGATTTATTTTATGAATTACTATTTTATTCTTTAATTACTTGCAATTTTATTTAAACCCTAATTAAACGTCCATCTAACAAAAAAAGTCAACATGTCATAAAATTACATGTAAAAATGCATACAGAAGGTAGCGCCCCTAAATCTAAATTAATCTAATGGGCCTAAATTGATTTTAATTAATTAACCTAAACCATTTTTAAGCCTATTTTTATTTAGTGGCTTTAGAACTATCATGGGCTTGGGGCCTAAAGAGTTAAAAGATCCAAAAATAAAACCCAAACAAAAATCATAACAAAGTCATATCAAACACAGGATTTATGTGATTTTCTAAAAAAAAAAAACCTAAATCAATTTACATGCAACCCTAAATTAATCTACTGCCATCATTAATTTTAATTGAATTTTACCTAATTGAACCTAAATTACTAATTAATTTTAGTGTAGAAAATATAAAATTCTACTATTTCCCACTATTAGGCTATTACAAACTAATTTGCAAAAATTAAAATCAAATTAAAAGAACGCAAAAATCATAAATCCTAAATTCGATAGGGGTTTTATAGATCTTAAACCATGGCATTCCATGGAATCTTCTGATGGTCATTGCCAAAATTTCATATCTCCAACCTTACCTCGAGAGTACCATATAGCAAGGATAAAAAACAAAACCAAAAAAATTAATCAATAAATATTCAATAAATAATTAAAAATAAAGAAATTAAATTAAAAATAAAAAAAACAAAAAGAAGGAAAGAAAGGAAAGAATGTTGTGCAATGTAATTTGATGGCCCCTCAGATTAGGATTGTCACCATTTTGAGATTGACTCTATAGTTTTTTCTTGATTCTCTCGACTTTAAAAGCAAGGAACGTATTTTTTGAAAAGGTCTTTTTTTTTTGCAGTAGCTAATTAGGTTTTTTTTCTCTCTAGTTTTTTTTCACAGCTCTTCTTCTCTAGGATTTTTTCGTAGCTATTTTTTCACAAGCTCTCTCCACCTCTCTTTCTCTAGCCAGCCCCCTTTACAACCTCCCCTTCTGCTTTTAAAGCCAGACCCAACCACTTCAGATCCTGTGATCACACAGGGAAGTTGCGTGATAGTTGGGATCGAGATTCGAAGTCTCTCAGTTTGCATTTTATTTTTTGAATTTTAAAAATTACGATAATGAGATGATAAGTGATAGGATCACATAGACACTTAGTGTCCTGGAGCAATGAAAAAAATTTAAAAAGACAAAATCAATGTAAAAAAATGCGTAAAAAATCATTTTTTTAGTGAAAATCAGCACTCTAGAATGCCGATTTCAGCCCGTGATGTCGATCAGTATTACACAATGCCGACCAACCAAAATTTTCATCAATTTTTTATAAAAAGGTTCTTGGAAGTTTCTAATTTCTGCAATCAAATCCTTAGAAAAAACCAATTTTGCAATTAAATCCACAAAACATTACAATTTAGTCCTTTATTTAGTTGATGAAAAAGACTCCCAAAATAGGCTACAAAACAAACTATTTATAAGAATTCTTAACCCTAAACCTAATATAAAACAAATCCTTAAAAGATAAGGATAATAAATCCTAAAAGATAAGATAACAAATCCTTAAAAATAAGAAATTATTTTGCTTGCCAACTAAGCTAAAGAAAAGTATTCCTAACTAAAAACAAACACTCTAAATTTTTTTGGATAAGTAATAAATCCAAATTCATTTTTAATATTACTTAGACTAAAACAACACTTAGTCGGGCTTGGAATAAGTATAGCTACTCCTTTGAGCTTAAAACATCCAAATTGGACCTAATAACATTAATTGGACCTAAATCTTCATTTTGCACCAAATGAATAAGATTTAGACTATAATTAACTCCATGTACTTCAAATGGATCAGATTGATTAAGATTTGTACTTTGAGCCCATATTGCTTCCTTTATCTTTTTAGCATATGCCCATGTGATTGGACTTCCATCATAAGTCAAAAGGTCTTCAATCCTTATTGGATTAGGATTTTATGTTACACCTTAAATTCTTATTAGATTTGGATTTCTTGTCATATGTTAAATCCTTATCGGATTATGATTCCTTGTCATACCAGGATTCTCATCACCAAAGGAGGAGCTTGTGGATAGAACTAAATTAAAGGCTTAAAGTCCTTTTAGTGCTTCTCGTCTATTTTGAGCTAGAGGCTTCACACTTGGGGAGCTTGGAGCTTGTAGATTCACACAACCCATATCTTAAAGCTTGCCAAGTATGCTATTAACATTTAAAGTTTATTAAAGTTACTAAACCCTTAGATGTTGGTCCCGTGACATGGCTAAATATATAATCAAGTATTCCAAACTCATAAATCTTATTGACATTATTAAATGCACAAATTATATATTGTTATGCATATTTGAAAGCAACAAGTAAACTTATGCAATTTTATGCTCAAAACGCTATAATCATAATCCAAGGCTTTAACAGCATATTCATGATCCTAAATATATATTATGGCATTCCAAACTCATAAATCTTGTTGGCATTATTAAATGTACAAATTGTACATTGATGTGCATCTTTGAATGCAAAACTTGAACTCATTCAAATTTATGCACTTAAGGTTACAAACATGTTACCCAACGCCATATTATTTACTATGATTCTAAATACACATTCTAGCATTTCAAACTCATAAAAGTTATTGACATTATTAAATGAATAATTTGTACATTGTTGCGCATCTTTAAATACAAAAGGTAAACTCGTGCAAATTTGTGCGCAAAAGGTTACAAACATGATATGCAAGGTTCCAATTACATATTCATGATCCTAAAGACATATTCAAGCATTCCAAACTCATAAATTTTATTGAAATTATTGAAAGCACAAATTGTACATTGTTATGCATATTTGAATGCAAAACATTAACTTATACCATTTTGTGTGCAAAAGGATATAAACATGTAATCCAAGGCTCCAATTGCATATTGATGATTCTAAATATATATATTCTAGCATTCCAAACTCATAAATATTATTGACATTATTATTGTACAAAATGTAAAATGATTTGCAATTTTAAACGCAAAACATAAACTCATGCAAATTTATGCGCAAAAGGTTACAAACATGTTATCCAAGGCTCCAATTGCATATTCATAATTCTAAACACACATTCCAACATTCCAAACTCATAAAACTTGTAGACATCATTAAATACATAAATTGTATATTTTTGCACTTTTTTTAACATAAAACATGAACTCGTACAAATTTGTGAACAAAAGGTTACAAACATATTATCTCAGTCTCCAATTGCATCTTCACAACTCTGAATACACATTCTAACATTCCAAACTCATAAAAATTATTGACATCTATGAGTGGCCTAAACTTTTTCCTCTCTTAGAGAAAATTTTTGAAGTGAATGAATGAAAAAGACATGGAAAATTTACCAAAGGGACATTTTTTTGTTTATAGGATATAGATAAATGGTTAGTCTCGGGAGGGTGTGAGACGCTTTGTTTGTGGAGTCACCACCCAATTTTTTAAAAATGAGGAAAAGATGTAAGGGACAGCATCAAGTCACTCAATAAGTATCATCCCCAATAGAGATTATAGGTTTAGGAGATCGCACATACTTTCTGGCTATTTCTCATTATACAATATGATGTAAACCAAATAGGCACCAACCATGTTTATAAGCATGATGATCTACTCAAGTATGATGGTCTAATGACTAGAGGTCGCATGAAGAAGTTCAAGGATGCTTTAGGAGTGTTCTTGAACCAAAAGGTGAAGCTTGAGTTGATTAATCATAGCACAAGTGCAAATGGAGCTCAATTGAATGAATTTGGAGAAAGTTTGACACAAGGGAAAAATCATCCTTTATGCACCTTATTATCATATTTTGACCCTCAAAATGAAGAATTCATGTCAAACTCTTCAAGTGGAGTGATTTGCTTTCAAAATACATAAAGTACAATTTTGAAGATTTTGGAAGGTTCTAGAAGGTGCTAAGGGAATCTACAAGAATCAAGAATCTTTCAAGAATATTCTCTATAAATAAAACCCTGGATGAGATGGAGAGTGGCTGCTACTCATTTAAATATTTTTTTAAATTTTGCTTAGTTGTGATGAGTTGTCAATTTGACATTTCAATGCTTAGTTGTCATGAGTTGTCAAATTGATTTTTCAAAGCTTAGTTGTCATATTTTTGAAGGGATCCTATTTAGTTAAGGATTTTCCTTTATATGAGTCTTTAGGAATAAGAAAGAAAACTTATTCCTTCAAGGATTAGGATGTTTACATGCCTATATAAAGGCCACAACAATGTAGCACTAATTTAAAGAAGTTTTATCAATTAATTTTGAATTCTTGAGAGGTTAAAGTCCTTTTCTTTTGTTCTTAAAAGAAATTTAGTGAATTTATCAAGTGAAGGCTTGGTACATTCAAACCTAGTTTAATTTAGACTTAAAATCAACTTTGTTAATCTTAGGTTTATATTGAATACCTTTAATTCTTTATAATTAAGGTTCTTAAGTACATGTTATTTAAAGGTCTTATTGGGAATTAGAGTTTTCCTTTGCTTGGTTTATGAACAATCCTTGGCAAGGTTATCAAGATTGAATACGGGTTTGGTACAAGTTAACCACATTCATATCATTTGGTATTAGTGCTTTGGCTCATTAATCAAGTACGTATCTTTACTTTTCTTTGTTGTTTGCATTTAATAAAAAAAATCATTATTCATTCATACTTTTGTCTTATTTGATATTAATTCATTTTCTTTGTGATCATTGTGATCAAATTCATTTTTCTTTATTATCCTGCATCAATTTCATTCTTTTCTTCATATTCCAACTTGTTTTTAGTCTTTAAACAAAAAAAACTCATTTATACTTTTGTTGTTTTTGCATCTTAAGAGTCTTGTTTGTCACAAATACATATGTTCTTAATTTGGTCATTTTAACATCTATTATAAAAAAAAGAGGTGAATTAATCAAAGTTAAATTCATTCGGCTTATAACCATTCCAATTTACTATTTCAATTCTAAATTCCATACCTTGCCTTATTTCAATTATGATTATTTTACTCTTCTCCTTAAGTTGTGTTTAGGGTAGTTTAAACACTTATTCCAAATTTATTTTTTTCATTTTATTTGGATATTGTATTTTTTTATTGCATTTTCTTTGTCTCTTATAGTCAAATTTAAGTCTAATTTTGCTTTGTATTGTTTTGTATTAAGCTTAATTTGATAATTAGTAACTTAAGTTCCATAAGAACTATAAGAAAGGAATTTGAGAGGTAAAAGGAGAGTGGTGAGCTCATAAGAGGGTAAAAGCCTAATTGAGTGAAACACGAGCATTGAGTGACATTCTTTAAGTGTAAACACATGAGGGAGTTTTACTTGTGAGGTTTTTTATTTCTTTTATTTTTTTATTTATAACATGTCAGGTTCAAAAGAGGTTGAGAAAGATCCTGAATGGAAACTCTTTATGAAGGTGATGCAAGAACAAATGAGTCAATTAATGAATAGCCATAAAGAGGTTCAAGAGCAAATAGGGAGAATGAAGCAAAGTCAAAACACAATAGCCACTACAAATCAAACTGCACCAATACAAGTTCATAAAGGAAGGTGGTGTGAAGATGATGATGAATCCATTGATGAAAGCAATCAAGGGCATAGGAGGCAAGAAAACAACCATGGGAGTATAAAGATGAAGATACCTACTTTTCATGGTAGAAGTAATCCTAAAGCATATCTAGCATGGGAGAAAAAGGTGGATTTCGTGTTTGATTATCACAACTACTCTAAGGAAAAGAAAGTTAAGCTTGCAGCTATTGAGTTTATGGATTATGCCTTAGTTTGGTGGGACTAAGTAGTGGTTTTAAAAAGGCATTATAAAGAAGAACCTGTCTCTACATAGCAAGAGATGAAGACCATTATGCGGAAGAGATTTGTGCCAAATCATTACTATAGAGATATGCACAATCAACTTCAAAGTCTTAGACAAGGTTTAAAGAGTGTTGAAGAGTACTACCAAGAGATGGAGATAACTTTGATTCGAGCTAAAATTAATGAAGACCGTGAAAAAACTATGGCACATTTCTTAAATGGGCTAAACAAAGAGATTGCTCATATAGTGGAATTACATCCATATGTAGAGCTAGAAGACATGTACCATATGGCACTCAAAGTGGAGCAACAATTAAAGGGGAGAACTCCTAAGTCTTATATGACTACAACAACATCCAATTGGAAGTCAAAGTGGCAAGAGAGTGACAAAAGCACTTCCAAACCTAAATTTGACAAAGGAGGCAAGGAAGGAGGGAGCTCAAAGTAAACTGAAGTACCTAAGCTCAAAACAAGCTCCATTGAATGTTTTAAATACAAGGGAAGATGACACATGCAACATGACTATCCAAATAAGAAGGCCATGATCCTTATTAATTAAGAGTATGATGGTGAGGAGGAAGAGGAGGATGATGAGATGCCCCCACTTGAAGATGCAAGTGATGTTGAAAAAGACCTTAAGAAGGTTGATTATAAAGATTTTCTAGTTGCAATGTGAACATTAAGTACACAAACCAAAGTAGAAGAGGATGAACAACATGCCAACATCTTTAATGCAAGATGTAGAATTAAAGGAAAGGTATGTTGTTTAATCATTGATGGAGGTAGTTGTACAAATGTGGCTAGTACTTTGTTAGTTGAAAAACTTAATTTGCCCACTTTGAAACATCCTGGACCCTATAATTTACAATGGCTAAATGATTATGGAGAGGTTAGGGTTACTAAACAAGTACTTATTCCATTTTCTATAGGGAAGTATATTGATGAGGTCCTTTGTGATGTTGTGCCCATGCAAGCTGGTCATATTCTTTTGGGGCATCCATTGCAATTTAATAGAAGGGTTACTCATGAAGATTTTACAAACAAATATTCTTTTGACATGGATTATAAAAATATTGTACTTTCACCTTTATCACCCAAGGAAGTTTATGAGGATCAAAAGATAATGAGAGAGAGAGAACGTGCACATAAGAGAGAAAAAAAAGAATGCACATCAAAAGGAGAGTTATGAGAAAACAAATGAGGGGTGTGAGCAAAGCTGTGGAAAAAGGAGAGCTAAAAGTGGATGCACAAAAGAAATGAGAGGCACATGTAAAAGGAGAGATTAAGGGAAAAAAGAAAGAGAGGCAAGTGAGTTTTTATGCAAAAGAAAGTGATGTGAAAAGGGCATATTTTTCTTAAATGCCAATGATTGTACTTATTTACAAAGAGGCATATTTTACTGCTAATGAACTTGACATTTCTTTGCCTAATGTTTTTGTGTCTCTTTTGAAGGACTTTGCATATTTGTTTCTTGAAGAAGTGCCAAAAGGTTTAACACCCCTAAAGGGAATCGAGCAACAAATAGATTTCATCCCTAGTTCTCAAATTCCAAACAAGCCACTATATCAATTTAATCTTAAGGAGATAAAGGAGTTACAAAGACAAGTGGAGGAGCTAATAGATAAAGGCCTGATTAAATAAAGCATGAGCACATGTGTTGTACCCATTTTGTTAGTACTAAAGAAAGATGGTTCATGGTGTATGTATGTTGATTATAGGGCTATCAATAAAATAATAGTTAAGTATCACCATCCCATTCCTTATTTAGATGACATGCTTGATGAATTGCATGGTGCATGCATTTTCTCTAAAATTGATCTTAAAAGTGGTTACTATCAAATTAGGATGAGAGAAGGGAATGAATGGAAAACTGCTTTTAAAATAAATTATGGGATATATGAGTGGTTAGTTATGCCTTTTGGGTTAACTAATGCACCTAGTACTTTCATAAGATTAATGAACCATGTTTTGGGTGCATTTTTAGGGAAGTTTGTAGTTGTTTATTTTGATGATGTACTTGTTTATAGT
This sequence comes from Mallotus nudiflorus, assembly GCA_947683625.1. NCBI lineage: Eukaryota > Viridiplantae > Streptophyta > Magnoliopsida > Malpighiales > Euphorbiaceae > Mallotus > Mallotus nudiflorus. The sequence continues at coordinate 226,728 of CANTUR010000088.1, read as the reverse complement.
AAGTCATTAGATGAACATCTTGATTATGTACATTTAGTTTTTGATGTTTTGCTCAAATAAAGGTTATATGCTAACCTTAAGAAATGTTCTTTTTCCACAAGTAAACTCATTTTTCTTAGGGTTTGTGGTGAGTGCACAAGGCATTGAAGTGGATGAAGAGAAGGTTAAGGCAATCAAGGAATGGCCTACACCTAAGTATGTTAGAGAAGTTCGTTCGTTCCATGGTTTGGCAAGTTTTTATAGAAGATTTGTTCGAGACTTTAGCATAATTATTGCACCATTAACCGAAGTAATTAAGAAGAATGTGGGATTTAAATGGGAAGATGTGCAAGAGAAAGCATTTAACATGCTTAAGGATAAGTTGATTTCAGCACCTTTACTTTCTTTACCCAACTTTTCTAATACTTTTGAAATTGAATATGATGCCTCAGGTTTGGGTATTGGAGCTGCTCTCATGCAAGAAGGAAAGCTAATTTCTTACTTTAGTGAAAAGTTGAATGGAGCTACTTTTAAGTATCCTACATATGATAAGGAGATGTATGCATTAGTTCGAGCCTTACAAATATGGCAACATTACTTGTGGCCCAAAGAGTTTATAATTCACATTGGTCATAAGTCTTTGAAGTATTTAAAAGGGCAATAGAAGCTAAACAAACACCATGCTAAATGAAGTGAGTTTATTGAATCTTTTCCATATGTTATAAGGTATAAACAAGGTAAGGAAAATATAGTTGCTTATGCATTATCTCAAAGCTATGTGCTTCTTTCTATTCTTGATGCTAAGTTATTAGGTTTTGAGTACATCAAGGAATTATATATGAATGACCATGACTTAAGCAAATTTTATCATGCATGTGAAAAGGTTGCATTTGATAAGTATTATAGGCATAATGGGTTTTTATTTAGAGATAATTGTTTATGTGTGCCTAGTAAGTAGTACGCGTGAACTCTTGGTAAGGGAAGCACATGAAAGTGGATTAATGGGGCCTTTTTATGTTGCTAAGACTTTAAATGTTCTATATGATCATTTTTATTGGCCTAATATGAGAATGGATGTATAAAGAATTTGTGATAAGTGCATTGCATGTAAGCAAGCTAAATCTAAGTATAAGCCTTATAGGTTATATATGCTATTACCTGTCCCTATTATGCCTTGGGTTAATATTTCTATGGATGTTGTTTTAGGTTTACCTAGGTCAAAACATGGTAATGATTCAATATTTGTAGTTATGGATCATTTTTCAAAGATGGCACATTTTATTGCATGTCTTAAAATTATGATGCTTCTAATATTGCTAATATTTTCTTTAGGGAAATTGTGCATTTACATAGTGTGCCTAGAACTATTGTTAGTGATAGGGATGCTAAGTTTCTTAGCTATTTTTGGAAGACTTTATGGGGTAAATTAGGGACTAAGTTATTATTCTCTACTACATGTCACCCCCAAACTGATGGTCAAATTGAGGTAGTAAATTGCACCTTAGGTCAATTATTGTGCACATTTATTAAAAAGAATTTGAAATTATTGGAGGAGTGGTTGCCATATATTGAATTTGCTTATAATCGTAGTGCATTCATCTACTCACTATTATCCTTTTAAAGTTGTTTATGGTTTCATTCCTTTGAGTCCATTAGATTTATCACCTTTGCCTTTACATGTGCGAATTGATTTAGATGGTAAAAGGAAGGTTGATTTTGTTAGGGCATTACATGAAAAGGTGTGCTTCAATATTGAATAAAAGAATGCAAAAGTTGCCCAACAAGCAAATAAAGGACATGTAAGAGTGATTTTTGAACCTGGTGATTGCATTTGGGTACATTTAAGGAAATAAAGGTTTCCTAGTTTGCGCAAGTCAAAGTTACATCCTACGGGTGATGGTCCTTTTCAAGTTCTAGAAAGGGTTAATGATAATGCTTATAAAGTAGACTTACCTAGTGATTACAGTGTTCGTGCAACTTTTAATGTTTTTTATTTATCTCCTTTTGATTTTGATGAGGTTAATGATTCGAGGTCAAATCTTTATGATGAAGGAGGGAATGATGTAAACCAATAAGCACCAACCATGTTGATAAGCATGATGATCTACTCATGTATGATGGTCCAATGACTAGAGCTCGCATGACGAAGTTCAAGGATGCTTTAAGAGTGTTCGTGAAGCAAGAGGTGAAACTTGAGTTGATTAATCACATCACAAGTGCAAATAGAGCTCAATTGAGTGAATTTGGAGAAAGTTTGACACAAGGGCAAAATCATCCTTTATGTACCTTATTATCATATTTTGACCCTTAAAATGATGAATTCATGTCAAACTCTTCAAGTGGAGTGATTTGCATCAAAAATACATAAAGTGCAATTTTGAAGATTTTGGAAGGTTCTAAAAGGTGTTAAGGGAATCTACAAGAATCAATAATCTTTCAAGAATATTCTATATAAATAAAACCCTAGATGTGATGGAGAGTGGCTACTACTCATTTAAGGATTTTTTAAAATTTTGCTTAGTTATCATGAGTTGTCAATTTGACATTTTAATGCTTAGTTGTCATTAGTTGTCAATTTGACCTTTCAAAGCTTAGTTGTCATATTTTTAAAGGGATCCTATTTAGTTAAGGATTTTCCTTTATAGGAGTCTTTAGGAATAAGTAAGAAAACCTATTCCTTCAAGGATTAGGATGTTTACATGCCTATATAAAGGCTATAACCATGAAGAATGAATTTAGAGAAGTTTTATCAATTAATTCTGAATTCTTGAGAGGTTAAAATCCTTTTCTTCTATTCTTGAAAGAACTTTAGTGAATTTATCAAATGAAGGCTTGGTACATTCAAACCTAGTTTAATTTAGACTTAAAATCGACTTTGTTAATCTCAAGTTTATATTGAACAACCTTTAATTCTTTATAATTAAGGTTTTTAAGTACATGTTATTAAGGTCTTGTCAGAAATTACATTTTTTCTTTGCTTGATTTATGAATGATCCTTGGCAAGGTTATCAAGATTGAATACAGGTTTGGTATAAGTTAACCACATTCATATCACAATACTCAACATATGGCTACTGTAGCACCCTAGTTTCAGTAATGATAATTTATATATTCACACAACACAATGATCAATAATGGAAAGTAAAGGAATGTAATTACAATTATTTACATGGCTTTCTTAATAAATATATATGAAAGAGAAAAAATGTAGAAATGTAAATCTAGCCTAGATCTAGAATACACAGGCATAGATATATGCATTGGGTTCACTTATCCAATCAGTCAACAGATAAACAAAGAGTATTCATTCAATTAGAAGAGCAAATAGAGTTGTATAATCATGTGCATTTATAGGATTTGAAATGAAATGATTGCTAAAATGATAGAGTAATTCTAAATGATTTAAGAATAAAAAAAAAGGATGCATAATCACATTATTGGACCGAGGAATGAGGGCTTTGGCCCAAAAATGTGAATTATCACATTACTGAATGTGAAAAATGAGAAAAAAATACTTATTTTCATGTCAAAATGCAAAAAGGCGCAGTTTTGATGTGATGATGTGGAAAAGATGATTTTAAGCATCAGGGACACATTTTAATGGAAAGATATGATTTTCATGTTAAGAGTGCAAAGTTTATGTTAGAAAGGTGGAATTCATGTTAGAATGCGGATTCATGTTAAAATTTGGTTTGACATCATGAATGTGAATGAAATGTAGAAAATGTTAGATTTTGATATTTCTAGATGCAAAATATAGACTTTATGTGAAAAATGATGATTTTTCACATAACACTATAGAAATGATGTGAAGATGTTGATTTTAATGTCAAAATGTGATTTTTATCAAGAAAATATATTGAAATGCAGAAGATGCATGAAAATGATAAGTTTTTTAGTTTTTGAAAACAAAAATGAAGACTTGATTCAAAATGGTATTTTTTGAATATAAAATACATAGTTGGTGTAAAAATGTGAACTTTACTATAAAAATGTGATTTTTATAGTGAAAATAATGTTGAAATGATGCTTTTTGTGCACAAAATGCAAAATTAGTGTGAAAAATGCAAGCTTTATTATAAAAATATAATTTGTATGATGAAAATGATTCAAAAATGGTGAAAAATGCAAAGTATGATGAAAAAATTATGAAAAATGTAAATTTGTTATAAAAATAATACTTTTGTGATTTTCACATTCTAGGAGCTTGAGAATGCAAAATGACAGTTTAGTATGATTAGACAGTGCAAAATATTATTCAAACAACATGCAAAATAACCAGTCTCACCACATAAGTCACAATAATTTCTTGAATGCTGGCGACAATGAAAATAAAGAGAATTATAATAACGATGCAAAAATATAGAAAAATAAACATGCAAAAATGGTTATTTTGTCCTCAGATTCGACTGAGCTTGTTTTTTAGTTTTTAAAACTTTTGCTTCGTGTGATTTTCAAGCTATCCTCATCGAGAGGTTGAAAATGAAGTGTAAAATGCAAGTTCATATACCTTTAAAGCAATCTTTGACAAAGATAAGGTTGGGTTTGGTTCAAATCGATCTATAAAACCTATGAAAAATGAGTGGAACGAGTAAATTAGGAGTCTTAAGTCTTCAATTCGACAGAGTTTCGATTGAAGGAATCAATTACACACACTGGAATATGAGCGAAAGCATGGTGTGAGGATGAAATTGGTTAGGATAAATTTCAAACATTTCTCCTAGTGTGTAGCACTTGCATGAAGGCAAGAATTCTAAAACTACCAAGATCACAACACATGGAATTTAAACAACTAATTACTTGCATGCTTAATGAACAACATAAATTAAAGATTCATAAAAAAACCAAAACACAAAGCATGGCAAGAGACCTACATCTAGAGTTCAGTAACTCTTATAAACTCTAGATGTCGATAGGACGCTCGATAAGCTTTAGGAGATGGTTAATGCAAATATACAAGCACTTAGCTCCCTAAGTGTGAAGTCTTTAGCTCAAAACACATGAGAAGCACTGGAATGACTCTAAGTTTTTAAAGAATCTCTACCTATAACTTCCTCCTTTGTGGTGAGCTAAAAGCTTGCTGGAGCTCCTCTCTTTACTTGGATGATTTAGGACTTCTTGCCCCCTTTGGATGCATGTAGCCTTCACTTGTACAAATCTTGCACAAGAGATTATTACAATGGACTTATGAAGAAATACAACTTTTGTATCTCTCATTACACACTCACAAAACTTAGAAGAAAGAAGAAGAAGAAGAAAACTAAACTCTTAAGCACCCACTTTTGTTTTCTCTCTTAATGTTAGAATATCTCTCCAATGCAAGTGGTAAGTCAAGTGTCTTGTAAAACTCCATTAACTTGGTGTATATATGTAAGAGACTAATTTACATGTGTAGAGATCCTCCAATAACTCAAGCTTAAGTGTAGGATAAGCAATATTATGCATGTGCTTACTTTTTCTCTTTAAGTGTAAAATAAGCTACCTAATGCATGTAGAGATTGACCACTAACTTAAGGTGCATGCTTATAACACATCTCCCTGGTGTCAACCATGCAATCACATTGCATGTAAAGCTATGGTTATATGGCCACCATGTCATGTGCTTAGGTGGCACATCCTTTAGTAAGTGCGCTTAGGCTTGGGCTCATTTAACTCGTAAATAGGCCTATCTCTACAACATCCACTAATTAGTTACATGGGCTTAATCTAACATTTAGATAAGACCCACCTCACTAATACACATCTTTATTTTATCCCATGCATCATCCACTAAGCTCTATATACACGACTCATCTCATGGCCCATATCTAAAATAGTATTAGTGGTAAATATTAATATGATCCTTAAATATAATATCATATATCAAATTAAGTCAAATTAATATTTAATAATCCTAACCTTTGAATTAGATTTTAGGATACGCTAGATCCCCGCACAAGTGAAAACCTAATCCAATTAATTTTAATTAATTAATTAAACACTTTATTTAATAATCAAATCAATAATTATCATTATCGGTAGTACTCTTATGTGTGTTAGTTACTAAGTTTAAGTCCAAATGGCAATGGAAATAAATAATATTAACTCTTAATATTATTGGAAACTCTTTCCAAGCTATCATGGTTAGTCAAATTCTAATTGCCTCAATCATATGACCTCATCTTCAGTTCAAATCTTGATAAAACATGACTTCTACTAGAAACACTTTCTAGTACTGAAACTCCTTTAAGGTAAGTCAAGTTTGACCTGATAGGTACTTATTCATCGAGAATAACTTAGATAGCATGAGATCTTATCCTGATTCATTCTAGGTAATGAATTCCATCTTGGCTGGTCATTCATCCTTATGAATAACTGACTAGATCCATAGGTCAAAAGACCATATGCACGATTATATCCAAGACAGTGATTGTTGACTAAAGTGAATTCCCACGCAATCACTTATCTTACATCACTATTTGATCCACCCATCATATAAGTATCCACATGTCTATTTTGATATTTCATATCAAGTAGCATGAGACCTACTACCTCCCACTATCAATGTCACATATCGATCAAGGAAAATAGATAGAGGTGATAGTCTATGTATTAATACTACCCTTTTATTAATCCTATGACTATGAACATTTTATAGAATATGTACTAAAAGAATTTTTCACTCATATTATCAACTCTTGATAATAAACTCTTTCAACATAGTGCTAAAAGGTAGATACTTAAATAAATAAGCACTTTATTTTACTAATATTTTATTGCCATAGGAATAAAAGTACAATGTCATTAATATTACAAGAAATGGCACTAAAGCACATCTATACTAACAATCTCCCACTTACACTAGTGCCATTTACTACAATATCTAAGAACCATCTTCTAAAGATGATAGTCTAACTAGAATTGGATGGGTGCCTTAGTCAGTGGATTAGCCACATTATTGGATGAAGTTACCTTTTGCATTAGCACATTGCCCTTTCCAATAAGTTCTCTAATAATATGATAGTGCCTTTTTATGTGTTTGGATTTTTGGTAAGACCTTAGTTCCTTTGCTAAAGCAATAGCTCCATTATTATCACAAAAGAGAGGAACTGCTGACTCAATGGAAGGAACAACTCCTAGTTCAGTGACAAACTTCTGAATCCAAATAACTTCCTTAGTAGCATTCGATGCAGCTATATAATTAGCCTTTGTAGTGGAATTAGCAGTGATACTTTGCTTGGAATACTTTTAGCTCACTGCACCTCCATTACAGGCAAAGAAAAACCTAAAGATAAATTTTTTATCATCCACTTCTTATTGAAAATCATCGTCTATGAAACCTATAAGTTGTAAATCACCTCCTCCATAAGTCAAGACTAAATCCTTAGTCCTTCTGAAGTACTTAAGAATAGCCTTAACTATGACCCAATGCTCCAATCCTAGGTTGGATTGAAACCTGCTAGTCACACTAAGAACATAAGCAATGTTTAGCCTAGTACACAATATAGCATACATTAGGCTTCCTATGGCTAAAGCATAAGGAATCTTAGCCATTTTCACAATTTCCTAAGGTTTCTTAGGTGATATCTCATTGGATAGGTGGATACCATGCCTAAAAGGTAACAATCCTCTTTTGAAATTAAGCATGTTGAACCTCTTCAACACCTTTTCCAAGTAAAGACTTTGGGATAAACCTATTGTTCTCTTTGATCTATCTTTATAGACTTGAATCTTAAGAATATAGGTAGCCTTCCCTAAGTAGTTCATCAAGAACGTTTTAGACAACTATACCTTCATAGAGGTTATCATATTGACATCATTACCAATTAGTAGAATATCATCCATACACAAGACTAAGAAAGTGAGTTGGCTGCCCCTAGCCTTCTTGTAAACACATGGCTCATCCTTGTTCTTAATAAAACTATAAGAACGAATAGCCTTATTAAAATGATGATTCAAACTCCTAAAGCTTGTTTAGACCATTTATTGATCTATTAAGCTTGCATACTTTTAAGCTTTCCTCGACCCTTGGGTTGCCCCATAAAAATGTCTTTATCAATATGACTATTAAGGAAGGCAGTCTTGACATCCATTTGCTAAACCTTATAATCATAGTGTGGGGCTATAATAAGAAGAATCTGAATGGATTTAAGCATGGCTACTACTGAGAAGGTCTCTTCATAGTCAACCTTTTATGTTTGTCAAAACCCTTTCGTTACATGCCTAGCTTTATTGGTCTTTACCTTCATGTCTGCTCCTATCTTTCTCTTGAAGATCCATTTACACCCAATAGGACAATACCATCAAGAGGATCAATAAGTGTCCAGACTTAGTTTGTATACATAGAATCCATTTTGGTTCTCATTACCTCAAGCCATCTTGAAGAATCTTTATCTCATAAAGCTTCTTCATATGTAGTAGGATCATCATCATGAATTCTCTCTTTATGAACATGCAACTCTTGCACATCATGAAGAAAATCATATCTCTTTGAAGGAGGGAATACCTTATTAGACCTTTTAGGAGTCAGTGTGATGAAATTCTTAATTGGAATAGGCTCTTTGGGTTGATTAATATCCACTTGACCAATTTTTTAGGCTTCCTTAGATGACTCCTCATCTAATATTATCTTCCTTCCTTTGCCACCTTCCTTAAAAAAACTCTTTCTTAAGGAATATAGCATCTCTACTTACAATAATAACTTATTCAGTAGGAAGATAAAAGCAATACCCAAAAATATATTTAGGATATCCAACAAACCTTACTTTAATTGATTTCGCATCCAACTTGTCTGATTTTAGCTTTTTAATAAAAGCTAGGCATCCCTATATAATATGTTTAAGACTTGTGTCCTACCATGCCATATACATATAATATAGTAGAAAAAGACTTGGATGGAACTTGATTAAGGATGTAAGAGGCTATTTGGAGTGTAAAACTACAAAGTGATATAGGAAGATAGATATAGCTCATCATCAAACGTACCATATCTAATAAAGTATGATTTCACCTTTCAAACACACCATTCAATTGAGGTGTTCCAAGCGATGCGAGTTGCAATGCTATGCCATATTCCTTAAGGAACTTAATGAACTCAATACTTAAGTATTCACCTCCTCGGTATGATCTTAGAGTTTTAATATTTTTCTCAATTTGCTTCTTTACTTGGGCTTTGAACTTTTTAAACTTTTCAAAGGATTCACTTTTATTCTTTATAAAAAAAAATTCTCATACCTTGATAGATCATTTATAAAGGTTATAAAGTGGTAGAAACCACCTCTAGCTATTTCACTAAATGGTCCACATACATCACTATGTATGATCTCCAAGACATCGTTGGCTTTTGCCATTTGTCCAATAAATGGTGATATAGTCTTCTTGCCTTAAAGATAAGCCTCATAAACTGTATTATATGAAAATTCAAGATTGCTCAAGATTCCCATCTTTTCCAACTTTATAATTTTATCCTCTACAATATGACATAATCTCAAGTGCCATAGATGTTTAGAGTTAGAGGTATTTTCAATTAGCATTACATTCACATTACTCACATTAGTTTGAGGCTCATTTTTATTGGACATATTGTCAACATAATATAAACCATATATTAAATAATCCATGATAACCAATTCATTTCCAAAATGAATTTTATATACATCTTTACAAAAGTGGAATTCATAACCCTTTCTAGTTAAACTAGAAATAGAGACAATATTTTTATAGGCATTAGGTACATACAATACATCATCCAATAATAAAAAACATGACTATATAAATTAATAAAATTGGATCTTATAGCCTTGGCTATAATACTTGCTACATTTCCTAGCTTTAAGGTCACTTCATTAGGCCTCAACCTCCTCTCATTTGCTAGACCCTACATAATACAAACCCATTAGATGACCTACTTTGGGAACCCATTCAATATGAACCCAAACCCATGCTCTCAAGGAAAGTTCAAATCAAGTTCCAATTCAGACATAAAAAACCTTTACCTCATGTTTAGTTAGTCCAAACAACCAAAGCTATAATAAAACTTTGACCTTTTGAACAATAACAAACAAGAAACAAAGGCTATTAAAAAGATTCCATAATCTACTATCTAAAAGATAGATTGATAATTCACAAAGGTTGTCACATGGTTACCCACTAAGTAACCAAAGAGAATCCTCTCCAAATTTTATTAATCGTCCATGATTGCATACCCTCTCGGTTATATAAAATAAGGCCTTTATATAGGCTTAAATAAACCCTAAATAAAACCTAATTAATATCCTAACTAAATAAGAAAACAAAATCCTTCTTAAATAATAAAATATAATTGTACTTAAATAAGAAAATATAATCCTAGTTAAATTCAGATATACTTATATAGCACACTGTAGCATAATTTTCAATATAATGATGGCCAAATTTACTCAATCCTAAATATAAAATTTGTATCCCTTGTTTGTATCTTTCACAACATCTTAAATCACTTCATTTGGATTTATATTAAGTGAGATACAACCCATTTACTGTTGTATGTTATGTCTGCCCAATTTTATGCACAACTTGATAATATTTCATAACTTTAGCCCATAAAGAAAATTAAATTAATCCTAAATTTCTTAAAAAAAATTTATCACTCTATCTTAGATTTCCATTGCATTTTGAATCACCTCAATCCAACTTCGATAGCAAAAGTGATGGCCAATATACTAAAGCATGCTACACAAAATACGAATTTATGCGAATTGCTCTTATCTTAAATGGAAGTTGACTTATTAGTACAAACAAATCTTGAAATCTTCCTCTTTGGAACTAGGATCGCATCATTACAAGGATAAACAAATGTGAGAACTTGCACTAGTATTCAATACCCATGCATTAGATGAGGTCTTAGAACATTTAGAAGTAAATAATTAGAGAAATTCTAACCTTCTTTATGTTTGCCCTTTCCTTTTTGTCTTGAGAGACTCAAGGAACTTAGGAAAATTTCTCTTCCAATTTCCTTCACCTTGGCAGTGGAAATACTTTCCTTTTCCTTTCTCTTCCCTTATTATGGCCTTACCCTTATTCTTGGCTATCCTACCTATGCGCTTAGCAACACTTTTCTTGCTTTTCTTTTTCTACTCTACTTCTCATGTTGCCGATGGATTTCAATGCTCAGGGAAGCCCATATAATGTAATGTGCTTATATATCATCATCCTTCCATTTATCAAGAGTGATTTGCTCCTCTTAAAAAGAATTTTCAAGAAGTGGTCCAGGTGGGCTTTGTTCTAATACATAAAGTATCTTTTTAGAAGCTAAAACAATTTTTAGGTTCCTTAGCCAATCTATTAAAATTAGGGCCTGTGAACCAATGTTGGTTGAGTATGATTTTGAGTGGGTTTAATGATCTCATATTATTAAGTTTTTATGAAAGGTAACAAGATTAAGTTATATGATACTGTTATTTTACCATTTAATTTAGTCTTTAATCATAATGGCCTCCCACTAACTTAGTGAATCCTCACTTCCAAAGTAGGAAATAGAAATCCCTTATCTAGTGGGTGATGGAGTTCTTAATGGGGCACTAATATTCCTCAGGTTAACATTATTGTTCTTGGAATAATAGTTCTCATTAAGTGGACAACTCTTGTCCATCACATCTCATATGAGATTCCATTAATCATGCTCCTAATATTACAAGCTTTATGTACACATTGCCATTCTTGGACTCTAGCATTAGTTAGGTCCATGCTATTGGATTAGTGAAATGTATGGATTTGAACACTAAAAACCTCAAGTACTCTTATTTGCCATTCTTGGCTCATAATGTATCCATACACCCACAACATCACATTTAAACAATAACACTACATAAATCTCTTTGGCCTTATGTACACCCCTATGTATCCATAGTCGATACACATAAGCCTAAAACTATGCAAGTTTTTATTCCAATGGAGAGCCTATATCGAAATTTAATATGGAAGGTTTTTAGGTCTTTAATTATTAAGGTCTCTCTTTGCACATTAGCCGATTTCAATTGTATATATCTCATACATACATGGCGTGGCATATATCATATACATATCTTATATGCATATTGCATGTTACAACATATATCACACACACACACACACACACACACACACACACACACACACACACACATATATATATATATATAACATGCAAAAATATGGATGCACATTTAAGGAGTGATCATAGGCTTTTCCTAAGCCTATCCTAACTTTTAGAATATATTACAAATGGGCCTAGCCTAAGAAAAGCCTTCAAGTCATGAGACCTTTTGTCACCATTTCCATTGGCCTTAATCCATGCAACAAAGGTTAAATGGGCCACCATCTTGAACACTTCAAGCTTAAAGTCACAACTCTTATAATGTACATTCAATCATTGGAATACCAAGGTAAAAATTAACATCCTAAATCTATATAATTAAAATTTCACCTATAATGAATGAGTTAGCTTATTTTATGCTCGAAGTGAAAAAGTAAGCACATGCATGAGATTGCTTATCCTACACTCAAGCTTGAGTTAGTGGAGAATCTCTATACATGCAAATTAGTCTCTTACATACATACAAAAAGTTATTGGATATTATCTACATTTAACAAAAGACTTGCCTCTTACATTAGAGAGAAAAATATGAAGAAGGAAAACAATATTTGAGTCTTATTCTTCATCTTTCTTTTAAATTATTATAAGTGTGTGAGTAAGAGATACAAGAGTTGTGATTCTTCATAAGTCCATTGTCATCATCCTTTGAACAAGAGTTGTGCAAGTGAAGGCTACATCCAAAGGAGGCAAGAAGTCCTACATCATCCAAGCAAGGAAAGGAACTCTAGCAAGCTTCGCGTCACTATCAAGGAGGAGCTTGCTGGTCGAGGTCCATCAAAGCTTGTAGTCATTCTAGTGCCACTTGTATGTTTTAAGCTAGAGGCTTTACACTTAGGGAGCTAGGAGCTTGTAGATTTGCATCAACCATTTCCTAAAGCTTATCGAGCATCCTACCGACATTTAAAGTTTGTAAGTGTTACTAAACTCTAGATGTAGGTCTCATGCCATGCTTTGTGTTTGGTTGTTCTATGAATCTTTGATTTATGCTGTCTATTAAGCATGCAAGTAATTAGTTGTGTAAATCCCATGTGTTATGATCTTGGTAGTTTTAGAATTCTTGCATTCATACAAGGGTTACACACTAGGAAAATTTTTTGAACTTTATCCTAACTGGTTTTGTGCTCACACCACGCTTTCGCTTTTATTCTGGTGTGTGTAATTGACTCCTTTAAGTGGTATCAAGAGCCAAAATCACATAACTTACATGTTAAATGTTATAATAATTACAAGAGTTGTGATTATGCTTGTTGTTAATTGCAAGAGTTATGACTAAAGATGCTTAAAATGTAAAAATATTGTTCATGTGCTGTTCAAAAGTACTATTTTGAAAACATTGTTTATGATACTGTTTAAAGTACTATAGTACTATTTTAAAATATTATTTTGGTATTTTCACAGTTTTTCATGGACAACAAATTTTTTTTCTTGTTTGTTTGAGTTTGCAAATACATGATAATATTTAATAGTTGTATTTTATTAAATATTTATTTGTCATACATGCAAGGAATGGTCATGGACTTAATTCACATCCTATGGTTTTTAATAATAATTAATTTTATTATTATTATTATTTTTAGTATGTAATTAAATGTAATTACATAGATTTAGGACGTAAATATTTTGCCTTGGTATGCTAAGGATTGAATGTAAATTATAAGAGTTGTAATTTGGACTTAAAGTGTTCAAGATGGTGGCCCATTCAACCTTTGGTGGAAAGGATCAAGTCCCATGGAGATGGTGACAAGGGAGGCTCATGACTTAAAGGCTTTTCTTAGGCTAAGCCCATTTGTAAATATTCTAAGAGTTAGACTAACCTTAACAAAGGCCCATGATCACTCCTTATTTGTGCATCCATTTTGCATGTCCTATGTATATATGTGATATATATATTGTAACATGCTATATGCTATGTGATATGCAAGATAAAATAAGTTAATTGTTAAACAACCATTAAAAGGTTCGAGAGCAAATAAGGAGGTTAGAGTAAAGCCAAGCTACAACCACCACCAATAACACCAACAATACGACTCAAATCACACCTAGACAAGTTTGTAGAGGGAGATGGCATAATGATGATGATGAGTTTGTTAACGAGAGCATTTAAGGACATAATAAGCAAGATAATAACCTTGGGAGTGTAAAGATGAAGATACCTAATTTCCACAGCATAAGTGATCTCGAAGCATATCTAGCATGGGAAAAAAAGGTAGATTTTATGTTTAATTGCCATAACTACTTTAAGAAAAAGAAAGTCAAGCTTGCAATCACTACATTCATGGGCTATGAATTGGCTTAGTGGAATCAACTATTGGTCTTAAAGAGGCATTGTGGAGAAGAACCTATCTCTACATGGCAAGAGATGAAGACTATCATATGAATGAGGTTTGTGCCAAATTATTATTTGCACAATCACTTTCAAGGGTATAAATAAGGTTCAAGGAATGTTGAAGTCATTAAAGTGGTTGAGACACAATTTGAGGAAAAGAATAGAGGGGTAGAGTGCAAATTTGAAAATTTATCTCCAAAGACAATTTTTGAAGACTTGTGCATTAAACAACAAAATGAAGAAAGTGTGAAAGATTACATTAGTCTTAAAGAGAATATAGTTAATGAAGAAATTATGGAGGTGTTGGAGCAAAGTAATGCTAAAAGACTTGATGAAATATTACAAGAAGTTGAGGATAATGGCAAGTGTGTATAACCTTGCATAGAAATTGATGAGAAATTACATATATTTGAAAGAGATATTGAAGCTAATAAGGAGTGTTCACAAAGTTTTAAACAATCTAGTGAACTTGTAGAAGGATTAACTATTCAAGGAGTTGTCAAGACTGCATATTGTGATAATAAAGAGTATAAGCACCGTGAAGAGGAAAATCTGGAAGTTTGTACACAAAAGAAGAAACTAGAGATTAAGAGCATTATGAAGGATAAGGAGATGCTTATTCCTCAATATTGTACTAACAACTTTAATCTTTCTTTTTCTAGTTTTTTGAAAGTTATATTACAAACATTGAAACCATATAAAGATCCATTTGATGTTGTTAAAATGCATTCCAAGGTCAACAATACCTTTGAAGATTTTATTCCTAGCATGAGTATGAGAAAGAGCTATAATATTTTATTTCTTTCAAGGGAATCTATGGAGTCTTCACTCGTAGCAAGAAGAACTTAAGATATTCATGTTTCAAATTTAGAACGAAGCAACAAGTATTCAATTCTTACATGTTCATGAATACAAGTTCTATGTTCTAAGTGTGCAATCAAGTTCAAGTTATTGTGTGGATTATTACTTCAAAGGAGATGATTTTAATTAAGGAGTTTGTGTTTGACTCTGGAGGATTTATGAAATAATCAACTTTAGAAGATGGGTATGATTTGAGCACGAGTCATCTTTAAGAGGGAGGGAATGATATGATCCTTAAAAGGTTCATGTGCAAATAATAAATTAATTATTGTTCTATATACTTAAAATGTTGGACAGATTAAAGAGCATGAAAAAGCTTAGCTTAAAGCATTAATTTAGGCTCAATCCACTTCAATTTGTGAAGCTCATACATCAATAAACTCAAGAACAAAAGCTTGGATGAATTTTTGGGTCATTTTCTATTTTGGAGTCAATAAAGAAGATTCTAGAAGATGTGAGAAGATTCAAGGATAACTCAAGTCAAAGTCAATAAGTTAAAGTCAAAGAATCAATAAGTCAAAGTCAATGGTCAACATCCTACTTGACATATGACATGGCATGCTTACTTGTTTGCTTTGTTGTCATTTTCCTTAGTTGTTATGAGTTATCATTTTGCTTAGTTGTCATGAGTTGTCAATTTGACTTTCCAAAGTTTAGTTATCATTAATTGTCATTAGCTATCATATTTTTTAAGGAATCCTCTTTAGTTAAGGATTTTCCTTTATAGGAGTCTTTAGGAATAAGTAAGAAAACCTATTCCTTTAAGGATTAGGATGTTTACATGCCTATGTAAAGGCTATAGCACTATTTTATGAATTAATAACAAGTTTTATCAATTAAATTTCAATTCTTGTGAGGTTAAAGTCCTTCTCTTTTGTTCTTAAAAGAACTTTAGTGAATTTATCAAGTGAAGGCTTGGTACATTCAAACTTAGTTTAATTTAGACATAAAATTGACTTTGTTGATCATAGGTTTATATTAAACAACCTTTAATTCTCTATACAGGTTATTTAAGGGTCCTATTGAGAATTAGAGTTTTCCTTTGCTTGATTTATGAACGATCCTTAGTAAGGTTATCAAGATTGAATATGGATTTATTAAAAGTTAACCACGTTCATATCACCAAAGGCTATAAACATGTAATCCAAGTCTCCAATGGCATTTTCATGATCCTATATATATATTCTTGCATTCCAGACTCATAAATCTTGTTGGCATTTTAAATATACAAATTGTACATTAATGCACATCGTTGAATGCAAAATATTAACTCATGCACATTTGTGCACTTATTATTATAAAAATCTTATCCAAGGCTCGAATTGCATATTAACAACCCTTAATACACATTCCACCATTCCAAACTCAAAAAACTTATTGACATCATTAAATGCATAAATTGTACATTATTGTGCATCTTTGAATGCAAAATGTGAACACATGCAAATTTGTGCTAAAAAAGGTTAAAAACATGTTATCCAAGGCTTCAATTGCATTACCAAGATAATAAAAAAATATTCAAGCAATCCAAACTCATAAATCTTATTGTTATTATTAAATGGAAAAATTGTACATTGATGGAGCACCTTTGAATGCAAAATGTGAACTCATGCAAATTTGTTCACTTAATGTTACAAACATATTATCCAAGGCTCCAATTAAATATTAACAAATCTAAATGCACATTCCAGAATTTCAATCCTATAAAGTTTGTAAACATCATTAAATGCATAAATCGTACATTGTTGCGCATCTTTGAACGCAAAATGTGAACTCTTGCAAATTTGTTCATGAAAGGTTACAAACATGTTATCCAAGGCTCTAATTTCATATTCATCTTCTTAAATACAAATTAACACATTCCAAACTCATAAATCTTATTGAAATTTTTGAATGCACAAATTGTACATTATTGCACATCTTTGAACACAAAACATAAACTTGTGCTATTTGTGCACAAAAGGCTATAAACCTATAATCCAAGGATCCAATTGCATATTGGTGATCCTGAATATATATTCTTTCATTCCAAACTTGTAAATCCTATTGACATTTTTGAATGGACAAATTGTACATTGTTACGCATCTTTGAATGCAAAACATGAACTTGTGCAATTCATGCGCAAAAGTCTAATAACTTGTAATCCAAGGCTCCAAATGCATATTCGTGATCCTAAATATACATTCTTTCATTCCAAACTCATAAATCTAATCGACATTTTTGAATGGACAAATTGTATATTGTAACGCATCTTCGAATGCAAAATGTGAACTTGTGTAATTTTGAGTGCCAAATGCTATAAACATGTAATCCAAGGCTCCAATTGTATATTATTGATCCTAAATATATATTCTTGCATTCCAAAGACATAAATCTTATTGGCATTATTAAATGTACAAATTGTACATTGATGTGCATTATTGAATGCAAAATGTAACATGTGCACATTTGTCCACTTATTGTTAAAAACATCTTATCCAAGGCTCCAATTGCATAATAACAACCCTCAATACACATCCCACCATTCAAAAATTATAAAACTTATTGACATCATCAAATGCATAAATTGTACACTGATGCGCATCTTTGAATGCAAAACGTGAACACGTGCAAATTTATGCTCAAAAAGGTTAAAAACATGTTATCTATGGCTCCATTTGCATTATCACAATCCTAAAAAAAAATTCACGCATTCTAAACTCATAAATCTTGTTGTCATTATTAAATGTAAAAATTGTACATTAATAGAGCATCTTTCAATGCAAATTATGAGCTAGTACAAACTTATTTACTTAGTGTTACAAACATGTTATCCAAGGCTCCAATTGAGTATTAACAACTCTAAATGCACATACCAGCATTTCAATCCTATAAAATTTGTTAACATCATTAAACACATAAAATGTACATTGCTGCGCATCTTTGAATGTAAAAGTGAACTCATGCAAATTTATTCGCGAAAGGTTACAAACAAGTTCTTGAAGGCTCCAATTGCATATTCATGATCTTAAATACAATTTCAAAGATTCCAAAATCATAAATCTTATTGAAATTTTTCATTGCACAAATTGTACATTGTTGCGCATCTTTAAACGCAAACCATGAACTTATGCAATTTGTGTGCAAAAAGCTTTAAACATGTAATCCAAGGTTCCAATTGCATATTTATGATCCTAAATATATATATTCTTTCATTCCAAACTCGAAAATCTTATTGACATTTTTGAATGGAAAAATTGTACGTTGTTATGCATTTTTGAATGAAAAATATGAACTTGTGCAATTTTGTGTGCCAGAGGTTATAAACACATAATCCAAGGCTCAAATTGCATATTCATGATCCTAAATATATATTCTTGCATTCGAAACTCATAAAATCTTATTAGCATTGTTCAATGTGCAAATTGTACATTAATGTGCATCTTTGAACTCAAAATGTTAACTCATTCATATTTGTGCACTTATTGCTACGAACATCTTATCCAAGGCTCCAATTGCATATGCATAATCCTAAATATATATTTTTTCATTAAAAACTCATAAATCCTATTGACATTTTTAATAGACAAATTGTACATTGTTACGCATCCTTGAATGTAAAACAAGAGCTTTTGCAATTTTGTGTACCAAAGGCTATAAACATGTAAAACAGGAGCTTTTGCAATTTTGTGTACCAAAGGCTATAAACATGTAATCCAAAGCTCCAATTGCATATTCATGATCCTAAATATACGTTCTTGCATTCCAAACTCATAAATCTCTTTGGCATAATTCAATGTACAAATTGTACATTGATGCGCATCTTTGAACAAAAAATGTCCAATCGTGCAAATTTGTGCACTTAATGTTACAAACATCTTATCTAAGGCTCCAATTGCATATCAATGACCCTCAATACACATTCCACCATTTAAAACTCATAAAACTTTTTGACATCTTTAAATGCATAAATTGTACATTGTGTCACATCTTTGAACGCAAAACTTAAACACGTGCAAATTTCTACTAAAAAAGGTTAAAAACATGTTATCCAAGGATTCAATTGCATTATCACAATCCTAAAAACATATTAATGCATTATAAACTCATAAATCTTGTTGTCATTATTAAATGTAAAAATTGTACATAGATGGAGCATCTTTGAACGAAAAATGTGAACTTGTGCAAATTTGTTCCCTTAGTGTTACAAACATGTTATCCAAGTCTCCAATTGAATATTAACAACTCTAAATACAGATTCCAACATTTCAATCCTATAAACTTTGCTAACAACATTAAATGCATAAATTATACATTATTGCGCATCTTTGAATGCAAAATGTGAACTCTTGCAAATTTGTGCATGAAAGGTTATAAACAAGTTATCTAAGGCTCCAAGTGCAAATTCATGATCTTAAATACAAGCTCACAAATTCCAAAATCATGAATCTTATTGAAATTTTTGAATGCACAAATTGTAAAATTATTGCGTATCTTTCAATGCAAAACATGAAATTATTCAATTTGTATGCAAAAGGCTCTAAACATGTAATCCTAAGCTTCAATTACATATATATGATCCTAAATATATATTCTTTCATTCCAAATTTATAAATCTTGTTGACACTTTTGAATGGACAAATTGTACATTGTTACTCATCTTTCAACGCAAAATATGAACTTAAGCAATTTTGTGTGCGAAAGGCTATAAACACATAATCCAAGGCTCCAATTGTATATTCATGATCCTAAATATATATTATTAGATTCCAAACTCATAAAATCTTATTGGCATTATTAAATGTACAAATTGTACATTAATGCGCATCTTTGAATGCAAAATGTTAACTTGTACACATTTGTGCACTTATTATTACTAACGTCTTATCCAAGTCTCCAATTGCATATTAACGACCATCAATACACACTCCACCATTCAAATCTCATAAAATATGTTGATATCATTAAATGCATAAATTGTATTAATGCGCATCTTTAAATGTAAAACATGAACACGTGCAAATTTTTACTAAAAAAGGTTTAAAACATGTTATCCAAGGTTCATCATGACCCTAAAAACATATTCCATCATTCTAAACCCATAAACATTGTTTTCATTATTAAATGTAAAAATTATACATTAATGGAGCATCTTGGAATACAAAATGTGAACTTGTGCAAATTTTTTCACTTAGTGTTACAAACATGTTATCAAAGGTTGCAATTGAATATTAATAACTCTAAATGCATACTCTAACATTTAGATCGAATAAAATTTTCTAACATCATTAAATGCATAAATCGTACATTGTTGCACATCTTTGAATGCAAAACGTGAACTCTTGTAAATTTTTGCACGAAAGGTTACAAACAAGTTATACAAGGCTCTAATTTCATATTCATAATCTTAAATACAAATTCACACATTCCAAAACCATAAATCTTATTGAACTTTTTGAATGCACAAATTGTACATTGTTGCGTATCTTTGAACGCAAAACATGAAGTTGTGCAATTTGTGTGCAAAAGGCTATAAACTTGTAATCCAAGGCTCCAATTTCATATTCATGATCCTAAATATATATTCTTTCATTCCAAACTCGTAAATCCTATCAACATTTTTTACTGGAAAAATTGTACATTGTTACACATCTTTGAATGTAAAACGTGAACTTATGCAATTTTCTACACTTATTGTTACAAACATCTTATCCAAGGCTTCAATTGCATTAACACGATCTTAAAAATATATTCAACCATTCTAAACTGATAAATCTTATTGTTATTAAGAAATGTACAAATTGTACATTGATAGAGCATCTTTGAACGCAAAAAGTGAACTCGTGCAAATTTATTCACTTAGTGTTACTAACATGTTATCCAAGGTTCCAATTTAATATTAACAACTCTTAATGCACATTCTAGCATTTCAATCCTATAAAATTTGTTAACATCATTAAATGCATAAATCGTACATTATTGCACATCTTTGAACTCAAAAAGTGAACTCTTATAAATTTGTGCACGAAAGGTTACAAACATGTTATCCAAGGCTCCAATTGCATATTCAATATCATAAATAAAAATTCATGCATTCTAAAAGCCTAAATCTTATTGATATTTTTAAATGCATAAATTGTACATTGTTGCGCATCTTTTTATACAAAACATGAAGTTGAGGAATTTGTGTGCAAAAGGCTATAAACATGTAATCCAAGCTCCAATCGCATATTTGTGACCACCTAAATATATATTCTTTCATTCCATATATCCTGTTAACATTTTTCAATGGATAAATTGTACATTGTTATGCATCTTTGAACGCAAAATGTGAACTTGTACAATTTTGTGCACCAAAGGCTATAAACATGTAATCCTAGGCTCCAATTGCATATTCATGATCATAAATATATATTCTCGCATTCCAAACTCATAAATCTTCTTGGGATTATCAAATGTATAAATTGTACATTGATGCACATCTTTGAATGCAAAATGTTAACTAGTGCACAATTGTGCACTTATTGTTACAAACATCTTATCCAAGGCTCCAATGGCATATTAATGACCTCCAATACACATTCCACCATTCCAAATTGATAAAACTTGTTGACATCATTAAATGCATAAATTATACATTGTTGCTCATCTTTGAACGCAAAATATGAACATGTGCAAATTTCTACTAAAAAAGGTTAAAAACATGTTATCCAAGGCTTCAATTGTATTATCATGATACTACAAACATATTCAAGCACTCTAAACTCATAAATCTTGTTGTCATTATGAAATGTCAAAATTGTACATTGGTAGAGCATCTTTGAACTCGTGCAAATTTGTTCACTTAGTATTACAAACATGTTATCCAAGGTTCCAATTGAATATTAATAACTCTAAATGCACATTCTAGTATTTCAATCCTATAAAATTTATGAACATCATTAAATGCATAAATCGTACATCGTTGTTCATCTTTGAATGCATAACATGAACTCTTGCAAATTTGTGCATGAAAGGTTACAAACATGTTATCCAAGGCTCCAATTACATATTCATGATCTTAAACACAAATTCACACAATCCAAACTAATAAATCTTATTGAATTTTTTGAATGCATAAATTTTACGTTGTTGCACATCTTTGAACATAAGACATGAACTTATGCAATTTTTGTACAAAAGACTATAAACCTATAATCCAAGGCTCCAATTTCATATTCATGATCCTAAATATATATTCTTCCATTCAAAACTCATAAAATTTATTGACATCATTAAATGCATAAACTGTACATTGTCGCGCATCTTTGAATGCAAAATGTGAACACTTGTAAATTTCTACTAAAAAACTGTAAAAAGATGTTATCCAAGGCTTCAATTGCATTATCACGATCCTAAAAACATATTCAAGCATTCTAAACTCATAAATCTTATTGTCATTATGAAATGTAAGAATTGTACATTGATGGAGCATCTTTGATCGCAAAATGTGAACTCGTGCAAATTTGTTCACTTAGTGTTACTAGGATGTTATCCAAGGCTCCAACTAAATATTGACAACTCTTAATTCACATTCCATCATTTCAGTCCGATAAAATTTATTAACATCATTAAATGCATAAATCATACATTGTTGTGCATCTTTGAATGCAAAACGTGAACTCTTACAAATTTGTGCACAAAAGGTTACAAACATGTTATCCAAGGCTCCTATTGCATATTCATGATGTTAAATATAAATTCATACATTCCAAAATCATAAATCTTATTGAAATTTTTAAATGCACAAATTGTACATTGTTGCGCATCTTTTTACGCAAAACATAAAGTTGAGGAATTTGTGCATAAAAGGATATAAACATGTAATCCAAGGCTCCAATTGCATATTCATAACCCTAAATATATATTCTTTCATTCCAAACTTGTAAATCCTATTGGCATTTTTCAATGGACAAATTGTACATTGTTATGCATCTTTAAACACAAAATTTGAACTTGTGCAATTTTGTGCGTCAAATGCTATAAACAATAAATGCTTGGCTCCAATTTCATATTCATCATCCTAAATATATATTCTCATACTCCAAACTCATAAATCTTGTTAGTATTATTAAATGTATAAATTGCACATTTATGCACATCTTTGAACGTAAAATGTTAACTAATGTAGATTTATTTGCTCTAATTGCATGTAATCCATTTCTCCAATTGCATATTCGTGATCCTAATTATATATTCTTCTATTCCAAACTCATAAAACTTGTTGACATCATTAAATGCATAAATTGTACATTGTTGCACTTTTTGAACGCAAAACGTGAACACAAGCAAATTTCTACTTAAAAAGTTTAAAAATATGTTATTCAAGTCTTCAATTGCATTATCATGATCCTAAAAAAATATTCAAGCACTCTAAACTCATAACTCTTATTGTCATTATGAAATGTAAAAATTGTACATTGGTGGAGCATCTTTGAACACAAAATGTAAAGTCATGCAAATTTTTTCACTTAGTGTTACTAACATGTTATCAAAGGTTCCAATTGAATATTAACAACTCTTAATGCACATCCCAACATTTCAATCCTAAAAAATTAGTTAACATCATTAAATGCATAAATCATACATTGATGCGCATCTTTGAACATAAAACGTGAACTCTTTCAAATTTTAGCATCAAAAGTTACAAACATGTTATCCAAGGCTCCAATTGCATATTCATGATCTTAATACAAATTCACACATTCCAAAATCATAAATCTTATTAAAATTTTTAAAAGGAAAAATTGTACATTATTGCGAATCTTTGAATGCAAAACATGAACTTGAGGAATTTGTGCGCAAAATGTTAGAAAAATGTAATCCAAGGCTCCAATTAAATATTCCTGACCCTAAATATATATTCTTTCACTTCAAACTTGTAAATCCTATTGACATTTTTCAATGGACAAATTGTATATTGGTACACATCTATGAATGCAAAATGTGAACTTGTACAATTCTGTGTGCTAATGGCTATAAACATGTAATCCAAAGCTCCAATTGCATATTTATGATCCTAAGTATATATTCTTGCATTCCAAACTCATAAATCTTATTGGCATTATGAAATGTATAAATTGTACATTGATGTGAATCTTTAAACACAAAATGTTAACTAGTGCACATTTGTGCACTTATTGTTACAAACATCTTATCCAAGGCTCCAATTGCATATTAATGACCCCCAATACACAATCCATCATTCCAAACTCATAAAACTTGATAAAAACATTAAATGCATAAATTGTACCTTATTGTATATCTTTGGACACAAAATGTGAACACGTGCAAATTTCTGCTAAAAAAGGTTTGAAACATGTTATCCAAGGCTTCAATTGCATTATCATGATCCTAACAGAATATTTAAGCATTCTAAACTCATTAATCATGTTGTCATTATTAAAAGTAAAAGTTGTACATTAATGGAGCACCTTTGAACACAAAACGTGAACTCATGCAAATTTCTTCACATAGTGTTACAAATATGTTATCCAAGGCTATAATTGAATATTAAAAACTCTAAATGCACATTCTAGCATTTCAATCCAATAAAATTTGGGAACATTAAATGCATAAATCATACATTATTGTGTGTCTTTGAATATAAAATGTGAACTTTTGCAAATTTATGCGCGAAAGGTTATAAACATGTTCTCGAAGGCTCCAATTGCATATTCATGATCTTAAACACAAATTCATATAATCCAAAATCATAAATCTTGTTGAAATTTTTGAATGCATAAATTGGTCATTGTTGCACATCTTTGAACGCAAAACATGAACTTGTGCAATTTATGCACAAAATGCTATAAACATATAATCCAAGGCTCTAATTGCATATTCGTGATACTAAATATATATTCTTCCATTCCAAATTATAAAACTTAATGACATCATTAAATGCATAAATTGTACAATGTTATGCATATTTGAATGCAAAACATGAACACCTATAAGATTATGCTAAAAAAGGGTAAAAACATGTCATCCAAGGCTTCTATGGCATTATCATGACCCTAAAAACATATTCAAGCATTCTAAACTCATAAATCCTATTGCCGTTACAAAATGTAAAAATTGTACATTGATGGAGCATCTTTGAATGCAAAATGTGAACTCGTGCAAATTTGTTCACGTAGAGTTACTAACATGTTATCCAAGGCTCCAATTGAATATTAATAACTCTTAATATACATTCCAATCCTATAAATTTTTTTGATATCATTAAATGCCTAAATTGTACATTATTGCGCATCTTTGAATGCAAAAGGTGAACTCTTACAATTTTTTGTGCGAAAGGTTACAAGCATGTTTTCCAAGGCTCCAATTGCATATTAATGATGTTAAATAAAAATTCACACATTCCAAAATCATAAATCTTATTGAAATTTTTTATTGCACAAATTGTATATTGTTCCACATCTTTTTACACAAACCATGAAGTTAAGGAATTTATGCACAAAAGGCTATAAACATGTAATCCAAGGCTCCAATTGCATATTCATGACCCTAAATATATAATCTTTCATTCCAAACTCATAAATCCTATTGACATTTTTCAACGGACAAATTATACATTATTATGCATCTTTGAATGCAAAATGTGAACTTTTGCAATTTTGTACGTCAAAGGCTATAAACATGTAATCCAAGGCCCCAATTGCATATTCATTATATGAAATATATATTCTTGCCTTCCAAACTCATAAATCTTATTGGCATTATCAAATGTACATATTGTACACTGATGCACATCTTTGAACAAAAAATGTTAACTCGTGCACATTTGTGCACTTATTGTTATAAACATCTTATCCAAGGCTCCAATTGCATATTAATGACCCCTAATACACATTGCACCATTCCAAACTCATAAAACCTATTGAAATCATAAAATACATAAATGGTACATTATTGCGCATCTTAGAATGCAAAACGTGAACATGTGCAAATTTTCGCTAAAAAAGGTTAAAAAACATGTTATCCAAGGCTTTAATTGCATTTTCATGATCCAAAAAACATATTCAAGCACTCTAAAGTCATAAATCTTGTTTTCATTATTCAATGTAAAACTTGTACATTGATGGAGCATCTTTGAACACAAAATCTGAACTCGTGCAAATTTGATTACTTAGTGTTACAAACATGTTATCTATGGCTCTAAATGAATATTAATAACTCTAAACGTACATTCCAGCATTTCAATCCTATAAAAATTTTTAACATCATTAAATGCATAAATCCTGCATTGTTTCACATCTTTGAATGCAAAACATGGACTCTTGCAAATTTGTTCACGAAAGGTTACAAACATGTTATCCAAGCCTCCAATTATGTATTCATGATCTTAAATACAAATTCACACATTCTAAAATAAAAAATCTTACTAAAATTTAATATGAACCCTAAAAGGGATCAAAAGTGCTTGAATATGAAGAATTCAAGCTAATTAATTTAATTTCCTATTTTGAAATTAATTAGCTTGATATAGATGAATTTTGGACTTATTCCTATTTTGGAGTCAATAAGGAAGATTCTAGAAGATTCTAGAAGATGTAGAAGATTTAAGAATATTCTAAGTCAAAGTTAACAAGTCAAATAGTCAACAAGTCAAAGTCAAGGTTTAATAGTCAATGTGTGACATGGCGTGTGACATGGCATGCTTCAATGCTTAGTTGTCATGAGTTGTCATAAATTGTAATGAGTTTTCATTTATGACTTTTCAAAGATGAGTTGTCATTAGTTGTCCTATTTTGAAGGAAATCTCCTTAATTAAAGATTTTCCTATATAGGTATCTTTAGGAATAAGGAATAAAACCTTTTCCTTCAAGAATTAGGTTGTTTACATGCCTATATAAGGGCTACAAATATGTAAAACGAATTTTTAGAAAGCATTGAAATATTAAAAGTGAGGTTTTTCCTTGAACTTTGTTCTTTTGAAACTTTGCAAGTTTACTTGAATTGTTTCACTTTTACCTTTCATTACAATTACTAGGTTAGATTAAACTTAGAATTGTGTGATTGTTTATCTTATAATAGCTAAGTATCTTGCTTCACTTTAATAAGCAAGGGGTTTAGCTCTATCTTCACAACCTCATCTTGACGATCTTGGGCAACGATTTCAAAGTTGGATGCGTGTTCTATCTCTGTTATAGGTAGGGTTTGTATCAGATTTTTAAATGCATAAATTGTACATTATTGTGCATCTTTGAACGTAAAACATGAATTTGTGAAATTTGTGCTCAAAAGGCTATAAACATGTAATCTAAGGCTACAATTGCATATTAGTGATCCCAAATATATATTCTTTCAATCCAAACTCATAAATCACATTGACATTTTTGAATGGACAAGTTGTACATTGTTACGCATCTTTGAACGCAAAATGTGAACTTGTGCAATTTTATGTGCCAAAGGCTATAAATGTGTAATCCAAGGCTCTAATTGCATATTCATGATCCTATATATATATATTCTCACATTCCAAACTTATAAATTGTGTTGGCATATTACATGTACAAATTGTACATTGATGTGCATCTTTGAACGCAACATGTTAACTCGTGCACATTTGTGCACTTATTGTTACAAATATCTTATCTAAGGCTCCAATTGCATATTAATGACCTTCGATAAACATTCCACCATTCCAAACTCATAAAACTTGTTTACATAATTAATTGCATAAAATTGTACATTATGTTAGGAATCTATTATGCTACTTAGGCATCAAGACTTATGTGGTGAGCACTAACCTAAGCAGAGCAAATTTAAAAAAAAAATTTATTCAACATAAATCTTCATCACATGAAGAATTCTAATCCCAAGGATCCAATTTTCATTTAAACATATAGCTAAATATCAAAAACAACATGTGAACAATAACTTGGGATTTCTAAGTTTGAGAATACTTACAAATTCCTTAGTTTAGTGTAGACCACAAGTATTCTACAAGCTTTGGATGCTTTGGTTCAACTTTTGAATCAATTGCTTAGCCTCTCAAGTTTAAGGTCTCTAGCTTGAAATACCAAAGCTTTGCCAACCACTTTCTTGCCTTGATTAAGCTTAGTAGCAAGTACCCTCTCTAAGTAACCCTTGTAAACTTACACTAAATTAATTCACTTGCAAGAAATTAGAGTTTATTTTGTGTATATATTGCTTTTCCTTTTGGTATATTTTCTTAACGAAATCTCTACACACTTCCTCAAAGCAATAACTTTCATCAATTTTCTAATTCCCTTTGCTCATTCACATATCTTTCTTCCTTAGAACTCTTATGAGGATATGTATATAGAGAAAGTAAGTTGATATAAACATGAACAAATTAAACATCACTAATACCACATCATTAGTATATCACTTTGCATGCCACCTTGTATACACCTTTGACATGGTGAGTGAACAAATTGTGCAAGTAACTTACTACATCATTAGCTTGCCACCTTGACATAAAAACATTATTAGCTTGCCACCTTGACATAATAATGTATAAAGAAATGTGTAGAAAATACATCTCATGTATTATATTTATTCAAAGTCAACAATTTACACATAATTATTAATTAAATCATTATTAATTTAATATCTCATATTAAATCTAATAATTTAATTAATAACATATATTATTATTAATGTAATTATTAATAGTTTAATATCTCATATTACATTTAATAATTTAATTAATAACATATATTATTATTAATTTACTATTTTAAATAATATCTCATATTAATTAAATATAAATTAATAATAAAACTCTTATTGGAATTAGATTCATGATATACTATAATCATTGCTTAAAGTATAAATCCAATTCCATTAATCTTAATTAATTGATTAAACTCTTTAATCAATAATTAGATTAATATTAAATGGTGATTTGGCAAAACACTTTTATGTGTGACTTACTAGGTTCATGTCTAATTGGCATTGAGAATATAATATCAATACTTGATATTATTTGAAACTCTTTCGAGTCTAAATATGAAAATCCTAATTATGCACATTTAGTTCTCACAAGTTGTGAGTGACCCCTAGCATTGATATCACAACTATCCAATTAGATATAAATACATGTATTGATTCACATAAACCTTATGGTCATAATTATTGTGCACTAAAATATGTTCATTACAAGATCTTGATATAGCCTAGAGTCAAGGTTTGATCAAACTCTAATAGCTTTATCATATGACCTCATCTTAAGTATTGATTCTTAATAAAACATAACTAATACTAGAAACACTTTCTAGCACTAAAAATCTTTCAGATTGTGTTATGTTTGTCTTAGCCAGGAACTTATTCATTAAGAATAAACTTAGATAGCATAAGATCTATCCCAGTTCATTCTAGGCAATGAATGCCATCTTAGTAAAACACTCATCCCTATATTCAATTGACTAGGGCCACCATACGTCATATACCCATGTGTGAATAACAAAAGTATGTAAGTGGTAACAAACTCTAACCACTCAAATGTGGATAACTGTGTTACCTTAGGTTAAAGGTAATATGAACCCTAAAAGAGATTAAAACTGCAAGCATGGAGCCGAATGATGAAGAATTCAAGCTAGTTAGCTTAATTTCATATTTTGAAATTAATTAGCTTGAATTTTGGCATTATTTCTATTTTGGAGTCAATAAGGAAGATTCATGAAGATTCTAGAAGATGTGAGAAAATTCAAGGATATTCCAAGTCAAAGTTAATAAGTCAACAAGTTAAAATCAAAGTCAAAGTCAAGGGTTAATGGTTAGCATCCTACATGGCATGCTTCAATGCTTAGTTGTTATGAGTTGTCATTTTGATTAGTTGTAAGGAGTTTTCATTAGTTGTAAATTTTGACTTTTAAAAGATGAGTTGTCATGAGTTGTCAATTTTGACTTTTCAAAGATGAGTTATCATTAGTGATCTTATTTTTAAAGGAATTCTTCTTATTTAAGGATTTTCCTATATATGTATCTTTAAGAATAAGGAAGAAAACCTTTTCCTTTAAGGATTAGGTTATTTACATGCTTATATAAGGGCTAAACATATGTAAAACGAATTTGAAAAAGGATTCAAATATTAAAAAGTGAGGTTTTTCCTTAAGCGTTTTTCTTTTGAAACTTTGCAAGTTTACTTGAATTATTTCACATCTACCTTTCATTACAATTGATAGGTTAGATTAGACTTAAAATTGTGTATTTGTTCATCTTTTAATAGCTAAGTATCTTGCTTCAATCTAATAAGCAAGGGGTTTAGCTCCATTAACACAACTTATCCTTGATGATCCTTGGGCCAATATTCAAAGTTTGTTCATATCAGTTTGGTATTAGAGCCAAACTTTGAGGTTTGGTTAACTATCCTTTTAATTTTTGTGTATTATTTCTTCTTCTTCTCAATTCTTTATAGATTTAAAAAAAAATTCTTTGAGTGAAACACGAGAGAATTCATATCTTTGAGTATAAACACATAAAAGTATGCTTTGTAAGGATTTATTTTCTATATCTTTTCGAACGTGATTTTTTTTAGTTTAGATATGCCTTATTTTCTTATTGGGGATGATCCTTATGTTTATTTGAAATGGGTGCAACAAATGGAGGAGATATTTGATTCTATTGAATTAAGTGATTCCCAAAAGTGTAGACTTGCTTCTTGTCGATTTTTAGGCCGTGTTGCTATGGTGGGAAGATTTGATGGCATTGTGGAGAATGAATAGGCATAGTGAGATCAAAAATTGGGAGATAATGAAGAGGTTAATGACTCAACATTTTATTCCTTCTAAAGTTAGGGATAAATTTCATCTTAAATTACAAAGGCTTAAATAAGGTGATGAATTATGTGTTAATGATTATGTTAAAAACTTTAAGTTGTTTGTAATTGCAAGTGATGTAGGTGTATTCAAAAGGATAAAAGTTATGAAATTCATCAGTGGGCTTAAGGTGAATTTAAAAGGAGGAAAGTTGTGAAATTCATCAGTGGGCTTAAGCATGAGATTGCTAAGAGATTGAAGAAAAAAGTGTAATTAGAACCTTCTATCTTTGAAGGTTGTAATTGAACTTGCTTTAGAGTATAAAAAGGAAGTGGGTTCTTATGAGGAGACAATGATAGTGTGTGATTCCAAGGAACATGAAGGTGTTAAAGTTACCAAATTGGTTGAGCAATAAGTTGAGGAGAAGAGTAGGGAGGAAGAGTGTCAAATTAAAACTACACCACCAAAGACAATTATTGAAGACATGTACATTAATCAACAAAGTGAAGAGTTTCCATCTTCAATTGGGAAAACTTTGGGAAAGGAAACTTGTGAAATTAAGGGAAAAGCAAAAAGTGAGCAAGTGCTTAACATGAGTTTATTGAGAAAAGTAAGGAAAATGGGAAATACTTTTTGAGAGAAAACAAGCAAGGCATGAGTGAAAAGAAAATAAACGATTGTGCAAAAATGAGTGATGTGAACCAACCTATACTTATACCTATGTACAAGGATGTTTTGTTTATCACTAACCAAATTCTTCATCAATTACCTAGTTTTGTTATTTCAAATAGGTTTATCATCTTAACATACTTCATCTAGACTATAAGTGTTGCAATACATATTGTGATAAATAAAGTTTTCAACCAAAAAATTTATATTTCACCCCGGAGGATTTATGAATTTATCAACTTTAGAAGATGGTCATAATTTGAGGGAAAATCATCTTCAAGAGGGAGGGAATAATATGAACCCTAAAAGGGTTGCAATGTGAGCCAAATAATGATGAATTCAAGCTAATTAGTTTAATTTCATATTTTGAAATTAATTAGCTTGATATGAATGAATTTTGATTTGTTTTTTATTTTAGAGTCAATAAGGAAGATTCAAAAAGATTTTAGAAGATGTGAGAAGATTCAAGAATATTCCAAGTCCAAGTCAATAAGTCAACAAGTCAGAGTCAAAGTAAAAGAGTCAACAAGTCCAAGTCAAGGGTCAATAGTCAACATCCAACATGGCATGTGACATGACATGCTTCAATGCTTAGTTGTCATTTTGCTTACTTGTAATGAGTTGTCATTAGTTGTCAATTTTGACTTTTTAAAGATGAGTTGTTATGAGTTGTCTTATTTTTTAAGGAATTCTTCTTAATTAAGGATTTTCCTTTATAGGAGTCTTTAGGAATAAGTAAGAAACCTTTTCTTTCAAGGATTGGGATGTTTACATTCCTATATAAGGCCAAACACTATAAAAACGAATTTTGGAAGAGTGATTAAAATATTAAAAGTGAGGTTTTTCCTTATACTTTATTGTTTTGAAACTTTGTAAGTTTACTTGAATTGTTTTGCTTTTACCTTTCATTACAATTGCTAGGTTAGACTTAGAATTATGTGATTGTTCATCTTTTAATAGCAAAGTATCTTGCTTCAATTTAATAAGCAAGGGGTTTAGCTCCAACAACGCAACCTATCCTTGATGATCCTTGGGGTAATATTCAAAGTTGGATGCGCATTCTATCTTTGTTATAGATAGGGTTTGTATCAGTTTGGTATCAGAGCCAAACTTCAAGGTTTGGTTAACTATCCTTTTTTAATTTTCTTGTATTATTTCTTCTTCTTCTTCTTAATTCTTCATATTTTAAAAGAAAAAAATTTTGAGTTAAACACAAGAGCATTCACATCCTTGAGTGTAAACACATAAGGGAGTGCTTCATGAGAATTTCTTTTCTAAATTATCTTTGAGTGTGGTCATTATGGATATGCCTTATTTTCTTAGTAGGAATGATCCTTTTGTTTACTTGAAATGGGTGCAACAAACGGAGGAGATATTTGATTCTCTTATTAAGATAAGTGATATTAAAAAGTGCAAACTTGCTTCTAATAAATTTTTGGGTCATACTACTATATGGTGGAAAGATTTGATGGTAAATGAGGTTAGAAATTGGGAGTTAATGAAAAGGTTAATGACTAGATATTTCATTCCTCATGATGTTAGGAATAAATTCTATTTTAAATTGGAAAGACTTGAATAAGGGGATGTATTAATTGTTGATGATTATGCTAAAAGGTTTAAGCTTTTGTAATTGCAAGTGATTTAGGAGAATCTAAAGGGCAGAAATTACAAGATTCATAAGCAGGCTTAAGAGTGAAAATAAACAAAATCTTATATTTATGGTACAATTATAACTTCTTTTGTCTTTAAATGATGTGATTACACTTGCTTTAGAGAGAGAGAGAGAGAGAGTTGGAGTCATAAGGTTGATAGTAAGAGTGGTGCTAATATTGAAATAGCATTGAGTGATCATGAAAAGAAGCACAAGGATCAGTTATATGATTAAACTAAAAAAGTGGAGGAGAGCATTATTCATAAAGAGAAGTGTGAAAAAGAAGATGTTGTATATGAGGAGACAAAAATAGAGTGTGAATCCAAGAATAGTGAAATTGTTAAACTCATTGAAGCTAACAAGGAGTGTTTTGAGCAATCTACTAAAGTTGTACAAGGATTAACTACTCAAGAAGTTGCTACGAGTGCATATTGTGATCATGAAGAGTTCTTGTATCATAAAGAGGAATATCAAGAAGTTTGTACATAAAAGAGTAAGGAGGATAAAGAGCTGGTTATTCATCATGATTATGCTAACAATTTTAATCTTTATTTTTCTAATGTTTTGAAAGTTTTTTATATACTTCTATGCCATATAAAGATCCATTTGATGATGTAGTCGAAGTATCTAATGCTTACAAGAGAATCCATGGAGTCTTCACTCCTAGCAAGAAGAACTTGAGATACTCATGTTTTAAGTTTAGAAAGAAGCAACAAGAATTCAATCCCTACATGTTCATGAACATAAGTTGTATGTTTCAAATGTGCTATCAAGTTCAAGTTATGTTGAAGCTACTTGTGTGGATCATTATTTCAAAGGAGAAGTTTTTAATAATGGAGTTTGTGTTTGACCCCGGAGGATTTATGAATTTATTAACTTAAAAAAATGGCTATGATTTGAGGGTGAATCATCTTCAAGAGGTAATGCAAACCAAATAAAGCACCAACCATGTTGATAAGCATGATGATCTACTAAAGTATGATGGTCCAATGACTAGAGCTCACATGAAGACATTCAAGATGCTTTAGGAGTGTTCGTGAAGCAAGAGATGAAGCTTGAGTTGATTAATCAAAGCACAAGTGCAAATGGAGCTCAATTGAGTGAATTTGGAGAAAGTTTGACACAAGGGCAAAATCATCCTTTTTGCACCTTATTATCATATTTTGACCCTCAAAATGAAGAATTCATGTCAAACTCTTCAAGTGGAATGATTTGCATTCAAAACACATAAAGTGCAATTTTGAAGATTTTAGAAGGTTCTAGAAAGTGCTAAGGGAATCTACAAGAATCAAGAATCTTTCAAGAATATTCTCTACAAATAAAACCCTAAATGTGATGGAGA
The DNA here is from genome assembly GCA_947683625.1 of Mallotus nudiflorus. Classification (NCBI taxonomy): domain Eukaryota; kingdom Viridiplantae; phylum Streptophyta; class Magnoliopsida; order Malpighiales; family Euphorbiaceae; genus Mallotus; species Mallotus nudiflorus. The sequence goes on along the minus strand of CANTUR010000088.1, from coordinate 192,056 downwards.
GTGGCTACAACTCATTTAAAGACTTGGTTAAATTTTGCTTGGTTGTCTTGAGTTGTTAATTTGACTTTTCAATGCTTAGTTGTCATGAGTTCTCAATTTGACTTTTCAAAGCTTAGTTGTCATTAGTTGTCATATTTTAGAAGGGATCCTATTTATTTATGGAATTTCCTTTATAGGAGTCTTTAGGAATAAGTAAGAAAACCTATTCCTTCGAGGATTAGGATGTTTACATGTCTATATAAAGGCCATATCAATGCAGTACAAACTAGAATGAGTTTTATCAATTAAATTTCAATTCTTGTGAGGTTAAAGTCCTTCTCTTTTGTTCTTAAAAGAACTTTTGTGAATTTATCAAGTGAAGGCATAGTATATTCAAAACTAGTTTAATTTAGACTTAAAATTGACTTTGTTAATCTTAGGTTTACATTAAACAACCTTTAATTCTTTATAATTAAGGTTCTTACGTACAAGTTATTTAAGGGTCTTGTTGGGGATTAGATTTTTTTTGCTTGATTTATGAATGATCCTTGGCAAGGCTATCAAGATTGAATATGGGTTTGGTACAAGTTAACCACGTTCGTATCATTTAGTATTAGAGCTTTGGCTCATTAATCAAGTACGTATGTTTACTTTTCTTTATTGTTGTTTGCATTTAATTAAAAAAAACATTATTTCTTATTTCATTCATTATTGTGTCTTGTTTAATATCAATTCTTTTTTCTTTGTGATCATTGTGATCAAATTCATTTTTTTTATCTTGCATCAATTTCATTCTTTTCTTCATATTCCAACTTGTTCTTAGTCTTTAAAAAAAATAAAAAATAAAAAAAATTCATTTATACTCTTATTGTTTTGCATCCTAAGAGTCTTGTTTGTCACAAATACATATCAAGTTAAAGTTTGTTCTTAATTTGGCCATTTTAGCATTTGTTACCAAAAAAAAAAAGAGGTGTATTGATCAAAGTTAAATTCATTCGGCCTATAACCATTCCAATTGACTATTTTCATTCTAAATTCTATACCTTGCCTTATTTCAATTATGAATATTCTACTCTTCTTCTTAAGTTATGTTTGGGGTAGTTTAAATACTTATTCCAAAATTTCTTATTTTCGTTTTGTTTGGATATTGTCCTTGTTTGTTGCGTTTTCTTTGGCTCTTATAGTCAAATTTGAGTTTATTTTTTTTCTTTGTTTGTTTTATATTGAGCTTAATTTGATAATTAATAACTTAAGTGCCATAAGAGCTATAAGAAAGGAACTTGAGAGGTAAAAGGCAAATGGTGAGCTCATAAGAGGGTAAAAGCCTAATTGAGTGAAACACGAGCGTTGAGTGATTCTTTAAGTGTAAACACATAAGGGAGTGTTACTTATGAGGTTTTTTTTTCTTTTGTTTCTTTGTTTATAACATGTCAAGTTCAAAAGAGGTTGAGAAAGATCTCGAATGGAAACTCTTTATGAAGGTGATGCAAGAACAAATGAGTCAATTAATGAACAACCATAAAGTGGTTCAAGAGCGAATAGGGAGAAGGAGCAAAGTCAAAACACAACCACCACTACAAATCAAACTGCACCAATACAAGCTCGTAGAGGGAGGTGGTGTGAAGATGATGATGAATCCATTGATGAAAGCAATCAAGGGCGTAGGAGGCAAGATAATAACCTTAGGAGCATAAAGATGAAGATACCTACCTTTCATGATAGAAGCGATCCTGAAGCATATCTAGCATGGGAGAAAAAGGTGGATTTCGTGTTTGATTGTCACAACTACTCTAAGGAAAAGAAAGTTAAGCTTGCAGCTGTTGAGTTTGTGGATTATGCCTTAGTTTGGTGGGACCAACTAGTGGTTTCAAGAAGGCATTGTGAAGAAGAACCTATCTCTACATGGAAAGAGATGAAGACCATTATGCAAAAGAGATTTGTGCCAAATCATTACTATGGAGATTTGTACAATCGACTTCAAAGTCTTAGACAAGGTTCAAAGAGTGTTAAAGAGTATTACCAATAGATGGAGATGACTTTGATTCGTGCTAAAATTAATGAAGACTGTGAACAGACTATGGCACGTTTCTTAAATGGGCTAAATAAGGAGATTGCTCATGTAGTGGAATTACATCCATATGTAGAGCTAGAAGACATGTACCATATGGCACTCAAAGTAGAGCAATAGCTAAAGGGGAGAATTCCTAAGTCCCATATGACTGCAACAACATCCAATTGGAAGTCAAAGTGGAAAGAGAGTGACATAAGCACTCCCAAACCTAAATTTGACAAAGGAGGCAAGGAAGGAGGGAGCTCAAAGCAAGTTAAAGCACTTAAGCTCAAAACAAGCTCCATTGAATGTTTTAAATGCAAAGGCAGAGGACACATGCAATGTGATTGTCCAAATAAGAAGGCCATGATCCTTGTTAACAAAGAGTACGATAGTGAGGAGGAAGAGGAGGATGATGAGATGCCCCCACTTGAAGATGCAAGTGATGCTGAAGAAGACCTTAAGAAGGTTGACTACAAAGATTTTCTAGTTGTAAGGTGAACATTAAGTACACAAACCAAAGTAGAAGAGGATGAACAATGTGACAACATCTTTCATGCAAGATGCAGAGTTAAGGGAAAGGTATGTTGTTTGATCATTGATGGAGGTAGTTGTACAAATGCGGCTAGTACTTTATTAGTTGAAAAACTTAATTTGTCTACTTTGAAACATCCTAGACCATATAATTTACAATGGCTAAATGATTGTGGAGAGGTTAGGGTTACTAAACAAGTACTTGTTCCATTTGTAATGGGGAAGTATGTTGATAAGGTCCTTTATGATGTTGTGCCCATGCAAGTTAGTCATATTCTTTTGGGGCGTCCATGGCAATTTGATAGAAGGTTTATACATGATGGTTTTACAAACAAATATTATTTTATCATGGATGGTAAAAATATTGTCATTTCACCGTTATCACCCAAAGAAGTTTATGAGGATCAAAAGATAATGAGAGAGAGAGAACATGCGCATGAGAGAGAAAAAGAAAAGAATGCACAATAAAAGGAGAGTTGTGAGAAAACAAAAGAGGGGTGTGAGCAAAGAGTGGAAAAAATAGAGCTAAGAGTGGATGCACAAAAGAAACGAGAGGCGCATGCAAAAGGAGAGATTGAGGGAAAAAAGAAAGAGAGGCAAGTGAGCTTTTATGCAAAAGAAAGTGATGTGAAGAGGGCATATTTTTCTCAAATGCCAATGATTGTGCTTATGTATAAAGAGGCATATCTTACTACTAATGAACTTGACATTTCTTTGCCTAGTGTTTTCGTGTCTCTTTTGAAGGAATTTGCAGATTTGTTTCCTGAAGAAGTGCCAAAAGGTTTACCACCCTTAAAGGGAATCGAGCATCAAATAGATTTCATCCCTGGTTCTCAAATTCCAAACAAGCCACCATATCGATGTAATCTTGAGGAGACAAAGGAGTTACAAAGATAAGTGGAAGAGCTAATGGATAAAGGGCTAATTAGAGAAAGCATGAGCCCATGTGCTGTACCTGTTTTGTTAATACCAAAGAAAGATGGTTCATGGCGTATGTGTGTTGATTATAGGGCTGTCAATAAAATAACAGTTAAGTATCGACATCCCACTCCTCGTCTAGATGACATGCTTGATGAATTGCATGGTGCATGCATTTTCTCTAAAATTGATCTCAAAAGTGGTTACCATCAAATTAGGATGAGAGAAGGGGATGAATGGAAAACTTCTTTTAAAACAAAATATGGGTTATATGAGTGATTAGTTATGCCTTTTGGGTTAACTAATGCACCTAGTACTTTCATGAGATTAATGAACCATGTTTTACGTGCATTTTTAAGGAAGTTTGTAGTTATTTATTTTGATGATATACTTGTTTATAATAACTCATTAGACGGACATCTTGGTCATGTACATTTAGTTTTTGATGTTTTGCACAAAGAAAGGTTATATGCTAACCTTAAGAAATGTTCTTTTTGTACGAGTAAACTCATTTTCCTAGGTTTTATGGTAAGTGCACAAGGCATTGAAGTGGATGAAGAGAAGATTAAGGCGATCAAGGAATGGCCTACACCTAAGTCTATTGGAGAAGTTCATTCGTTCCATGGTTTGGCAAGTTTTTATAGAAGATTTTTTCAAGAATTTAGCACAATTACTGCACCACTGACTGAAGTAATTAAGAAGAATGTGGGATTTAAATGGGGAGATGTGCAAGAGAAAGCGTTTAACATGCTTAAGGATAATTTGATTTCAGCACCTTTACTTTCTTTACCTAACTTTTCTAATACTTTTAAAATTGAATGTGATGCCTCAAGTTTAGGTATTGGGGCTGTTCTCATGCAAGAAGGAAAGCCAATTGCTTACTTTAGTGAAAAGTTGAATGGAGCTGCCTTGAATTATCCTACATATGACAAGGAGATGTATGCATTAGTTCGAGCCTTACAAACATGGCAACATTACCTATGGCCCAAAGAGTTTGTGATTCACACTGATCATGAGTCCTTGAAGTATTTTAAGGGACAATAAAAGCTAAACAAATGCCATACTAAATGGAGTGAGTTTATTGAATCTTTTCAATATGCCATAATGTATAAACAAGGTAAGGACAATATAGTTGTTGATGCGTTATCTCAAAGGTATGTGCTTCTTTCTGTTCTTGATGCTAAGTTATTAGGTTTTAAGTACATCAAGGAATTATATACAAATGACCATGACTTTAGAAAATTTTATCATGCATGTGAAAAGGTTGCATTTGATAAGTATTATAGACATAATAGGTATTTATTTAGAGATAATCATTTATGTGTGCCTAGAAGTAGTATGCATGAACTCTTGGTAAGGGAAGCATATGAAGGTGGATTAATGGGGCATTTTAGTGTTGCTAAGACTTTAGATGTTCTAAGTGATCATTTTTATTGGCCTAACATGATAATGGATGTACAAAGAATTTGTGATAAGTGCATTGCATGTAAGCAAGCTAAGTCTAAGTCTAAGCCTCATGGATTATATATGCCACTACTTGTCCTTAGTATGCCTTGGGTTGATATTTCTATGGATTTTGTTTTAGGTTTACCTAGGTCAAAACGTGGTAATGATTCAATATTTGTGGTTGTGGGTCTTTTTTCAAAGATAGCACATTTTATTGCATGTCATAAAACTGATGATGCTTCTAATATTGCTAATCTTTTCTTTAGGGAAATTGTGCGTTTACATGGTGTGCCTAGAAATATTGTTAGTGATAGGGATGCTAAGTTCCTTAGCTATTTTTGGAAGACTTTGTGGGGTAAATTAGGGACTAAGTTGTTATTCTCTACTATATGTCACCCCCAAACTGATGGTCAAACTGAGGTAGTAAATCGCACATTAGGTCAATTATTGTGCACATTGATTAAAAAGAATTTGAAATCATGGGACGAATGTTTGCCACATATTGAATTTTCTTATAATCGTAGTGTGCATTCATTGACTCATTATTGTCCTTTTGAAGTTGTTTATGGTTTCATTCCTTTGAGTCCATTAGATTTATCACCTTTGCCTTTGCATGTGCGTATTGATTTAGATGGTGAAAGGAAGGCTAATTTTGTTAGGGCATTACATGAAAAGGTGCACTTCAATATTGAACAAAAGAACGCAAAAGTTGCCCAACAAGCTAATAAAGGGCGTGTAAGAGTGATATTTGAACCCGGTGATTGGGTTTGGGTACATTTAAGGAAAGAAAGGTTTCCTAGTTTGCACAAGTTAAAGTTAAATCCTAGGGGTGATAGTGCTTTTCAAGTTCTAGAAAGGGTCAATGATAATGCTTATAAAATAGACTTACCTGGTGATTATGGTGTTAGTGCAAATTTCAATGTTTTTGATTTATCTCCTTTTGATTTAGATGAGGTTGATGATTCGAGGACGAATCTTCGTGAGGAAGGAGGGAATGATGCAAACCAAATAAGCATGATGATCTACTAAAGTATGATGGTCCAATGAATAGAGCTCGCATGAAGATATTCAAGGATGCTTTAGGAGTGTTCATGAAGCAAGAGATGAAGCTTGAGTTGATTAATCAAAGCACAAGTGCAAATGGAGCTCAATTGAGTGAATTTGGAGAAAGTTTGATGAAAGGGCAAAATCATCTTTTTTGCACCTTATCATCATATTTTAACCCTCAAAATGAATAATTCATGTCAAACTCTTCAAGTGGAATGATGTGCATTCAAAACATGTAGAGTGCAATTTCAAAGATTTTGGAAGGTTCTAGAAGGTGCTAAGGGAATCTATAAGAATCAAGAATCTTTCAAGAATATTCTCTACAAATAAAACCCTAGATGTGATGAAGAGTGGCTACAACTCATTTAAAGACTTGGTTAAATTTTGCTTGGTTGTCTTCAGTTGTCAATTTGACTTTTCAATGCTTAGTTGTCATGAGTTGTCAATTTGACTTTTCAAAGCTTAGTTGTCATTAGTTGTCATATTTTAGAAGGGATCCTATTTATTTATGGAATTTCCTTTGTAGGAGTCTTTAGGAATAAGTAAGAAAACCTATTCCTTCAAGGATTAGGATGTTTACATGCCTATATAAAGGCCATATCAATGCAGTACGAATTAGAATGAGTTTTATCAATTAAATTTCAATTCTTATCAGGTTAAAGTCCTTCTCTTTTGTTCTTAAAAGAACTTTTATGAATATATCAAGTGAAGGCTTGGTATATTCAAACCTAGTTTAATTTAGACTTAAAATTGACTTTGTTAATCTTAGGTTTACATTAAACAACCTTTAATTCTTTATAATTAAGGTTCTTAAGTACAGGTTATTTAAGGGTCTTGTTGGGGATTAGAGTTTTTTTGCTTGATTTATGAATGATCCTTGGCAAGGTTATCAAGATTGAATACGGGTTTGGTACAAGTTAAACACGTTCATATCAAGAGGGAGGGAATAATATGAACCCTAAAAGGGATTAAAAGTGCAAGCATGGAGCCAAACGATGAAGAATTCAAGCTAGTTAGGTTAATTTCATATTTTGAAATTAATTAGCTTGGTATGGATGAATTTTGGAGTTATTTCTATTTTGGAGTCAATAAGGAAGATTCATGAAGATTCTAGAAGATGTGAGAAGATTTAAGAATATTCTAAGTCAAAGTCAATAAGTCAAAGTCAAAGTCAAAGAGTCAATAAGTCAAAGTCAAGGGTCAATGGTCAATATCCTTCATGGCATGCTTTAATGCTTAGTTGTCATGAATTGTCATTTTTATTAGTTGTAATGAGTTGTTAATTTTGACTCTTCAATGATGATTTTTCATGAGTTATCTTATTTTTGAACGAATTCTTCTTATTTAATGATTTTCCTACATATGTATCTTTAAGAATAATGAAGAAAACCTTTTCCTTCAAGAATTAGGTTGTTTACATGCTTATATAAGAGCTAAACATATGTAAAACGAATTTAGAACATGATTCAAATACTAAAAAGTGAGGTTTTTCCTTAAACTTTGTTCTTTTGAAACTTTGCAAATTTATTTGAATTGTTTCACATCTACTTTTCATTATAATTGTTAGGTTAGATTAAACTTAGAATTGTGTGATTGTTCATTTTTTAATAGCTAAGTATCTTTCTTCAATCTAAAGAAAGAGGTTTAGCTCCATCAACACAACCTATCCTTGATGATTCTTAGGTCAATATTCAAAGTTGGATGCACGTTCTATCTCTATGATAGGTAGGGTTCATATTAAAAGGACTATGTGCACCATTATGACCTAGATTGTGATTGTTGATTATAAGTGAGTGTCCTTGCAATCACAAGTCTAACATCACTATTTGATCCACCCATCATATGAGTATCCACATATATATTCTGATATCTCATATTAAGTAGCATGAGATTCAATACCTCCCACTATTAGTATTATATACTAATAATGGAAAATAGACAGAGGTGATAGTAATCACCTAGGTACTTAATTATTCACCTCCTTGATATGATCTCAGAGTTGAAATACTTTTCCCACTTTGGTTTTCTACTTGGGCTTTGAATTCCTTGAACTTTTCAAAGGATTCATTTTTGTTCTTCATAAGAAAAAAGTGCCCAAATGTTGATAGATCATCTATAAAGGTTATAAAGTAGTAGAAACCACCTCTAGCCACTTCAGAAAATGGTCCACATATATCACTATGTATGATTTCCAACATATCCTTGGCTCTTGTCATTTATCCAACAAATGATGATCTAGTCATTTTGCCTTAAAAAGAAGCCTTATAAGTCAGATCAGATGTGGATTTAAGATTGCTCAAGATTCCTATCATTTCTAACTTTGTGATCCTATCCTTTGTAATGTGACATAATCTTAAGTGCCAAAGATATTTAGAATTAGAGGTATTTTTAGTTAGCATTGCATTTTCATTACTCACATAAATTTGAGGCTCATTGTTATTGGACATATTATCAACATAATATAAACCATGTATTAAATAATTCATGCCTATTATTTCACTTCCAAAGTAAATATTGCATACATTTTTTTTAAAATGAAACTTAAAACCTTTTCTAATCAAACTAGAAATAAAGACTATGTTTTTATATTCATTTTATACATATAATACATCATCCAACAATAAAATATGATCATAAAGATCAATAGAAGTAGATCCTATAACCTTAGTCGCAACACTTGCTCCATTGCCAAGGTTTGAGGTTACTTCATCAGGCCTCAACCTCCTCTCATTTGTGAGATCCTACATGGATAAACAAATGTGAGAACTAGCACTGGTATCCAATACCCATGCATTTGATGAGCATTTAGAACATTTAGAAGCATATAAATTAGACCAAGTCTTACCTTCTCCTTGTTTGCCCATTCCTTTTATTTTGAGAGACTCAAGGAACTTAAGGCAATTCCTTTTCCAATGTCCTTCACCTTGGCAATAGAAACACTTTCCTTTACCTAGGCCTTCCCTCATATGTGCCTTTCCTTTAATCTTAGCCATGCCACTTGCAGGCTTGACAACACTTGTCTTGCCTTTCTTTTTCTTATTGCCTTAGTCTTACTAGAAGATGCAATAAGAGTAACTTGTTTCTCCTTACTTCCTTGGATAGCCTTTTCAGCCGTCATAAGCATGTTTAAAATTTTTGCAAGAGTGTACTCTATTTTGTTCATATGGAAATTTGTAATTATTTTCCCAAAAGATTTAGGAAGGGATTGGAGGATCAAATATATTTAGAGATAGAAGTCCATTGTAAATTCTAGACTTTCTAATTCCTCTATTGATCTAATCATGGAGTTTACATGGACTCCCACATCCTCGCCTTCCTTTTTCTTAGAATGAAAAAGCCGCTTTGATATCTCATATCTAGTAATCCTACTTTGTTCACCAAACAACTCTTGTAGGTGAAGTGGGATTTCTTTTGCATTTGTGTACTTCTCATGTCGCCGATGGATTTTAGTATTCATAGAACCCCACATTATGCATTATGCTTGCAAATCATTATCTTTCCATTTAACTAGAGTATCATGCTCCTCTTAGGAAGCATTTATAAGAAGAGGATCAGTTGATGATTGATTTAATACATATAGAATCTTTTTAGAAGCTAAAATAAATTTTAAATTCCTTAGTCAATTAATCAAGTTAAGGTCTGTGAGCCTATATTGGTCGAGTATGATTGATAGTGGGTTTGATGATCCCATATTATCAATATATCTACAAAATTAACAAGATTAATTAGTTCAATGATATTGTTATATTACCATTATATTTGGTCTTTAATCTTATTGGCCTCCCACTAACTTGGCAAATCCTACACTTCAAAGTAGGAAACGGAAATCCCTTATTAGATGGATTTTCTAATGGGTGATGGAGTTCTCTAATGGGTTACTAGTATCCCTCAGGTAACATTACCATTCTTGGAATATTAGTTCTTATTAAGTGGACAACTTTTGTCCATCACATCTCATGTGATATTCCATCAATTTGGCTCCTAATGTTACGGGCCTCAGGTACACATTTTCGTTCTTGGCCTTTATCATTAGTTAGGTCAATACTATTGGATCAATGAAATGTGTAAACTTGAACACTACATACCTTAGGTACGCCTATTTTCCATTCTTGGCATATAGTGTGTTTATACATCCACAACATCTTATGCTTAACAATAATACTACATGAATCTCTTGGACCTTATGTACACCCCTATGTATCCATAGTCGATGCATATAATCCCAAAACCATGCAAGTTATTGCTCCAATGGAGAGCCAAGACTTAAACTTATATTTGGAAGATTTTTTTAGGCTTTATTTTAAGGTCTCACTTTGCACATTAACCAATATATATATCACATACATATATTACATAGCATCTATTTATATATACATATCATAAATGCATACAACATGTTAAAATATACATATCACATATGCACATAAAACACGTAAAAATGTATGCACTAATACTGAGTGATCATGGAATTTTCTTAAACCTATTTTAACACTTAAAATAAGTTACAAAATAGCTTAGGCCCTAATAATTCTTCAAGTCATGAAACTCCTTATCACCATCTACATGGATTTGCATCTTGAAAACTTCAAGCTTCTTGTCACAACTGCTGTAACTTACAATGAATCGTTAGCATACCAAGGTGAATATTACATCCTAATAATTTTATGTTATTAACTTTTAATTATAAATCAAATAATAAAATTAATTATTATTACAATATAAGGATGTAATCTAAGTCCATGATCAATTCTTGTAAATAATTATCAATATGCAAAATTAAACATACTAATTTTTTTTTTAATTATGCTACAGTACCAAGCAATAGCTTAGCAGCTATAGTGCTATGGTTGTAATGGTACCACTATTGCTACAATACTATATTATTAAAATCATATTTTAAGCATAGTTAGTCATAGCTCTTGAAACTAACAATAAATTATAATCACAACACTTACAATTATTAATTAATAATAACATATATCATTATTAATATAATTATTAATAATTTAATATCTCATACTAAATCTAATAATTTAATTAATAACATATATTATTATTATTTTAGCATGTGTTAAGTGCAAAAAGGAGTTCTGATACCACTGTTAGGAATCAAAGGCATCAAGACTTGTGCAGTGATCACAAACCTAAGTAAAGAAAATTTAAAAAAATTTTACTCAACATAACTCGTCATCACATGAAGAATTCCAATTCCAAGGATCCAATTTGCATTTAAACATAATTAAATATCAAAACAACATGTAAACAACAACCTAGGATTTCTAAGTTTGACAATACTTATAAATTCCTTAGTTTGGTGTAGACCACAAGTATTCTACAAGCTTTTTATGCTTTGGTTCAACTTTTGAATCAATTTCTTAGCCTTCCAATTGTAAGGCCTCTAACTTGAAATACCAAAACGTTGCCAACCACCTTCTTGCCTTGATTAAGCTTAGTAGGAAGTACCCTCTCTAATTGACCCTTGTAAACTTGCACTAACTTAATTCAATTGCAAGAACTTAGACTTTATTTTATGTATATGTTGCTTTTCCTTTTGGTATATTTTCTTATCAAAATCTCTACACACTTTCTCAAAGCAATAAATTACATTAATTTTTTAATTCCCTTTGCTCATTCACCTATCTCTCTTTCTTAGAACTCTTTTAAGGATATGTATATAGAGAAAGTGAGTTGATATAGACATGCACAAATTAAACATCACTTATACAACATCATTAGTGTATCACTTTGCATGCCACCTTGTATACACCTTTGACATGGTTAGTGAACAAATTATGCATGTAACTTACTACATCATTAGCTTGCCACCTTGATATAGTAATGTATAAAGAAATGTGTAGAAAATACATCTCATGTATTATATTTATTCAAAGTCAATAATTTACACATAATTATTAATTAAATTATTATTAATTTAATATCTCATATTAAATCTAATAATTTAATTAATAACATATATTATTATTAATTTAAATATTAATAATTTAATATCTCATATTAAATTTAACAATTTAATTAATAACATATATTATTATTAATTTACTATTCTAATTAATATCTCATATTAATTAAATATAAATTAATAATAAAACTCTAATTGGAATTACATTTAATGATATACTAGAATCATTACTTAAAACATAAATTCAATTCCATTAATCTTAATTAATTGATTAAAATCTTTAATCAATAATTAGATTAATATTAAATAGTGATTTGGCATGATTTGGCAAAACTTTTTTATGTGTGACTTACTAAGTTCATGTCTAATTGGCAATGAAAATATAATATCAACACTTGATATTATTTGAAACTCTTTCAAGTCTAAATGTGAAAATCCTAATTATGTACATTTAGTTCTTATAAATTGTGAGTGACCCCTAGCATTGATATCACAACTACCCAATTAGATATAAATACATGTATTAATTCACATGAACCTTATGGTCATAATTACTGTGCACTAAAATCCATTTATTAGAAGATCTCGATATAACCTAGAGTCAAGTTTTTATCAAACTCTAATAGCTTTATCATATGACCTTATTTCAAGTTTTGATTCTTAATAAAACATAACTAATATTAGAAACACTTTCTAGTACTGAAAGTATTTTAGACTGTGTTATATTTGTCTTGGCCAAGAGCTTATTCATCAAGAATAAACATAGATAGAATAGGATTTATCCCAATTCACTATAGGCAATGAATCCCATCTTGGCAAAACACTTATCCCTATATTCTACTGACTAGAGCCACCACACGCCATACACCCATGTGAGAATAACATAAGTATGTAAGCGATAACAAACTTTAACCACTAAAATGTGGATGACCGTGTTACCTTAGGTCAAAGGACAATATGCACCGTTATGACCTAGATTGTGATTTTTGATTATAAGTGAGTGTCTTTGCAATCACAAGTCTAACGTCACTATTCGATCCACCCATCGCATGAGTATCCATATGTCTATTTTGATATCTTATATCAAGTAGTATGAGACTCACTACCTCCTACTATTAGCATTAAATACTAATCAAGGGAAATAGATAGAAGAGATAGTCTAATTAATATAACCTAAATATTAATTATTTGATTATGAACAATTTATAGCATATTTACTAAATAAATTTGTAACTCAAATTGTCAACTCTTGATAATAAATTTGTTTAACACATTGCTATAGGGTAAATATTTAAATAAAAAAACTCTCTATTTAAATGAATATTTTATTGCCATAGGGATGATTTACAATGTAATTATTTATTATAAGACTGGCACTAGGGCATATATACACTAACACATTGTTGCGCATCTTTGAATGCAAAACGTGAATACATGCAAATTTCTAGTAAAAAAAGGTTAAAAACATATTATCTAAGGCTTCAAGTGCATTATCAAAATCCTAAAAACATATTCAAGCATTCTAAATCATAAATCTTGTTGTTTTCATTATTAAATGTAAAAATTGTACATTGATGGAGCATTTTTTAATGCAAAATGTGAACTCGTGCAAATTTGTTCACTTAGTGTTTTAAACATGTTATCCAAGGCTCCAACTGAATATTAACAACTCTAAATGCACATTCCAACATTTCAATCCAATAAAATTTGTTAACATCATTAAATGCATAAATCGTACATTGTTGCACATCTTTGAATGCAAAAGGTGAACTCTTGCAAATTTCTACGCGAAAGGTTGCAAACATGTTATCCAAAGCTCCAATTGAATATTCATGATCTTAAATAAAAAATTAGACATTCTAAAATCATAACATCTTCTTAAAATTTTCAAATGGACAAATTGTACATTCTTGCACATGTTTGAATGCAAAATATAAACTTGTGCAAGTTATGCACAAAAGGCTATAAACATGTAAACTAAGGCTCCAATTACATATTCGTGATCCTAAATATATATTCTTTCATTCCAAACTCATAAATCCTATTGACATCTTTTAATGGACAAATTTTACATTGTTACACATCTTTGAATGCAAAATGTGAACTTATGCAATTTGGTATACCAAAGGCTATAAACAAGTAATCCAAGACTCCAATTGCATATTCATGATCCTAAATATATATTATTGCATTCCAAACTCATAAATCTTGTTGGTATTATTAAATGTAGAAATTGTACATTGATGTGCATCTTTAAATGCAAAATGTTAACTCGTGCACATTTGTGCACTTATTATTACAAACACCTTTTCCAAGGCTCCAATTTGATATTAATGACTCTCAATACACATTCCACCATTCCAAACTTATAAAACTTATTGACATCATTAAATGCTTAAATTGTACATTGTTGTGCATCTTTGAATGCAAAATGTGAACATGTGCAAATTTCTGCTCAAAAAGGTTAAAAACATATTATCCAAGACTTCAATTTCATTATCATGATCCTAGAAACATATTCAAGCATTCTAAACAAAAAAATCTTGTTGTCATTATTAAATGTTAAATTGTCCTTTGATGGAGCATCTTAGAATGCAAAAAGTGAACTTGTGCAAATTTGTTCACTTAGAGTTACAAACACGTTATCCAAGGCTCTAATTAAATATTAATAACTCTAAATGCACATTCTAGTATTTTAATCCTATAAAATTTATTAACATCATTAAATGCATACATCAAACATTGTTGTGTGTCTTTGAACATAAAACAAGAACTCCTACAAATTTGTTCATGAAAGGTTACAAACATATTATCCAAGGCTCTAGTCATGATCTTAAATACAAATTCACACATTCCAAAATCACAAATCTTATTGAAATTTTTGAATGCACAAATTGTACATTGTTGTGCATCTTTGAATGCAAAATACGAACTTGTGCAATTTGTGCCCAAAAGCCTATAAACATGTAATCCAAGGCTCCAATTGCATATTTGTGATCCTAAATATATATTCTTTCATTCCAAAGTCAAAAATCTTATTGAAATTTTTGAATGGAAAAATTGTACATTATTACGCATATTTGAATGAAAAACATGAACTTGAGTAATTTTGTGCACCAAAGGCAATAAACATGTAATCCAAGGCTCCAATTGCATATTCATGATCCTTAATATATATTCCTGCATTCCAAACTCTTAAATCTTATTGGCATTATTAAATGTACAAATTGTACATTGATGCGCATATTTGAATAGAAAATGTTGACTTGTGGACATTTGTGCACTTATTGTAACAAACATGTTATCCAAAGCTCCAAGTGCATATTAACAACCCTTAATACACAGTCCACCATTCCAAACACATAAAACTTATGGACATCATTAAATGCATAAATTGTACATTATTTCCCACCTTTGAACATAAAATGTGAACATGTTCAAATTTCTACTAAAAAAGGTTAAAAACATGTTATCCAAGGCTTCAATTACATTATCACCATCCTAAAAACGTATTCATGCTTTCTAAACTCATAAATCTTGTTGTCATTATTAAATGTAAAAATTGTACATTGATGGAGCATCTTTGAATGCAAAACGTGAACTCATGCAAATTTGTTCACTTAGTATTACATCATTAAATGCACAAATTAAACATTATTACGCAACTTTGAATGCAAAATGTGAGCATGTGCAAATTTCTGCTCAAAAAGGTTAAAAACATGTTATCCAAGGCTTTAATTACATTATCATGATGCTAAAAACATATTTAAACATTCTAAAATCATAAATCTTTTTGTCATTATTAAATGTAAAAATTGTACATTGATGAAGCATCTTTGAACGCAAAATGTGAACTCGTGCTAATCTATTCACTTAGTGTTACAAACATGTTATCCAAGGCTCCAATTGAATATTAACAACTCTAAATGCACATTCTGGCATTTTAATCCTATAGAATTTGTTAACATCATTAAATGCTTAAATCATACATTATTGCGCATCTTTGAATGCAAAACGTAAACTCTTACAAACATGCTTTCCATGGCTCCAATTAATTATTCATGATCTTAAATAAAAATTCACACATTCCTAAATTATAAATCTTATTGAGATTTATGAATGCACAAATTCTAAATTCTTGCACATATTTAAACGTAAAACACGAACTTGTACAAGTTATGCACAAAAGGCTATTAAAATAAAATCTAAGGCCCCAATTGCATATTCATGATCCTAAATACATATTCTTTCATTCCAAACTTGTAAATCCTATTGACATTTTTGAATGGACAAATTGTACAATGTTATGCATATTTGAATGCAAAATGTGAACTTGTGCAATTTTGCACGCTAAAGGCTATTAACATGTAATCCAGGGCTCAAATTTCTTATTCATGATCCCAAATATATATTTTTGCATTCCAAACTCTTAAATCTTATTAGCATTATTAAATGTAAAAATTATACATTGATGCGTATCTTTGAACGCAAAATGTTGACACGTGCACATTTAAGCACTTATTGTTGCAAACATCTTATCCAAGGCTCCAATTGCATATTAACAACCCTCAATACACATTCCACCATTCCAAACTTTTAAAAATTTTGACATCATTATATGCATAAATTGTACATTGTTGCACATCTTTGAATGCAAAATAAGAACACGTGAAAATTTCTGCTCAAAAAGATTAAAAACATGTTATCCAAGACTTCAATTGCATTATCACGGTCCTAAAAACATATTTAAGAATTCTAAACACATAAATGATATTATTATTATTAAATGTTAAAAATTGCATATTGATGAAGCATCTTTGAATGCAAAATATGAACTCATGCAAATTTGTTCACTTAGTGTTACAAACATGTTATCCAATGCTCAAATTGAATATTTACAATTCTAATTACAAATTCCAATATTTTAATCCAAAAAAATATTTTAACATAATTAAATGCATAAATTGTACATTATTGCGCATCTTTAAATGCAAAACATGAACACATGCAAATTTTTGTTTAAAAAGGTTATTATCCAAGGCTTTAATTGCATTATCATGATGCTAAAAACATATTCAAGCATTCTAAAATCATAAATCTTATTGTCAATATTCAATGTAAAAAAGTGTACATTGATGAAGCATCTTTAAAATAAAAATGTGAACTCATGCTAATATGTTCATTTAGTGTTACAAACATGTTATCCATAGGTCTAATTGAATATTAACAACTCTAAATGCACATTCCAGCATTTCAATCTTGTAAAATTTGTTAACATCATTAAATGCTTAAATCGTACATTGTTGCACATCTTTGAATGCAAAATGTGAACTCTTACAAATTTGTGTGTGAACGGTACAAACATATTATCTAATACTCCAATTGAATATTCATGATCTTAAATAAAAATTCACACATTCCTAAATCATAAATCTTATTGAAATTTATGAATACACAAATTGTAAATTCTTGCACATCTTTGAACACAAAACATGAACTTGCGCAAGTTATGCCCAAAAGGCTATAAACATTTAATCCAATGGCCCAATTGCATATTCGGGATCCTAAATAAATATTATTTCATTCTAAACTCATAAATCCTATTGAAATTTCTGAATGGACAAATTGTACATTATTACGCATCTTTGAACGGAGAATGTGAACTTGTACAATTTTGCACGCCAAAGGCTATAAACATGTAATCCAAGGCTTCAATTGCATAATCATGATCCTAAATATATATTCTTACATTCCAAACTCTTAAAACTTGTTAGCATTATTAAATGTACAAATTGTACATTGATGCGCATCTTTGAACCCAAAATGTTAACTCGTGCACATTTGTGCC
Source organism: Mallotus nudiflorus (assembly GCA_947683625.1). Taxonomy (NCBI): domain Eukaryota; kingdom Viridiplantae; phylum Streptophyta; class Magnoliopsida; order Malpighiales; family Euphorbiaceae; genus Mallotus; species Mallotus nudiflorus. Next base: position 174,314 of record CANTUR010000088.1, on the reverse strand, counting down.
CTTGTTTTTACAAACATATTATCCAAGGCTCTAATTACATATTAACAACCCTTAATGCACATTCTACCATTCCAAACTCATAAAACTTGTTAACATCATTAAATGCATAAATTGTACATTATTTTACATCTTTGAACACAAAATGTGAACACATGCAAATTTAATGTCAAAAAGGTTAAAAACATGTTATCTAAGGCTTTAATAGCATTATCATGATCCTAAAATCATATTCAAGCATTCTAAACTAATTAGTCTTGTTGTCAAAACTAAATGTAAAATTTGTACATTAATGGAGCATCTTTGAATGTAAAATGTGAACTCGTGCAAATTTGTTCACTTAATGTTACAAACATGTTATTCAAGGCTCTAATTGAATATTAACAACTCTAAATGTACATTCCAGCATTTCAATCCTATAAAATTTATTAACATCTTTAAATACATAAATCATATATTGTTACGGATCATTGAACACAAAACATGAACTCCTACAAATTTGTGCATGAAAGGTTACAAAAATGTTATCCAAGGCTCTAGTTGCATATTCATGATCTTAAATACAAATTCACACATTCTAAAATCATAAATCTAATTGAGATTTTTTAATGCACAAATTGTACATTATTATGCATCATTAAATGCAAGACATGAACTTGTGCAATTTGTGCGCAAAACACTATAAACATTTAATCCAAGGCTCTAATTGAATTTTCATGATCCTAAATATTTATTCTTTCATTACAAAGTCATAAATCCTATTGAAATTTTTGAATGGAAAAATTGTACATTGTTACACATCTTTGAATGCAAAACATCAACTTGTGTGCCAAAAGGCTATAAATAAGAAATCCAAGGCTCCAATTACATATTCATGATCCTAAATATAGATTCTTGCATTCCAAACTCATAATTCTTGATCGGAATTGTAGGTTTCATCAATTAACTCCCCAATAGCAAGAATACTATGATAAGTTGAATTAGAAGAAAACTAGAAATTACCAATTTAATCCACAAATTCAGATCGTTCAAAGATTGAAGTAAGAAGATAGATGCTACTTAACCCCTTTACGAATAAGGATAAAGATACTAAGATAGACTTTGAGTTTCCTCTTATGCCACAAACAAGAAAGTTTGATACATAACAAGAAAATAAAGATTTAGATTTTGACACCATAAGCTAGAATAAAGCTTGATAAGTCACAAAGTTCATGCAAGAAATTAAAGACAAAATTCCTCATAATAAAACTCAAACAAAGTTATAATTCATATATCAAATTCAATTATGCTCCAAAAGAAAGAAAAGGACTTTTTTATATAGAGTACAAGTCCATGCACACACTACTAAAATAGACTCACACAAATAGGATTACTTTTACTCTTAAATGGCCTTAATAACCACTACCCACATTAATAGCCATTACTTGGTATTAATTACCCCATTAACTTGTATATTGTGGCTGATATGAACGTGGTTAACTTGTACCAAACCCGTATTCAATCTTGATAACCTTGCCAAGGATCGTTCATAAATCAAGCAAAAAAAAAAAATCTAATCCCCAACAAGACCCTTAAATAACCTATACTTAAGAACCTTAATTATAAAGAATTAAAGGTTGTTTAATATAAACTAAAGATTAACAAAGTCAATTTTAAGTCTAAATTAAACTAGGTTTGAATATACCAAGCCTTCACTTGATAAATTCACAAAAGTTCTTTTAAGAACAAAAGAGAAGGACTTTAACCTCACAAGAATTGAAACTTAATTGATAAAACTCATTCTTAATTTGTACTACATTGATATGGCCTTTATATAGGCATGTAAACATCCTAATCCTTGAAGGAATAGGTTTTCTTACTTATTCCTAAAAACTCCTATAAAGGAAATTCCATAAATAAATAGGATCCCTTCTAAAATATGACAACTAATAACAACAAAGCGTTGAAAAGTCAAATTGACAACTCATGACAACTAAGCATTGAAAAGTCAAATTGACAACTCAAGAAAACCAAGCAAAATTTAACCAAGTCTTTAAATGAGTTGCAGCCACTCTCCATCACATCTAGGGTTTTATTTGTAGAGAATATTCTTGAAAGATTCTTGATTTTTGTAGATTCCCTTAGCACCTTCTAGAACCTTCCAAAATCTTCAAAATTGCACTTTATGTGTTTTGAATGCAAATCATTCCACTTGAAGAGTTTGACATTAATTCTATTAATTCTTCATTTTGAGGGTCAATATATGATAATAAGGTGAAAAAAGGACAATTTTGCCCTTATGTCAAACTTTCTCCAAATTCACTCAATTGAGCTCCATTTGCACTTGTGCTTTGATTAATCAACTCAAGCTTCATCTCTTGCTTCACGAACACTCCTAAAGCATCCTTGAATGTCTTCATGCGAGCTCTAGTCATTGGACCATCATACTTTAGTCGATCATCATGCTTATCAACATGGTTGGTGCTTATTTGGTTTGCATCATTCCCTCCTTCCTCACGAAGATTCGTCCTCGAATCATCAACCTCATCAAAATCAAAAGGAGATAAATCAGAAACATTGAAAGTTGCACTAACACCATAATCACCAGGTAAGTCTATTTTATAAGCATTATCATTGACCCTTTCTAGAACTTGAAAAGGACTATCACCCCTAGGATTTAACTTTGACTTGTGCAAACTAGGAAACCTTTATTTCCTTAGATGTACCCAAACCCAATCACTGAGTTCAAATATCACTTTTACACACCCTTTATTAGCTTGTTGGGTAACTTTTGCATTCTTTTGTTTAATATTGAAGCGCACCTTTTCATGCAATGCCTTAACAAAATCAGCCTTCCTTTTACCATTTAAATCAATTCGCACATGCAAAGGCAAAGGCGATAAATCTAATGGACTCAAAGGAATGAAACCATAAACAACTTCAAAAGGACAATAGTGAGTCGATGAATGCACACTACGATTATAAGCAAATTCAATATGTGGCAAACATTCCTCCCATGATTTTAAATTCTTTTTAATTAATGTGCGCAATAATTGACCTAATGTGTGATTCACTACCTCAATTTGACCATCAGTTTGGGGGTGACATGTAGTAGAGAATAACAACTTAGTCCCTAATTTACCCTACAAAGTCTTCCAAAAATAGCTAAGGAACTTAGCATCCCTATCACTAACAATAGTTCTAGGCACACCATGTAAACGCACAATTTCCTTAAAGAAAAGATCAACAATATTAGAAGCATCATTAGTTTTATGACATGCAATAAAATGTGCCATCTTTGAAAAATGATCCACAACCACAAACATTGAATCATTACCATGTTTTGACCTAGGTAAACCTAAAACAAAATCCATTAACCCAAGGCATACTAGGGACAGGTAGTGGCATATATAATCCATGAGGCTTAGACTTAGACTTAGCTTGCTTAGATGCAATGCACTTATCACAAATTCTTTGTACATCCATTCTCATGTTAGGCCAATAAAAATGATCACGTAGAACATCTAAAGTCTTAGCAACACCAAAATGCCCCATTAATCCACCTTCATGTGCTTCCCTTACTAAGAGTTCACGTATACTACTTCTAGGCACACATAAATGATTATCTCTAAATAAAAACCCATTATGCCTATAATACTTATCAAATGCAACCTTTTCACATGCATGATAAAATTTGCTAAAGTCATGGTCATTTGTATATAATTCCTTAATGTACTAAAAACCCAATAGCTTAGCATCAAGAATAAAAAGAAGCACATACCTTCGAGATAATGCATCAGCAACTATATTGTCCTTACCTTGTTTATACCTTATGACATATGGAAAAGATTCAATAAACTCACTCCATTTAGCATGGAATTTGTTTAGCTTCTGTTGTCCCTTCAAATACTTCAAGGACTCATGATCAGTGTGAATCACGAACTCTTTGGGCCATAGGTAATGTTGCCATGTTTGTAAGGCTCGAACTAATGCATTCATCTCCTTGTCATATGTAGGATAATTCAAGGAAGCTCCATTCAACTTTTCACTAAAGTAAGCAATTGGCTTTCTTTCTTGCTTGAGAATAGCCCCAATACCCAAACCTGAGGCATCACATTCAATTTCAAAAGTATTAGAAAAGTTGGGTAAAGAAAGTAAAGGTGTTGAAATCAACTTATCCTTAAGCATGTTAAATGCTTTCTCTTACACATCTCCCCATTTAAATCCCACATTCTTCTTAATTACTTCAGTCAATAGTGCAGCAATTATGCTAAAGTCTCGAACAAATCTTCTATAAAAACTTGCCAAACCATGGAACGAACGAACTTCTCCAATAGACTTAGGTGTAGGCCATTCCTTGATTGCCTTAATCTTCTCTTCATCCACTTCAATGCCTTGTGCACTTACCATAAACCCTAGGAAAACAAGTTTACTCGTGCAAAAAGAACATTTCTTAAGGTTAGCATATAACCTTTCTTTGCGTAAAAGATCAAAAACTAAACGTACATGATCAAGATGTTCATCTAATGACTTACTATAAACAAGTATAACATTAAAATAAACAACTATAAAATTCCCTAAAAATGCACGCAAAACATGGTTCATTAATCTCATGAAAGTACTAGGTGCATTAGTTAACCCAAAAGGCATAACTAACCACTCATATAACCCATATTTTATTTTAAAAGCAGTTTTCCATTCATGTCCTTCTCTCATCCTAATTTGATGGTAACCACTTTTAAGATCAATTTTAGTGAAAATGCATGCACCATGCAATTCATCAAGCATGTCATCTAGACGAGGAATGGGATGTCGATACTTAACTGTTATTTTATTTATAGCCCTATAATCAACACATATACACCATGAACCATCTTTCTTTGGTACTAACAAAATGGGTACAGCACATGGGCTCATGCTTTCTCTAATTAGCCCTTTATCCATTAGCTCTTCAACTTGTCTTTGTAACTCCTTTGTCTCCCCAGGATTACATCAATAAGGTGGCTTGTTTGGAATTTGAGAACCAGGGATGAAATCTATTTGATGCTTGATTCCCCTTAAGGGTGGTAAACCCTTTGGCACTTCTTCAGGAAACAAATCTGCAAATTCCATTAAAAGAGACACAAAAACACTAGGCAAAGAAATGTCAAGTTCATTAGTAGTAAGATATGCCTCTTTGTACATAAGCACAATCATTGGCATTTGAGAAAAATATGCCCTCTTCACATCACTTTCTTTTGCATAAAAACTCACTTGCCTCTCTTTCTTTTTTTCCTCAATCTCTCCTTTTGCATGCGCCTCTCGTTTCTTTTACGCATCCACTCTTAGCTCTCCTTTTTCCACTCTTTGCTCACACCCCTCTTTTATTTTCTCATAACTCTCCTTTTACTGTGCATTCTTTTCTTTTTCTCTCTCATGCGCACGTTCTCTCTCTCTCATTATCTTTTGATCCTCATAAACTTCTTTGGGTGATAATGGTGAAAGTACAATATCCTTACCATCCATGACAAAAGAATATTTGTTTGTAAAACCATCATGCATAACCCTTCTATCAAATTGCCATGGATGCCCCAAAAGAATATGACCAGCTTGCATGGGCATAACATCACAAAGGACCTCATTAACATACTTCCCCATTGCAAATGGAACAAGTACTTGTTTAGTAACCCTAACCTCTCCACAATCATTTAGCCATTGTAAATTATAGGGTCTAGGATGTTTCAAAGTAGGCAAATTAAGTTTTTCAACTAATAAAGTACTAGCCGCATTTGTACAACTACCTCCATCAATGATCAAACAACATATCTTTCCCTTAACTTTGCATTTTGCATGAAAGATGTTGTCACGTTGTTCATCCTCTTCTACTTTAGTTTGTGTACTTAATGTTTGCCTTGTAACTAAAAAGTCTTTATAGTCAACCTTCTTGAGGTCTTCTTCAGCATCACTTGCATCTTCAAGTGGGGGCATCTCATCATCCTCCTCTTCCTCCTCACTATTGTACTCTCCATTAACAAGGATCATGGCCTTCTTATTTGGACAATCATGTTGCATGTGTCCTCTTCCTTTGCATTTAAAACATTCAATGGAGCTTGTTTTGAGCTTAGGTGCTTAAACTTGCTTTGAGCTCCCTCCTTCCTTGCTTCCTTTGTCAAATTTAGGTTTAGGAGTGCTTTTATCACCCTCTTTCCACTTTGACTTCCAATTGGATGTTGTTGTACCAACCATGTTATTGTATCAACATGGTTGGCACTTATTAAAAAGATGCCACAATCTACTATCTGAAAGATAAATTGATAAGTCACAAAGGTTGTCACATGGTTAACCACCAAGTAACCAAAGAGAATCCTCTCTAAATTTTATTAATCACCCATGATTGCATGTGAAAAGGTTGCATTTGATAAGTATTATAGGCATAATGGGTTTTTATTTAGAGATAATCAATTATATGTGCCTAGAAGTAGTATGCGTGAACTCTTAGTAAACACATGAAGGTGGATTAATGGGGCATTTTGGTGTTACTAAGACTTTAGATATTCTACATGATCATTTTTATTGGCATAACATGAGAATGGATGTACAAAGAATTTGTGATAAGTGCATTGCATGTAAGCAAGCTAAGTCTAAGTCTAAGCCTCATGGATTATATATGCCACTACCTGTCCCTAGTATGCCTTGGGTTGATATTTCTATGGATTTTGTTTTAGGTTTACCTAGGTCAAAACGTGGTAATGATTCAATATTTGTGGTTGTGGATCATTTTTCAAAGATGGCACATTTTATTGCATGTCATAAAACTAATGATGCTTCTAATATTGCTGATCTTTTCTTTAGGGAAATTGTGCGTTTACATGGTGTGCCTAGAACTATTGTTAGTGATAGGGATGCTAAGTTCCTTAGCTATTTTTGGAAGACTTTATGGGGTAAATTGGGGACTAAGTTGTTATTCTCTACTACATGTCACCCCCAAACTAATGGTCAAACTGAGGTAGTGAATCGAACATTAGGTCAATTATTGCGCACATTGATTAAAAAGAATTTGAAATCATGGGAGGAATGTTTGCCACATATTGAATTTGCTTATAATCGTAGTGTGCATTCATCGACTCACTATTGTCCTTTTGAAGTTGTTTATGGTTTCATTCCTTTGAGTTCATTAGATTTATCACCTTTGCCTTTGCATGTGCGAATTGATTTAGATGGTAAAAGGAAGGCTGATTTTGTTAGGGCATTGCATGAAAAGATGCACTTCAATATTGAACAAAAGAATGCAAAAGTTGCCCAACAAGCTAATAAAGGGCGTGTAAGAGTGATATTTGAACCCGGTGATTGGGTTTGGGTACATTTAAGGAAAGAAAGGTTTCCTAGTTTGCGCAAGTCAAAGTTAAATCTTAGGGGTGATGGTCCTTTTCAAGTTCTAGAAAGGGTAAATTATAATGCTTATAAAATAGACTTACCTGGTGATTATGGTGTTAGTCCAACTTTCAATGTTTTTTATTTATCTCCTTTTGATTTTGATGAGGTTGATGATTCGAGGATGAATATTCGCGAGGAAGGAGGGAATGATGCAAACCAAATAAGCACCAACCATGTTGATAAGCATGATGATCGACTAAAGTATGATGGTCCAATGACTAGAGCTCGCATGAAGACATTCAAGGATGCTTTAGGAGAGTTCATGAAGCAAGAGATGAAGCTTGAGTTAATTAATCAAAACACAAGTACAAATGGAGCTCAATTGAGTGAATTTGGAGAAAGTTTGACACAAGGGCAAAATCATCCTTTTTGCACCTTATTATCATATGTTGACCCTCAAAATGAAGAATTCATGTCAAACTCTTCAAGTGGAATGATTTGCATTCAAAACATATAAAGTGCAATTTTGAAGATTTTGGAAGGTTCTAGAAGGTGCTAAAGGAATCTATAAGAATCAAGAATCTTTCAAGAATATTCTCTACAAATAAAACCCTAGATGTGATGGAGAGTGGTTGCAACTTATTTAAAGACTTGGTTAAATTTTGCTTGGTTGTCTTGAGTTGTCAATTTGACTTTTCAATGCTTAGTTGTCATGAGTTGTCAATTTGACTTTTCAAAGCTTAGTTGTTATTAGTTGTCATATTTTAGAAGGGATCCTATTTATTTATGGAATTTCCTTTATAGGTGTTTTTAGGAATAAGTAAGAAAACCTATTCCTTCAAGGATTAGGATGTTTACATGCCTATATAAAGGCCATATCAATGTCATACGAATTAAGAATGAGTTTTATCAATTAAGTTTCAATTCTTGTGAGGTTAAAGTCCTTCTCTTTTGTTCTTAAAAGAACTTTTGTGAATTTATCAAGTGAAGGCTTGGTATATTTAAACCTAGTTTAATTTAGACTTAAAATTGACTTTGTTAATCTTTAGTTTATATTAAACAACCTTTAATTCTTTATAATTAAGGTTCTTAAGTACAAGTTATTTAAGGGTCTTGTTGGGGATTAGAGTTTTTTTTGCTTGATTTATGAACGATCCTTGGCAAGGTTATCAAGATTGAATACAGGTTTGGTACAAGTTAACCACGTTCGTATCATTTGGTATCAGAGCTTTGACTCATTAATCAAGTACATATCTTTACTTTTCTTTGTTGTTTGCATTTTATCCAAAGAAAAAAAATCATTATTTCTTATTTCATTCATTCTGGTGTCTTGTTTGATATAAATTCTTTTTTTCTTTGTGATCATTGTGATTAAATTCATTTTTTAGCTTGCATCAATTTCATTCTTTTTTTCATATTCCAACTTGCTCTTAGTCTTTAAAAAAAATAAAAAATAAATAAATTCATTTATACTCTTATTGTTTTGCATCCTAAGAGTCTTGTTTGTTATTGTTCAAAAGGTTAAAGTTTTGACATAACTTTGGTTGTTTGGACTAACTAAACATGAGGTGAAGGTTCTCTATGTCTGAATTGGAACTTGATTTGAACTTTCCTTGAGAGCATGGGTTTGGGTTCATGTTGAACGGGTTCCTAGAGTAGGTCGTCTAGTGGGTTCGTATCAGTGGCTACATGTAACCCTAATTGTTATTAAAACAAAAACTAGTTAAATATTATTCCTTAGGCCTCAATGGATGCCTTATTGGGTTGAAATTTTTGGGCTTTCCAAATGTCCCTAATTAAACCCAATATGGCTTCTTGAAGTTTCTTGGATTTGGACCTTGTGATTGGGCCTTCTTGTACTATTAATGGATCTTGGATCTCTTTAGGCTTTGAAATTGGATTCACATCAATTCTTATTGGCATTATTAAATGTACAAATTGTACATTGATGCGCATCTTTGAACGCAAAATGTTAACTAGTGGACATTTGTGCACTTACTATTACAAACATCTTATATAACACTCCAATTGCATATCATGGTCCTAAATATATATTGTTGCATTCCAAACTCTTAAATCTTATTGGCACTATTAAATGTACAAATTGTACATTTATGCGCATCTTTGAATGCAAAATTTTAACTCATGGACATTTGTGCACTTATTGTTACAAACATCTTATCAAGGCTCCAAATGATGTTAACAACCCTCATTACACATTCCAACATTATAAACTCATAAAACTTGTTGACATCATTAAATGCATAAATTGTACATTATTACGCATCTTTGAACATAAAACATGACCACATGCAAATTTTTGCTAAAAAGGTTTAAAAACATGTTATCTAAGGCTTTAATTGCATTATCATGATCCTAAAAACATATTCAAGCATTCTAAACTCATAAATCTTATGTCATGATTAAATGTAAAAATTGTACATTGAGGGAGCATCTTTGAATGCAAAATGTGAAATCGTGCAAAATTGTTCACTTAACGTTACAAACATGTTATCGAGGGCTCCAATTGAACATTAACAACTCTAAATGCACAATCCAGCATTTTAATCCTATAAAATTTGTTAACATCATTAAATACTTAAATTGTACATTATTGCGCATTGTTGAACATAAAATGTGAACCCTTGAAAAATTATGTGTGAAATGTTACAAACATGTTATCCAAGGCTCCAATTGAGAGTATTCATGATCTTAAATAAAAATTCACACAATCCAAAATCATAAATCTTATTGAAATTTTTAATGGACAAATTTTACATTCTTGCACATCCTTGAATGCAAAAACATGAACTTGTGCCATTTGTGCGCAAAAGGCTATAAACATGTAATCCAAGGCTCTAATCACATATTCATGATCCTTAAAATATATTTTTTCATTCTAAAGTCATAAATCCTATTGACTTTTTTGAATGGACAAATTGTACATTGTTACGCATCTTTAAACGCAAAACATGAACTTGTCCAATTTTGTGCGCCAAAGGCTATAAATCCAAGGCTCCAATTGCATATTCAAGACCCTAAATATAAATACTTGTATTCCAAAGTCTTAAATCTTGTTGGAATTATTAAATGTACAAATTGTACATTGATGAGCATCTTTGAATGCAAAATGTTAACTCAAGGACATTTGTGTGCTTACTGTTACAAACATCTTATCCAAGGATCTAATTGTATATTCATGATCCTAAATATATATTCTTGAATTCTAAACTCTTAAATCTTGTTGGCATTATTAAATGTATAAATTGTACATTGATGCACATCTTTTAACGCAAAATGTTAACTCATGGGCATTTGTGCACTAATTGTTACAAACATCTTATCTAAGGCTCCATTTGCATGTTAAAAACCCTCAATACTCATTCAACCATTCCAAACTCATAAAATTTGTTGACAACATTAAATGCATAAATTGTACATTGTTGTGCATCTTTGAACACAAAATATGAACATGTGTAAATTTCTACTCATAAAGGTTAAAAACATGTTATCCAGGGCTTCAATTGCATTATCATGGTCCTAAAAACATATTCAAGCATTCCAAACTCATAAATCTTATTGTCATTATTAAATGTAAAAATTGCGCATAGATGGAGCATCTCTAAATGCAAAATGTGAACTCATGCAAATTTGTTCACTTAATGTTACAAACACGTTATCCAAGGCTCCATTTGAATTTTAAAAAATCTAAATGAACATTGCAGCATTTTAGTCCTATAAAATTTATTAACATCCTTAAATGCATAAATCATACATTGTTGCACGTCTTTGAATGCAAAACATGAACTCTTGCAAAATTATGCATGAAAAGTTACAAAAATGTCATCCAAGGCTCTAGTTGTATATTCATGATCTTAAATACAAATTCACACATTCTAAAATCATAAATCTTATTAAAATTTTTGAATGCATAAATTTTACATTGTTGCGTATCTTTGAACACAAAACATGAACTTGTGTAATTTGTGTGAAAAAGGCTATAAACATGTAATCCAATGGCTCCAATTGCATATTCATGATCCTAATTATATATTCTTTCATTCCAAAGCTATAAATTTTGTTAACTTTTTCGAATGGACAAATTGTACATTGTTAAGCATATTTGAACGCAAAATATGAACTTGTCCAATTTTGTGCACCAAAGGCTATAAAGATGTAATCCAAGGCTCCAATTCAATATTCATGACCCTAAATATATATTCTTGCATTCCAAACTCTTAAATCTTATTGGCATTATTAAATACACAAATTGTACATTGATGCGCATCTTTGAAAGCGAAATGTTACTTGTGGACATTTGTTCGCTTATTGTTACAAACATCTTATCCAAGGTTCCAATTGCATGTTAACAACCCTTAATGCACATTCCATAATTCCAAACTCATAAAACTTGTTGACATCATTAAATGTATAAATTGTACATTGTTGCACATCTTTGAACGCAAAATGTGAACACGTTCAAATTTATGCTAAAAAAGATTTAAAACATATTATCTAAGGCTTCAATTGCATTATCACAACCCCAAAAACATATTCAAGCATTCCAAACTTAAAAATCTTGTTGTCATTATTTATAAAAATTGTACATTGATGGAGCATCTCTGAGTGCAAAATGTGAACTCTTGCAAATTTGTTCACTAAATGTTACAAACATGTTATTGAAGGCTGCAATTGAATATTAACCACTCTAAATGTACATTCCAGCATTTCAATCCTATAAAATTTGTTAACATCCTTAAATGCATAAAGCGTTCATTATTGCACGTCTTTGAACACAAAAGATGAACTCTTGCAAATTTGTGCATGAAAGGTTACAAACATGAAAGGGCAAAATTGTCCTTTTTGTCCTTATTATCATATTTTGACCCTCAAAATGAAGAATTCATGCCAAACTCTTCAAGTGGAATGATTTATATTAAAAACACATAAAGTGCAATTTTTGAAGATTTTGGAAGCTTCTAAAAGATGCTAAGGGAATCTACAAGAATAAAAACTCTTTCAAGAATATTCTCTACAAATAATTCCCTAGATGTGATGGAGAGTGGCTGCTACTCATTAAAAGAATTGGTTAAATTTTTCTTAGTTGTCATGAGTTGTTAAATTGACTTTTCAATGCTTAGTTGTCATGAGTTGTCAATTTGACTTTTCAAAGCTTAGATGTCATATTTTTGAAGGGATCCTATTTAGCAAAGGATTTTCTTTTATAAGAGTCTTTATGAATAAGTAAGAAAACCTATTCCTTCAAGGATTAGGATGTTTACATGCTTATATAAAGGCCATAGAAATGTAGTACGAATTTTAATGAAGTTTATCAATTAATTCTGAATTCTAGAGAGGTTAAAGTCCTTTTCTTTTGTTTTTAAAAGAACTTTAGTGAATTTATCAAGTGAAAGCTTAGCACATTCAAACTTAATTTAATTTAGACTTGAAATTGACTTTATTAATCTTAGGTTTACATTAAACAGCCATTAATTGTTTATAATTAAGTTTCTTAAATACAGGTTTTTTAAGGGTCTTCTTAGAGATTAGAGTTTCTTTTTGCTTGACTTATGAACGATCCTTGGCAAGCTTATCAAGATTGAATATGAGTTTGGTACAAGTTAACCACATCCATATCAAAATGATTTACGAGTTTGGAATGATGGAATATGATTTTAGGATGTTTAATATGCAATTGGAACTTTGAATAACATGTTTAAAACCATTTGTGCTCAAATTTGTATGAGCTCACATTTTGTGTTCAAACATCCAAAAATTTGAAAAAATGTGCATTTAATAAAATCAATTTGATTTATGAGTTTGGAATGATGGAATATGATTTTACAATGTTCAATATGCAAGTGGAACATTAGATAATATGCTTAAACCATTTGTGTATAAATTTGCACCAGTTCAGGTTTTAGATTCAAACATGTGCAAATGCAAACAAATTGTTCATTCAATTAAATATAATTGATTTATCATTTTGGAATGATGGAATATTATTTTAGGATGTTTAATATGCAATTGGAACATTGGATAACATGTTTAAAACCATTTATGCTCGAATTTGCATGAGCTCACGTTTTGTGTTCAAAATCAATTTGATTTATAAGATTGGAATGATGGAATATGATTTTAGGATGTTCAATATGCAATTGTAACATTGGATAACTTGTTCAAAACCATTTGTGCATATATTTGCACAAGTTCATATTTTACGTTCAAACATGCGCAAATGTGCACAAATTATGCATTCAATTATGTCAATTACATTCAAGAGTTAAACATCCTAAAATGTGTACTTATCATTATGAATATACTATTGGAACAATAGATAACATGTTGAAAACCATTTGTACAAAAATTTGCACGAGTTCAGGTTTTGTGTTCAAACATGCGCAAATGTGCACAAATTATGCATTCAATTAAATCAACTTGATTTATGAGTTTGGAATGTTGTAACAAGATTTTAGGATGTTCAAAATTAAATTAGAACTTTGGATAACATGTTCAAAACCATTGTGTAGAAATTTGCATGAGTTAACATTTTATGTTCAAACATGCACAAACGTGCAAAAATTGTGCATTCAATTTTTTTAATTATATTCATGAGTTTAGCATGCTAGAATATGTACTTAGAACTATGAATATGCAATTTGAACATTAGATAATAAGTTTAAAATTATTTGTGCACAAATTTGCACTAGTTCATATTTTGCATTCAAACATGTGCAAATGGGAACAAATTGTGCATTCAATTAAATCAATTTTATTTATTAGTTAGTAATGATGGAATAAAATTTTAGGAGGTTTAATATGCAATTTGAACATTGGATAACAAGTTCAAAACAATTATGCGCAAATTTGCATGAGTTCAAATTTTGCGTTCAAATATGTGCAAATGTGCAAAAATTTTGTCAATTATATTCACGAGTTCCATGATAGAATATGCACTTAGTGTTGTGAATATATGATTAGAACATTGGATAACATGTTGAAAACCATTTGTGCACAAATTTGCACGAGTTCAAGTTTTGCATTCAAATATGTGTAAATGTGCACAAATTATGCATTCAATTAAATCAATTTGATTTAAGAGTTTAGAATGTTAGAATATGATTTTACAAATTTCAAATTGCATGTGGAACATTAGATAATATGTTTAAAGCCATTTGTGCACAAATTTACACGAGTTAATGTTTTGCATTTAAACATGCGCAAATGCAGACAAATTATGAATTCAATTAAATTTAATTGATTTATGAGATTGGAATGATGGAATATGATTTTAGGATGTTCAATATGCAACTGGAACATTGGATTACATGTTTAAAACCATTTGTGCCCAAATTTGCATGAGCTGACGTTTTGCATTTAAACATGATAGTAAATGTGCAAAATTGTGCATTCAATTAAATCAATTTGATTTATGAGTTTATAATGATGGAGTAATATTTTAGGATGTTAAATATGCAATTGTAACATTGGATAACTTGTTCAAAACCATTTGTGCATAAATTTGCCAAAGTTCATATTTTGCATTCAAACATGTGCAAACGTGCATAAATTTTGCATTCAATTATGTCAATTATATCCATGAGCTTAGCATGCTAGAATATGTACTTGGTATTATGAATATGCAATTAGAATAGTGGATAACATGTTGAAAACCATTTATGCACAAATTTGCACAAGTTTAGGGTTTTGTGTTCAAAGATGCATAAATGTGCATAAATTGTTCATTTAATTAAATCAATTTTATTTATGAGTGTAGAATGTTGGAATATGATTTTAGGATGCTCAAAATGAAATTTTAACATTGGATAACATGTTCAAAACCATTGGGCACAAATTAGCATAAGTTCACTTTTGTCGTTCAAACATGCGTAAACGTGCATAAATAGTATTTTTAATTTTTTCAATTATATTCATGAGTTTAGCATGCTAGAATATATACTTAGTATTTTGAATATGCAATTGGAACATTAGATAACATGTTTAAAACCATTCATGCATAAATTTGCATGAGTTCATGTTTTGCGTTAAAATATGCACAAATTGTGCATTCAATTAAATCAATTAGATTTATGAGTTTGGAATGATGGAATATGATTTTAGGGTATTCAATACATAATTTGAACATTGGATAACATGTTCAAAACCATTGTGCACAAAATTACATGAATTCAAATTTTGCATTAAAAAATGTGTAAACATGCACAAATTGCGCAATTAATTTTGTCAATTATATTCTCGATTTCAGCATGCTAGAATATGTACTTAGTATAATAAATATGCAATTAGAACATTGGATAAGATGTTGAAAATAATTTGTGCACAAATTTGCACGAGTTCACATTTTATGCCAAACATGTGCATGTGTGCATAAATTCTACATTCAATTAAATCAATTTGATTTATGAGTATGGAATGTTGGAGTATGATTTTAGGATTTTCAATACGCCATTGGAACATTGGATAACATGTTCAAAACCATTGTGCACAAATTTGTATTAGTTCAAATTTTGCATTCAAATATACATAAACGTGCACAAATTGTGCATTCAATTATGTCAATTATATTCACGAGTCTAGAATATGTACTTATCATTATGAATATGCAATTAGAGCATTGGATAAAATGTTGAAAACCATTTGTGCACAAATTTGCACGAGTTCAAGTTTTGCATTCAAACATGTGAAAATGTGCACAAATTATGCATTCAATTAAATCAATTTGATTCATGAGTTTGGAATGTTGGAATATGGTTTTAGGATGTTCAATATGCAATTGGAACATTGGATAACAATTTCAAAACCATTTATACACAAATTTACGTGAGTTCAGGTTTTGCATTTAAACATGTGCAAATGCGAACAAATTGTGTATTCAATTAAATCTAATTGATTTATGAGTTTGGAATGATGGAATATGATTTTAGGATATTCAATATGCAATTGGAACATTGTAGGACACGTTTAAAACTTTTGTGCCCAAATTTGCATGAGCTCACATTTTGCATTCAAACATATGCAAATGTGCAAAACTGTGCATTCAGATAAATCAATTTGATTTAAGTGTTTGGAATGTTGAAATAAGATTTTAGGATGTTCAATATTCAATTGTAACATTGGATAACTTGTTTAAACCATTTTTGAATAAATTTGCAAAAGTTCATATTTTGCATTCAAACATGCGTAAACGTGCACAAATTGTCCATTCAATTATGTCAATTATATTCATGAGGATAGCATGCCAGAATATGTACATAGTATTGTGACTATGCAATTGGAACATTGGATAACATATTGAAAACCATTTGTGCACAAATTTGTATGAGTTCAGGTTTTACATTCAAACGTGCACAAATATGCATAAATTGTTCATTCAATTAAATCAATTTAATTTATGAGTTTGAAATGTTGGAATATGATTTTAAGAGTTCAAAATGCAATTTAAACATTGGATAGCATGTACAAAACCATTGTACGCAAATTTGCATGAGTTCAGTTTTTACGTTTAAAAAAGTGCAAACGTCCTCAAATTGTGCATTCAACTTTGTCGATTATATTCATGAGTTTATCATGTTAGAATATATACTTAGTATTATGAATATGTAATTAGAGCATTAGGTAACATGTTTAAAACCATTTGTGTGCAAATTTGCAAGATTTAATGTTTTGCATTCAAACATTGACAAATGTGCATTCAATTAAATCATTTTCATTTATGAGTTTGGAATGATAATTTTAGGATGTTGAATATGCAATTTGAACATTGGATAACATGTTCAAAACCATTGTTTGCAAATTTGCATGAGTTCACTTTTTGCATTCAAGCATTGGCAAATGTGCACAAATTGTGCATTCAATTTTGTCAATTATATTCACAGTTTAGAATGCTAGAATATAGACATAGTATTATGAATATGCAATTGGAACATTAGATAACATGTTTAAAACAAATTGTGAACAAATTTGCATGAGTTCATGTTTTGCATTCAAACATGCACAATTATGGACAAATTGTGCATTCAATTAAATCTAAAGGATTTATGAGTTTGGAATAATGGAATATGATTTTAGGATGTTCAATCTGTAATTTGAACATTGGATAACATGTTTAAAGCCATTTGTGCACAAATTTGCACGAGCTCACGTTTTGCGTTCAAACATGCACAAATGTGCATTCAATTAACTTAATTTGATTTATGAGTTTAGAATTATGGAATATGATTTTACAATGTTCAATATGCAAGTGGAACATTGGATAACATGCTGAAGCCATTTGTGCACAAATTTTCACCAATTCAAGTTTTGCATTCAAATATGCGCAAATGCGGATAAATTGTGGATTCAATTAAATCTAATTGATGTACTATTTAGGAATGATGAAATATAATTTTACGATGTTCAATATGCAATTTGAACATTGGATAATATGTTTAATACCATTTATGCACAAATTTGCATAAGCTCACATTTTGTGTTCAAACATGTGCAAATGTGCAACATTGTGCATTCAATTAAATCAATGTGATTTATGAGCTTGGAATGATGGAATATGATTTTAGTATGTTAAATATACAATTGTAACAATGCATAGCTTGTTCAAAACCATTTGTGCATATATTTGTACAAGTTCCTATTTTACATCCAAACATGCGCAAATGTGCATAAATTGTGCATTCAATTATGTCAATTATATTCAGGTGTTCAACATGCTATAATGTCTACTTAATATTATGAATATGAAATTGGAACAATGGATAACATGTTGAAAACCAATTGAAGAAAAGTTTGCATGAGTTGAGGTTTTGCGTTCAAACATGCTCAAAGGTGCACAAATTGTGCATTCAATTAAATCAATTTTGTTTATGAGTTTGGAATGTTGGAATATGATTTTAGGATGTTCAATATGCAATTTCAACATTGGATAACATGTTTAAAACCATTGTGCAAAAATTTACATGAGCTGACATTTTATGTTCAAACATGCGCAAACGTGAAAAAATTATGCATTCAATTTTGTTAATTATATTCACGAGTGTAGCATGCTATAATATTTACTTTTTATTGTGAATATGAAATTGGAACATTAGATAACATGTTTAAAACCATTTGTGCACAAATTTGCACGAGTTCATGTTTTGCATTCAAACATGCGCAAATGGGCACAAATTGGTCATTCAATTAAATCAATTTGATTTATGAGTTAGGAATGATGGAATATGATTTTAGGAGGTTTGAAATGCAATTTTATCATTGGATAACAAGTTCAAAATCATTGTGCACAAATTTGCATGAGTTCAAATTTTGCGTTCAAACATGCACAAACGTACACAAATTGTGCACTCAATTTTGTCAATTATATTCACAAGTTCTTCATGATATATCTACTTAGTGTTGTGAATATACAATTTTAACATTAGATAACATGTTGAAAACCATTGGTGCACAAATTTGCCACGAGTTCAGGTTTTGCGTTCAAACATGCGCAAATGTGCATAAGTTGTGCATTCAGTTAAATCAATTTGATTTATGAGTTTAGAATGATGGAATGTGTTTTTACAATGTTTAATATGCATGTGGAACATTGGATAACATATTTAAAACCATTTTTACACAAATTTGAACGAGTTCAAGTTTTTCTTTCAAATGTGTGCAAATGCGGACAAATTGTGCATTCAATTAAATCTAATTGATTTATGAGTTTGGAATGATGATATATGATTTTAGGATGTTTAATATGCAATTGGAATATTGAATTACACAATTAAAACCATTTGTGCACAAATTTACATGAGCTCACATTTTGCGTTCAAACATGCCAACAAATGTGCAAAATTGTGTGTTCAATTAAATAAATTTTATTTAAGATTTTTGAATGATGGAATAAGATTTTAGGATTTTTAATATGCAATTGTAAAATTGGATAACTTTTTTAAAACCATTTGTGCATAAATTTCTACAAGTTCATATTTTGCATTCAAACATGCACACAATGTGCATTCAATTATGTCAATTATCTTCATAAGCTTAGCATGCTAGACTATGTACATAATATTGTGAATATTCAATTATAACATTGGATAACATATTGAAAACCATTTGTGTAAAAATTTGCACGAGTTCAGGTTTACGTTCAAACATGAGCAAATGTGCATAAATGGTTCATTCAAATGCATCAATTTGAATTATCAGTTTGAAATGTTGGAATATGATTTTAGGATGTTCAAAATGCAATTTGAACATTGCATAACATGTTCGAACCATTGTGCACAAATTAGCATGAGTTCACTTTTTGCGTTCAAACATGCGCAAACGTGCACAGATTGTGCTCTCAATTTTGTCAATTATATTCACGAGTTTAGCATGCTAGAATATATACCTAGTCTAGTGAAAATGGAATTGGAACATTAGATAACATGTTTAAAACCATTTATGCACAAATTTGCACGAGTTCATGTTTTGTGTTCAAACATGTTTTGCATCAATTAAATCAATTTGATTTATGGGTTTGGAAAGATGGAATATGATTTTAGGAAATTCAATATGCAATTTGAACATTCAATAACATTTTTAAAACCATTGTTTGCAAATTTGCATGAGTTCGCTTTTTGCGTTCAAACATGCTCAAATGTGCATAAATTGTGCATTCACTTATTTCAATTATATTCATAAGTTTAGCATGCTAGAATATGTACTTAGTACTATGAATATGTAGTTGGAACATTGGATAAGATGTTGAAAACCATTTATACACAAATTTGCATGAGTTCAGGTTTTACGTTCAAACATGTCAAAATGTGCACAAATTGTGCATATAATTAAATCAATTTAATTTATGAGTTTGGAATGTTGGAATATGATTTTAGGATTTTCAATATGCAATTGGAACATTGGATAATATGTTCAACACCATTGTTGCCAAATTTGCATTAGTTCAAATTTTGCATTCAAATATGTGCAAACGTGCACAAATTGTGGATTCAAATAAATCAAATTGATTTAAGAGTTTGGAATGTTGGAATAAGATTTTAGGATGTTCAATATGCAATTATAACATTGGATGACTTGTTGAAAACCATTTTTTTTTATAAATTTGCACAAGTTAATATTTTGCATTCAAACATATGCAAGCGTGCACAAATTATGCATTCAATTATGTTAATTATATTCATGAGCGTAGCATGCTAGAATATGTACATAGTATTGTGACAATGAAATTGGAACATTGGATAACATGTTGAAAATTATTTGTGTACAAATTTCCACAAGTTTAGGTTTTGCATTCATGCGCATAAATTGTTCATTCAATTAAATTAATTTAATTTATGAATTTAGAATGTTGGAATATGATATTAAGATGTTCAAAAAGCAATTTAAACATTGGATAACATGTTCAAAACCATTGTGCGTAAATTTTCATGAGTTCACTTTTTGCATTTAAACATGTGAAAACATCCATAAATTGTGCATTCAATTTTGTTAATTATATTCATGTGTTTAGCATGCTAGAATATGTACTTTGTATTGTGAATATACAATTGGGTCATTAGATAAGATGTTGAAAACCATTTGTGCAAAAATTTGCATGAGTTCAGGTTTTACATTCAAACTTGTGCAAATGTGCACAAATTGTGCATTCAAGTAAATCAATTTGATTTATGAGTTTGGAATGTTAGAATTTGACTTTAGGATTTTCATTATGCTATTGGAAGATTGGATAATATGTTCAACACCATTGTGGGCAAATTTGCATGAGTTCGAATTTTGCATTCAAATATATGCAAATGTGCACAAATTGTGTGTTCAATTATGTCAACTATATTCATGAGTTCAGCATGCTAGAATATGTACTTATTATTGTGAATATGCAATTGTAACAATGGATAACCTGTTGAAAACCATTTGTGCATAAATTTGCATGAGTTTAAGTTTTGCTTTCAAACATGCAAAAATGTGCCCAAATTGTGCATTCAATTAAATCAATTTGATTTATGGGTTTGAAATGTTGGAATATGACATTAGGATGTGAAAAATGCAATTTGAATAATGGATAACACGTTCAATACCATTGTGCACAAATTAGCATGAGTTCACTTTTTACGTTCAAACATGCATAAACGTTCACAGATTGTGCCTTCAATTTGGTTAATTATATTGATGACTTTAGATGCTGAAATATATACTTGGTATTATGAATATGCAATTGGAACATTAGATAACATGTTTAAAACCATTTCTACACAAATTTGCACGTGCTCATGTTTGCATTCAGATGTGCACAACTTGTGCATTCAATTAAATCAATTTGATTTTTGAGTTCGGAAAGATGGAATATGATTCTAGGATATTCAATATGGAATTTGCACTTTGGATAACTTGTTCAAAACCATTGTTCACAAATTTGTATGAGTTGAAATTTTGCGTTCAAATATGCACAAACCTGCATAAATTATACATTCAATTATGTCAATTATATTCATGAGTTTAGCATCCTAAAATATGTACTTGCTATTTTGAATGTGCAATTGGAACATTGGATAGCCTGTTCAAAACCATTTGTGCACAAATTTTCATGAGTTTATGTTTTACATTCAAACATGGGAAAATGTGCACAAATTGTGCATTCAATTAAATCAATTAGATTTATGAGTTTGGAATGTTGGAATATGGTTCTAGGATGTTCAATATGCAATTGGAACATTGGATAACATGTTCAAAACCATTTGTGCACAAATTTACAAGAGTTCAGGTTTTGCATTTTAACATGTGCAATGCGGACAAATTGTGCATTCAATTAAATCTAGTTCGTTTGTGAGTTTAGAATGATGAAATATGATTTTAGGATATTTAATATGCAATTGGAACATTGGATAACATTTTTAAAACCTTTTGTGCCCAAATTTACACGAGCTCACATTTACGTTCAAACATGTGCAAATGTGCAAAACTGTGCATTCAAAAAAATCAAATTGATTTAAGAGTTTGGAATGTTGGAATAAGATTTTAGGATGTTCAATATGCAATTGTAACATTGGATGACTTGCTGAAAACCATTTTTGCATAAATTTTCACAAGTTAATATTTTATGTTGAAACATGCGCAAACATGCACAAATTATGTATTCAATTATGTCAATTATATTCACGAGCTTAGCATGCCAGAATATGTAAATATTATTGTGACTATGAAATTGGAACATTGGATAACAGGTTGAAAATAATTTGTGAAAAAATATCTATGAGTTTAGGTTTTGTGTTCAAACATGCGCTTAAATTGTTCATTCAATTAAATTAATTTAATTGAGTTTTGAATGTTGGAATATGATATTAAGATGTTCAAAATGCAATTTGAACATTGGATAACATGTTCAAAACCATTGTGCGCAAATTTACATGAGTTCACTTTTTGCGTGATAACATGTGCAAACGTGCATAAATTATGCATTCAATTTTGTCAATTATATTCACGAGTTTAGCATGATAGAATATGTACTTTGTAAATAAACAATTGGAACATTTGATAAGCTATTGAAAACCATTTGTGCACAAATTTGCAAGAGTTCAGGTTTTGCGTTCAAACATGTGCAAATGTGCTTAAATTGTGCATTCAATAAAATCAATTTGATTTATGAGTTTGGAATGTTGGAATATGACTTTAAGATGTCCAAAATGCAATTTTAACAATGGATAACACGTTCAAAACCATTGTGCACAAATTAGCATGAGTTCACTTTTTGCATTCAAACATGCACAGATTGTGCTTTTCAATTATGTCAATAATATTCATGAGTTTGGCATGCTAGAATATGTACTTATTATTGTTAATATGCAATTATAACATTGGATAACCTATTGAAAACCATTGTGCACAAATTTGTACGAGTTCATGTTTTGCTTTCAAACATGCAAAAATGTGCCCAAATTGTGCATTCAATTAAATCAAATTGATTTATAGGTTTGAAATGTTTGAATATCACTTTAGGATGTCCAAAATTCAATTTGAACAATGGATAACATGTTCAAAACCATTGTGCACAAATTAGCATGAGTTCACTTTTTGCATTCAAACATGCGCAAACATGCACATATTGTGCTTTCAATTTTGTCAATTATATTCATGAGTTTAGCATTGATGGGAATTGTAGGTTTCATCAATTAACTCCCCAATAGCAAGAATACTATGATAAGTTGAATTAGAAGAAAACTAGAAATTACCAATTTTCAAAGATTGATGTAAGAAGATAGATGCTACTTAACCCCTTTACCAATAAGGATAAAGATGCTAAGATAGACTTTGAATTTCCCCTTATGCCACAAACAAGAAAGTTTGATAAATAACAAGAAAAGAAAGATTTTGATTTTGACACCACAAGCTAGAATAAAGCTTGATAAGTCACAAAGTTCATACAAGAAATTAAAGACAAAATTCCTCACAATAAAAATCAAACAAAGTTATAATTCATATATCAAATTCAATCATGCTCTAAAAGAAAGAAAAGGACTTGTTTATATAGAGTACAAGTCCATGCACACACTACTAAAATAGACTCACACACATAGGATTACTTTTACTCTTAAATGGCCTTAATAACCACTACCCACATTAATAGCCATTACTTGGTATTAATTACCCCATTAACTTATATATGGTGGCTCTTAATAACCACTACCCACATTAATAGCCATTACTTGGTATTAATTACCCCATTAACCTGTATATGGTGGCTACATGTAACCCTAATTATTATTAACACAAAAACAAGTTAAATATTATTCCTTGGGCCTCCATGGATGCCTTATTGGGTTGAAATTCTTAGGCTTTCCAAATGTCCCTAATTAACCCAATATGGCTTCTTGAAGCTTCTTAGATTTGGACCTTGTGATTGGGCTTTCTTGTACTATTAATGGATCTTGGATCTCTTTAGGCTTTGAACTTGGATTCATATCATTCCCCCTTTCTTCGAAAGGATTTGTCCTCAAATCGGCTCCATCATCTTTATCACCTATATCAAACAAAGACAAGTCACTAACATTGAAAGTAGCACTAACATTGCCATACTCACTTGGAAGTTCTAGCTTGTAGGCATTGTTGTTGATGCATTGAAGCACTGTAAAAGGACCATCTCCTCTTGGCATAAGCTTTGATTTCCTTTGGTTAGGAAATCTTTCCTTCCTCAAGTGCACCCACACCCAATCTCTGGGCTCAAAAATGACTTGCTTCCTCCCTTTATTGTGTTGCTTTTCATATTAGAGTGTCTTCTTCTCAATGTTTGCACGCACCTTCTCATGCAAAGTCTTGATGAACTCAGCTTTTTGTTTCCCCTCTAGATTAGCTTTTTGCTAAAGAATGCTATAGGCTTGCCTTCTTGCATCAAAACTCCTCCAATACCTATACCACTTGCATCGCACTCAATCTCAAAAGGTTTAGTAAAATTTGGCAAAGATAACAAGGGTGCAGAACTTAATTTATCTTTTAGCAAGTTAAAAGCCTCATCTTGTTCAATTCCCCACTTAAAACCAACATTCTTTTTTATGCATATAGTTAAAGGTGCAGCTATGGTAGAAAATTTTTTAATGAACCTTTTATAAAAGCTAGCTAAACCATGAAAGCTTCTTGCATCACTTACACTTATGGGTGTTGGCCATTCTCTAATTACTTTTACCTTTTCTTGATCAACATGAATGCCCTTGTCATTGACAATATATCTAAGAAAAGTAATTTCATTAGTGAAAAAAAAGCATTTCTTTATATTAGCTTACAACTTCTCTTCTCTAAGCACATAAAAAACACAAGTCAAATGTTGTACATGCTCATCTAAATTTTTGCTATAAACCAAGATATCATCAAAATAGACAACAACAAACCTATGAATGCTCTTAAAACATTATTCATCAATCTCATGAAAGTGCTTGGTGCATGAGTTAAACCAAAAGGCATTACTAACCACTCATATAAACCATTTTTAGTTTTAAAAGTTGTTTTCCATTCATCGCCTTCTCTCATTCTAATTTGATGATAACCAGATTTCAAATTAATTTTTGAAAATAAATATGAACCATGCAATTCATCCAACATGTCATCTAGCCTAGGAATGGGATGTCTATACTTCACCGTGATTTTATTGATGGTATGACAATCAACACACATCCTTCAAGTTCCATCTTTCTTAGGCACTAACAAGACGGGTATGGCACATGGACTCATGCTTTCACGAACATAACCCTTCTCCATAAGCTCACTCACTTGCTTTTGGATTTCCTTGGTCTCTTTTGGATTACATCTATATGCTGGTCTATTTGGAATGCTTGCTCCGAGTATGAAATCAATTTGGTGCTTAATGCATCTTTTAGGTGGCAAACCATTTGGAATTTCTTCTGGAAATAAATCTTCATAAACTTGCAAAAGATGAATAACAACACTAGGCAAACCATTGGTTATTTCATTAGAAATATGCAAAATTTCCCTGTACATAAGTACAAGCATGTGTTGCCTCAAAAGCATAGCTTCCTTCACATCACTCATTTTTGCATAAACACTCATTTTTCTTTCATTTCAACATTTCTTGTGTTCAAACAAGTGTAAATGTGCACAAATTGTGCATTCAATTAAATCAATTTGATTTATGAGTTTGGAATGTTGGAATATGATTTTAGGATGTTCAATAAGCAATTGGAACATTGGATAATTTGTTCTATACCATTGTGCACAAATTTGCATGAGTTCAAATTTTTTCGTTCAAAAATGCGCAAACGTGCATAGATTATGCATTTAGTTTTTTCAGTTATATTCACGAGTTTTGCATGCTAGAATATATTCTTAGTAGAGTGAATATGCAATTGGAACATTAGATAACATGTTTAAAATCATTTATGCACAAATTTGCACTAGTTCATATTTTATGTTCAAACATGCACAAATGTGTTGAAATTGTGCATTCAATTAAATCAATTTGGTTTATGAGTATGAAAATATGGAATATGATTTTAGGATATTCAATATAAAATTTGCACATTTGATAACATGTTCAAAACCATTGTCCGCAAATTTGCATGAGTTTAAATTTTCCATTCAAGCATACGCAAACGTGTATAAATTATGCATTCAGTTTTGTCAATTATATTCATAAGTTTTGCATGCTAGAATATGTAATTTGTATTGTGAATATGCAATTGGAACATTGGATAAGATGTTGAAAACCATTTGTGCACAAATTTGCATAAGTTCAAGTTTTGCATTCAAATATGTGCAAATGTGCACAAATTGTGCATTCAATTAAATCAATTTGATTTATGAGTTTGTAATGTTGGAATATGATTTTAGGATTTTTAATATGCAATTGGAAAACATTGGATAACATGTTCAAAACCATTTGTGCACAAATTTACATGAGTTTAGGTTTTGCACTTTAACATGCGTGATGTGTAGAAATTGTACATTTAGTTAAATCTAATTGATTTATGAGTTTTTAATGATGGAATATGATTCTAGGATATTCAATATGCAACTAGAACATTGGATAACATGTTTAAAACCTTTTGTGCCCAAATTTGCACGAGCTCACATGTTGCATTCAAACATATGTAAATGTGCAAAACTGTGCATTCAAATAAATCAAATTGATTTAAGAGTTTGGAATGTTGGAATAAGATTTCAAGATGTTCAATATGCAATTGTAACAATGGCTGACTTGTTGAAAACCATTTTTGCATAAATTTGAACAAGTTAATATTTTGAGTTCAAACATGTACAAACGTACACAAATTATGCATTTAATTACGTCAATTATATTCACGAGCTTAGCATGCTAGAATATGTACATAGTATTTTGACTAAGAAATTGGAACATTGGATAACATGTTGAAAATCATTTGTGTACAAATTTGCATGAGTTCAGGTTTTGCATTCAAACATGCGTAAATGTGCATAAATTGTTCATTCAATTAAATCAATTTAATTTATGAGTTTTAAATGTTGGAATATGACATTAGGATGTTGAAAATTCAATTTGAATAATGAAAAACATGTTTAAAACCATTGTGCGTAAATTTGCATTAGTTCACTTTTTGCGTTCAAACATGCACAAACGTGCACAAATTGTGCATTCAATTTTTTCAATTATATTCATGAGTTTAGCATGCTAGAATATGTACTCTATATTGTAAATATGCAATTGGAACCTTGGATAAGATATTGAAAACCATGTGGGCACAAATTTGCACGAGTTTAAGTTTTGTGTACAAACGTGTACAAATGCACACAAATTGCGCATGCAATTAAATCAATTTGATTTATGAGTTTGGAATGTTGGAATATAATTTTAGGATGTTCAATATGCAATTGGAACATTGGATAACATGTTCAACACCATTGTGTGGAAATTTGCATGAGTTCGAATTTTGCGTTCAAATATGCGCAAGTGCATTCAAGCATGTCAATTATATTCATGAATTTAGCATGCTAGAATATGTACTAATTATTATGAATATGCAATTGGAACATTGGATAACCTATTGCACGAGTTCAAGTTTTGCATTCAAACATGCGAAACTGTGCATTCAATTAAAACAATTTAATTTATGAGTTTGAAATGTTGGAATATGATTTTAGGATGTTAAAAATGCAATTTGAACATTGGACAACATGTTTAGAACCATTGTCTCAAATTTTTCCTTCAAACATGCACAAATTGTGCATTCAATTTTATTAATTATATTCATGAGTTTAGCATGCTAGAATATGTGCTTAGTATTATGAATATGCAATTGCAACATTAGATAAGATGTTGAAAACCATTTGTGCATAAATATGCATGAGTTTAGGATTTGTGTTTAAACAAGTGAAAATGTGCACAAATTGTGCATTCAATTAAATCAATTTGATTTATGAGTTTTGAATGTTGGAATATGATTTTAGGATGTTCAATATGCAATTGGAACATCGGATAATATGTTCAACACCATTATGCACAAATTTGCATGAGTTTAAATTTTTCTTTCATATTGCACACATGCAATTATATTCATGAGTTCAGCATGCTAGAATATGAACTTATTATTGTGAATATGCAATTGGAACATTAGATAACCTATTGAAGACCATTTGTCCAAAAATTTGTACGAGTTCAAGTTTTGCATTCAAACATGTGAAAATATGCATAAATTGTCCATTCAATTAAATCAATTTGATTTATGAGTTTGAAATGTTGGAACATGATTTTAGGATGTTAAAAATGCAATTTGAACATTGGATAACATGTTCAAAACCATTGTGCACAAATTAGCATGTGTTCACTTTTTGAGTATAAATATGCACAAACGTGCACAAATTTTGCTTTTAATTTCTTCAATTATATTCACTAGTTTAGCATGCTAGAATATATTCTTATTACTATGAATATGCAATTGGAGCATTAGATAACATGTTTAAAACCATTTATGCACAAATTTGCACTAGTTTGTATTATACGTTCAAATGTGCACAAATTGTGCATTCAGTTAAATCAATTTGATTTATGAGTATGGAAAGATGTAATATGGTTTTAGGATATTCAATATAAAATTTTCACATTGGATAACATGTTCAAAACCATTGTCCGCAAATTTGCTTGAGTTCAAATTTTTCGTTCACGCATGTGCAAACATGCATAAATCGTGCATTCAATTTTATCAATTATATTCAAAATTTTAGTATTCTAGAATATGTACTTTGTATTATGAATATGCAATTGGAACATTAGGTAAGATGTTGAAAACCATTTGTGCACAAATTTGCGTGAGTTCAAGTTTTGCGTTCAAACATGTACAAATGTGCACAAATTATGCATTCAATTAATTGAATTTGATTTATGAGCTTGGAATGTTGGAATATGATTTTAGTATGTTCAATATGCAATTGGATCATCAGATAATATGTTCAACACCATTGTGTGCAAATTTGCATTAGTTTGAATTTTGCATTCAAATATGTGCAAACCTACACAAATTGTGCATTCAATTATGTCAATTATATTTTTGAGTTTAGCATGCTAGAATATGTAATTATTATTATGAATATCCAATTGGAACATTGGATAACTTGTTGAAAACCATTTGTGCACAAATTTGCATGAGTTTAAGTTTTACATTTAGACATGCGAAAATGTGCACAAATTGTGCGTTCAATTAAATCAATTTGATTTATGAGTTTGGAATATTGGAATATGGTTTTATGATTTTCAATATGCAATTGGAACATTGGATAACATGTTCAAAACCATTTGTGCACAAATTTACATGAGTTCAGGTTTTGCATTTTAACATGCGTGATGTGGAGAAATTATGCAGTCAATTAAATCTAATTGATTTATGAGTTTGGAATGATGGAATATGATTCTAGGATATTCAATATGCAATTGTAACATTGGATAATATGTTTAAAACCTTTTGTGCCCAAATTTGCACGAGCTCACATTTTGTATTCAAACATGTGCAAATGTGCAAAATTGTGCATTCAAATAAATCAAACTGATTTAAGAGTTTAGAAAGTTGGAAAAAAATTTTAGGATGTTTAATATTCAATTGGAACATTGGATAACATGTTCAATACCATTGTGTGCAAATTTTTATGATTTTGAATTTTGTGTTCAAATATGCGTAAGTGCATTCGATTATGTCAATTATATTCATGAGTTTAGCATGCTAGAATATGTACTTATTATTATGAATATGCAATTGGAATATTGGATAACCTGTTGAAAACTATTTGTGCATAAATTTGCATGAGTTCAAGTTTTGAATTTAAACATACGAAAAATGCACAAATTATGCATTCAATTGAATTAATTTAATTTATGAGTTTGAATTGTTGGAATATAATTTTAGGATGTTAAAAATTCAATTTGAACATTGGATTACACGTTCAAAACCATTGTCTAAAAATTTGCATGAGTTCAAATTTTCCCTTCAAACATGCGCAAACGTGCACAAATTATTCATTCAATTTTGTCAATTATATTCATGAGTTTAGCATGCTAGAATATGTACTTAGTAATGTGAATATCCAATTGGAACATTGGATAAGATGTTGAAAACCATTTATGCATAAATTTGCACGAGTTCAGGTTTTGTATTCGGACATGTGCAAATGTGCAAAATTGTACATTCAAATAAATCAAATTAATTTAAGAGTTTAGAATGTTGGAATAATAGTTTAGGATGTTCAGTATGCAATTGTAACATTGGATGACTTGTTCAAAACCATTTTTGCATAAATTTTCAAAATTTAATATTTTGGGTTCAAACATGCACAAACGTGCACAAATTATACATTCGATTACATCAATTATACTCATGAGTTAGCTTGCTAGAATATGTACAAAGTATTGTGACTATAAAATTGGAACAATGGATAACATGTTGAAAATCATTTGTGTACAAATTTGCACAAGTTCATGTTTTGCGTTCAAACATGCCTAAATGTGCAAAAATTGTTCATTCAATTAAATCAATTTAATTTATGAGTTTCAAATGTTGGAATATGATATCAGGATGTTCAAAACCATTGTGCACAAATTTGTAAAAGTTCACTTTTTGCGTTCAAACATGCACAAACGTGTAGAAATTGTGCATTCAATTTTATCAATTATATTCATGAGTTTAGCATGCTAGAATATGTACTTTGTATTATGAATATGCAATTGGAACATTGGATAAGATCTTGAAAACCATTTGTGCACATATTTGCACGAGTTCAAGTTTTATGTTTAAGCATGCGCAAATGTGCACAACTTGTGCATGCAATTAAATCAATTTGATTTATAAGTTTGGAATGTTGGAATATAAATTAGGATGTTCAATTTGTAATTGGAACAATGGATATTATATTCAACACCATTGTGCGCAAATTTGCATGAGTTTGAATTTTACGTTCAAATATGTGCAAGTGCATTCAATTATGTCAATTATATTCATGAGTTCAACATACTAGAATATGTTCTTATTATTGTGAATATGCAATTGTAACATTGGATAACCTATTGAAAACCATTTGTCTACAAATTTGCACAAGTTCAAGTTTTGCATTCAAACTTGCAAAAATGTGCACAAATTGTGCATTCAATTAAATCAATTTAATTTATGAGTTTGAAATGTTGGAATATGATTTTAGGATGTTAAAAATGCAATTTGAACATTGGATAACATGTTCAAAACCATTGTGCATAAATTAGCATTAGTTCACTTTTTACGTTCAAACATGCACAAACATGCACAGACTGTGGTTTTAATTTTGTTAATT
The DNA here is from genome assembly GCA_947683625.1 of Mallotus nudiflorus. NCBI lineage: Eukaryota > Viridiplantae > Streptophyta > Magnoliopsida > Malpighiales > Euphorbiaceae > Mallotus > Mallotus nudiflorus. The sequence continues at coordinate 142,697 of CANTUR010000088.1, read as the reverse complement.
AGATTGATGAGTTTAGCATGCTAGAATATATTCTTAGTATTATGAATATGCAATTGGAACATTAAATATCATGTTTAAAACCATTTATGGACAAATTTGCACAATTTCATATTTTACGTTAAAATATGCACAAATTGTGCATTCAATTAAATCAATTTGATTTATGAGTACAAAAAGATGGAATATGATTATAGGATATTCAATATGAAAATTTACACATTGGATAACATTGTGTGCAAATTTGCATGAGTTTGAATTTTACGTTAAAATATGTGCACGTGCATTCAATTATGTCAATTATATTCATGAGTTCAACATGCTAGAATATGAATTTATTATTGTGAATATGCAATTGTAACATTGGATAACCTGTTGATGACCATTTGTCCACAAATTTGCACAAGTTCAAGTTTTGCCTTTAAACTTGCGAAAATATGCTGAAATTGTGCATTCAATTAGATCAATTTCATTTATGAGTTTGAAATGTTGGAATATGATTTTAGGATGTTAAATATGCAATTGGAACATTGGATAATATGTTCAACACCATTGTCTGCAAATTTGCATTACTTCGAATTTTGCATTCAAATATGCGCAAACATGCATAAAATGTGCATTCAATTATATCAATTATATTCATGAGTTTAGCATGCTAGAATATGTACTTATTATTATGAATATGAAATTAGAACATTGGATAATATGTTCAAAACCATTTGTGCAAAAACTTACACGAGTTCAGGTTTTGCATTTTAACATTCGCAATGCAAAAAAATTGTGCATTCAATAGAATCTAATTGATTTATGAGTTTGGAATGATGGGGATTTTAGGATATTCAATATGCAATTAGAACATTGGATAACATGTTTAAAACCTTTTGTGCCTAAATTTGCACGAGCTTACATTTTGCATTCAAACATGTGCAAATGTGCAAAAATGTGAATTTAAATAAATCAAATTGATTTAAGAGTTTAGAATGTTGGAATAAGATTATAGGATGTTCAATATGAAATTTTAACATTAGATGACTTGTTCAAAACCATTTTTGCATAAATTTGCACAAGTTAATATTTTGCGTTCAAACATGCGCAAGTGTGCACAAATTATGCATTCAATTACGTCAATTATATTCATGAGCTTAGCATGCTAGACTATGAAATTGGAACGTTGGATTACATGTTGAAAATCATTTGTGTACAAATTTGCACGAGTTTTGGTTTTGCATTAAAACATGCGCAAATGTGCATAAATTGTTCATTCAATTAAATCAATTTAATTTATGAGTTTTGAATGTTGGAATATGATATTAGGATGTTTAAAATGCAATTTGAACATTGGATAACAATTTCAAAACCATTGTGCGCAAATTTACATGAGTTCACTTTTTGCATTCAAGTATGCACAAGCGCATTCAATTATGCCAATTATATTCATGAGTTCATCATGCTAGAATATGTACTTATTATTGTGAATATGCAATTGGAACATTGGATAACCTATTGAAAACCAACTGTCCACAAATTTGCACGAGGTCAAGTTTCATATTCAAACGTGTGAAAATTTGCACAAATTGTGCATTCAATTAAATCATTTTGATTTATGAGTTTGAATTATTGGAATATGATTTTAGGATGTTAAAAATGTAATTTGAGCATTGGATAACATGTTCAAAACCATTGTGCACAAATTTGCATAAGTTCACTTTTTGCATTCAAACATTCGCAAATGTGCACAAACTGTACTTTGAATTTTGTCAATTATATTCATGGGTTTAGCATGATAGAATATATTCTTAGTATTATGAATATGCAATTGGAACATTAGATAACATGTTTAAAACCGTTTATGCACAAATTTGCACTAGTTCATATTTACATTCAAACATGCACAAATGTGTACAAATTGTGCATTCAATTAAATTAATTTGATTTATGAGTTCAGAAAGATGGAATATGATTTTAGGATATTCAATATGAAATTTGCACATTGGATAACATGTTCAAAACCATTGTCCGTAAATTTGCATGCGTTAATATTTTCCATTCAAACATGCGCAAATGTGCACAAATTGTGCATTCAATTTTGGCAATTATATTAATGAGTTTAGCATTCTAGGATATGTACCTTGTATTATGAATATGCAATTGGAAAATTGGATAAGATGTTGAAAACCATTTGTGCATAAATTTGCATGAGTTCAAATTTTGCATTCAAACATATGCAAATGTGCACAAATTATGCATTCAATTAAATCAATTTGATTTATGATTTTGGAATTTTGGAATATGATTTTAGGATTTTCAATATGAAATTGGATCATTGGATAATATATTCAACACCATTGTGCATAAATTTGCATTAGTTCAAATTTTGTGTTCAAATGTGTGCAAACCTGCACAAATTGTGCATTCAATTATGTCAATTATATTCTTAAGTTTATCATGATAGAATATGTACTTTGTATTGTGAATATACAATTGGAATATTGGATAAGATGTTGAAAACCATTTGTGCACAAATTTGAATAAGTTTAGGTTTTGCATTCAAACATGTGCAAATGTGAACAAATTGTGCATGCAATTAAATCAATTTGATTTATGAGTTTGGAATGGTGTCATATGATTTTAGGATGTCCAATATGCAATTATAACATCTGATAACATGTTAAAAACAATTGTTTGCAAATTGGTATGAGTTCAAATTTAGCGTTCAAACATGTTCAAACGTGTAAAAATCATGCATTCAAATGTACATAGTATTATGAATATGCAATTGGAACATTGGATAAGATGTTGAAAACCATTTGTGCACAAATTTGCACGAGTTCATGTTTTGGGCTTAAACATGTGCAAATGTGAACAAATTGTGCATTCAATTAAATCAATTTGATTTATGTGTTTGGAATGTTGTCATATGATTTTAGGATGTTCAATATGCAATTGGAACATTGGATAATATGTTCAACACCATTGTGCGCAAAATTTTCATGAGTTCAAATTTTGCGTTCAAATATATGCAAATGTGCACAAATTGTGCATTCAATTATGTCAATTATATTCATGAGTTTAGCTTTCTAGAATATGTACTTATCATTGTAAATATGTAATTGGAACATTGGATAACCTGTTGAAAACCATTTGTGAACAAATCTACAAGAGTTCAAGTTTTGCATTCAAACGTGTGAGAATGTGCAGAAATTCTACATTCAATTAAATCAATTTGATTTATAAGTTTGGAATGTTGGAATATGGTTTTAGGATGTTCAATATGCAATTGGAACATTAGATAACATGTTCAAAACCATTTGTGGATAAATTTACATAAGTTCAGGTTTTGCATTTTAACATGCGCAATGCAAACAAATTGTGCTTTCAATTAAATCTAATTAATTTATGAGTTTGGAATGATGGAATATGATTTTGGGATATTCTATATGCAATTGGAATATTGGAATATTGGATAACATGTTTAAAACCTTTTGTGCCCAAATTTGCACGAGCTCACATTTTGCTTTCAAACATGTGTAAATGTGCAAAACTGTGCATTCAAATAAATGAAATTGATTTAAGAGTTTGGAATGTTGGAATAAGATTTTAGGATGTTCAATATGAAATTTTAACATTCGATGACTTATTGAAAACCATTTTTGCATAAATTTGCACAAGTTCATATTTTGCGTTCAAACATGCAGAAACGTGCACAAGTTGTGCATTCAATTACATCAATTATATTCATGAGCTTAGCATGCTAGAATATGTACATAATATTGTGACTAGGCAATTGGAACATTGGATAACATGTTGAAAACCATTTGTGGACAAATTTCCATGAGTTCAGGTTTTGCATTCAAACATGAGCATATGTGCATAAATTGTTCATTCAATTAAATCAATTTGATTTATGAGTTTCAAATGTTGGAATATGATATGAGGATGTTCAAACTGAAATTTGAACATTGGATAACATATTTAAAACTATTGTATGCAAATTTGCATGAGTTCACTTTTTGTGTTCAAACATGCGCAAACGTGCACAAATTGTGCATTCAATTTTTTCAATTATATTCATGATTTTAGCATGCTAGAATATATATTTGGTATTGTGAATGTGAAATTGGAACATTAGATGATATACTCAAAACCATTTGTGCACAAATTTGCACGAGTTCATGTTTTTTGTTCAAACATGCACAAATGTGTACAAATTGTGCATTCGATTAAGTCAAATTTAATTTATGAATTCAAAAATATGGAATATTATTTTAGGATATTCTATATGCAATTTGCACATTGGAAAACATGTTCAAAACCATTATTCACAGATTTGCATGTGTTCAAATTTTGCATTCAATTTTGTCAATTATATTCATGAGTTTAGCATGCTAGAATATGTACTTAGTATTATCAATTTGCAAATGGAACATTGGACAAGAGTTTGTGCAGAAATTTGCATGAGTTCAGGTTTTTGTGTTCAAACATGTAAAAATGTTCATAAATTGTGCATTCAATTAAATCAATTTGATTTATGAGTTTGAAATGTTGGAATATGATGTTAGAATGTTAAATATGCAATTAGAACATTGCATAATATGTTCAACACCATTGTGCGCAAATTTGCATGAGTTCAAGTTGTGCGTTCAAATATGCGCAAAAGCACATAAATTGTGCATTCAATTATGTCAATTTTATTCATGAGTTTAGCATGCTAAAATATGTACTTGTTATTGTGAATATGCAATTGACATATTGGATAACCTATTGAAAAGCATTTGTGTGCAATTTGGCACGAGTTCAAAGTCTGCATTCAAACATGTGAAAATGTGCACAAATTATGCATTCAATTAAATCAATTTGATTTATGAGTTTGAAATGTTGGAATATGATTTTAGGATGTTCAAAATACAATTTGATCATTGCATAACATGTTCAAAACCATTATGCTCAAAGTAGCATGAGTTCACTTTTTGTGTTCAAACATGTACAAATGTGCACAGATTGTGCTTTCAACTTTGTCAATTATATTCATGAGTTTAGCATAGTAGAATATATGCTTAATATTATGAATATCCAATTGGAACATTAGATAATATGTTTAAAACCATTTATGCAGAAATTTGCACGAGTTCATGTTTTGTGTTCAAACATGCACAAATTGTGCATTCAATTAAATCAATTTGAGTTATGAGTTCAGAAAGATGGAATATGATTTTAGCATATTCAATATGCAATTTGCACATTGGATAACATGTTCAAAACCATGGTCCACAAATTTTCATGAGTTCAAATTTTTCATTCAAACATGCGCAAATGTGTATAAATTGTGCATTCAATTTTGTCAATTACATTCATGAGTTTAGCATGGTAGAATATGTGCTTAGTATGTGCTTAGTATTGTGAATATGCAATTGGAACATTGGATAAGATGTTGAAAACCATTTGTGCAAAAATTTGCACGAGTTTAGGTTTTGCATATGAACATGCGTGATGGGAATTGTAGGTTTCATCAATTAACTCCCCAATAGCAAGAATACTATGATAAGTTGAATTAGAAGAAAACTAGAACTTACCAATTTAACCCACAAATTCGAATCATTCAAAGATTGAAGTAAGAAGATAGATGCTACTTAACCCCTTTACTAATAAGGATAAAGATACTAAGATAGACTTTGAATTTCCTCTTATGCCATAAACAAGAAAGTTTGATAAATAATAAGAAAATAAAGATTTAGATTTTAACACCATAAGCTAGAATAAAGCTTGATAAGTCACAAAGTTCAAGCAAGAAATTAAAGAAAAAATTCCTCACAATAAAACTCAAACAAAGTTATAATTCATATATCAAATTCAATCATGCTCTAAAAGAAAGAAAAGGACTTGTTTATATAGAGTACAAGTCCATGCACACACTACTAAAATAGACTCACACACATAGGATTACTTTTACTCTTAAATGGCCTTAATAACCACTACCCACATTAATAGCCATTACTTGGTATTAATTACCCCATTAACTTGTATATGGTGGCTCTTAATAGCCACTACCCACATTAATAGCCATTACTTGGTATTAATTACCCCATTAACTTATATATGGTGGCTACATGTAACCCTAATTTTTATTAACACAAAAATAAGTTAAATATTATTCCTTGGGCCTCAATGGATGCCTTATTAGGTTGAAAATATTAGGCTTTCCAAATGTCCCTAATTAAACCCAATATGGCTTCTTAAAGCTTCTTGGATTTGGACCTTGTGATTGGGCCTTCTTGTACAATTAATGGATCTTGGATCTCTTTATGCTTTGAACTTGGATTCACATCATTCCCCTTTTCTTCAAAAGGATTTGTCCTCAAATTAGCTCCATTATCTTTATCACCTACATCAAACAAAGACAAGTCATTAACATTGAAAGTAGCACTAACATTGCCATACTCACTTGGAAGTTCTAGCTTGTAGGCATTGTTACTGATGCGTTGAAGCACTTTAAAAGGACCATCTCGTCTTGGCATAAGCTTTGATTTCCTTTGGTTGGGAAATCTTTCCTTCCTCAAGTGCACCCACACCCAATCTCTGGGCTCAAAAATGACTTGCTTCCTCCCTTTGTTGTGTTGCTTTTCATATTGGAGTGTCTTCTTCTCAATGTTTGCACGCACCTTCTCATGCAAAGTCTTGATGATCTCAGCTTTTTGTTTCCCCTCTATATTAGCTTTGTCCAATGGCAATGGTAGCAAATCTAATGGAGTCAATGGGTTGAATCCATACACAACTTCAAATGGTGAGCAATTTGTTGAACCATGCACATTCCTATTGTAAGCAAATTCCATATGTGGCAAACATTCTTCCCAATTCTTCATATTTCTTTGGATGACAGCCCTCAAAAGTGTTGAAAGTGTCCTATTGACCACCTTCGTTTGTCCATCCATTTGTGGATGACAAGTTGTAGAATACAAAAGCTTTGTCCCCATCTTTCCCCAAAGAGTCTTCCAAAAGTGACTTAGGAATTTGACATCCCTATCACTCACAATGGTCTTTGGCACTCCATGTAGCCTTGAAGAATAGATTGGCAATATGGGTTGTATCATCCATCTTGTAACATGGAATAAAATGTGCCATTTTGCTAAACCTGTCCACAACAACAAAAATGGAATATCTCTCTCCCTTATACCGAGGTAATCCTAAAATAAAATCCATAAAAATGTCTACCCAAGGTTCATTTGGTATGGTAAGAGGTGTATACAGACCATGAGGCATTGCTTTGGATTTGGCTTGTTTGCAAGTAATGCATTTCTCATAAATTCTCTCAATGTCCCTTTTCATGTGTGGCCAAAAGAAATGGTCACCCAACACATCCAAAGTTTTCTTAATCCCAAAATGCCCCATTAAACCTCCACTATGTGCCTCTCTCACAAGTAACTCTCTCAAAGAACTTTGTGGCACACACAATTTGTTTTCCTAAAAAAGAAAACCATCAAACTTATAGAACTTATCAAAACCCCCTTTCTCATATGCCCCATAAACATTAGCAAAATTAGGATCATTAGAATAAAGATCTTTGATGTATTCAAATCCTAATTATTTTGCATCAAGTTTAGAGATCAAGGCATACCTTCTTGACAATGCATCAGCCACCACATTTTCTTTCCCTTGCTTGTACTTAATGATGTATGGAAAGGATTCAATGACTTTCACCCATTTTGCATGTCTCTTGTTGAGCTTTCCTTATCCTTTGAGATACTTCAAGGACTCATGGTTAGTGTGAATTATGAATTCTTTGTAACCAAGGTAATGCTGTCGTGTCTTTAGAACCCTAACCAATGCATAGAACTCCTTGTCATATGTAGGGTAGTTTAGACTTGCTCCACTTAGCTTTTCGCTAAAGAATGCTATGGGCTTGCCTTCTTGCATCAAAACTCCTCCAATACCTATGCCACTTGCATCACACTCAAGCTCAAAAGGTTTAGTAAAATTTGGCAAAGATAACAAGGGTGCAGAACTTAATTTGTCTTTTAGCAAGTTAAAAGCCTCATCTTGTTCAATTCCCCACTTAAATCCAACATTCTTTTTTATGCATTCAGTTAAAGGTGCAGCTATAGTAGAAAATTTTTTAATGAACCTTCTATAAAAGCTAGCTAAACCATGAAAGCTTCTTGCATCACTTACACTTGTGGGTGTTGGCCATTCTCTAATTACTTTTACCTTTTCTTGATCAACATGAATGCCCTTGTCATTGATAATATATCCAAGAAAAGTAATTTCATTAGTGCAAAAAAAGCATTTCTTTATATTAGCATACAACTTCTCTTCTTTAAGCACCTCAAAAACACAAGTCAAATGTTGTACATGCTCATCTAAATTTTTGCTATAAACCAAGATATCATCAAAATAGACAACAACAAATTTGCCTATGAATGCTCTTAAAACATGATTCATCAATCTCATGAAAGTTCTTGGTGCATTAGTTAAACCACCAAAAGGCATTACTAACCACTCATATAAACCATGTTTAGTTTTAAAAGCTGTTTTCCATTCATCACCTTCTCTCATTCTAATTTGATGATAACCAAATTTCAAATCAATTTTTGAAAAAAAATATGAACCATGCAATTCATCCAACATGTCATCTAGCCTAGGAATGGGATGTCTATACTTCACTGTGATTTTGTTGATGGCACGACAATCGACACACATCCTCCAAGTTCCATCTTTCTTAGGCACTAACAAGATGGGTACGGCACATGGACTCATGCTTTCATGAACATAACCCTTCTCCATAAGCTCACTCACTTGCTTTTGGATTTCCTTGGTCTCTTCCGGATTACATCTATATGCTGGTCTATTTGGAATGCTTGCTCCGAGTATGAAATCAATTTGGTGCTCAATGCCTCTTTTAGGTGGCAAACCATTTGGAATTTCTTCTAGAAATAAATCTTCATAAACCTGCAAAAGATCAACAACAACACTAGGCAAACCATTGGTTATTTCGTTACAAATATGCAAAATCTCCTTATACATAAGTACAAGCATGTGTTGCCTCAAAAGCATAGCTTCCTTTATTGGAATTCATGATACAAACACAGCGAAAAAATTAAAATTTTATCACATACCCAAGCCTGGATCCATGTAATTCAACTACTTGATCAAATCTAGGATTTCAAGAATCTCACCAAAACGTAGAAGAGGCAAGATTTTTTTGAAGGATGAGAGGAGGTTCACACTGGTGACACCTTACCTTGAGCTTTTTGGCTTGGTTGTTCAAATTAAGACATCTCCAAAAGGATGCGTCCTCTATAGGTATCCACACGAACAACCCTTCACAAAATGAATTGGAGTGTGTGTGCTAGCAACCTCCTTGATTGTCTCATAAATCAAGAACAAAAGAAAAAACTCTGTCTTTGTTTTCTAAGGAGAAAGAAAATGAATTTTGAGGCAGAAAAACCAGTGTATGAAACCCTAGAGAATATAACATATTTATAGACTCCAAATTAGGGTTTCACTTACCAATGATCTTTTGGTAATTTCTATTTATTATATTCTGATTTTGTTTAAAAATAAATTAGAAATAATATCTTATTTATTTATTTATTTAAAATAACATTTATCTTAAATAAATAAATAAAACACTTTAATTATTTATTTCCACAGAGTTTATTTTGGGCTTATTAAAACCATATTCGTTTTGGGCTTGTTCTAAGTGTGTGACCTTATAGGTTCACATAACATTGGTAGTGGGCCTAAATCTCTATTTAGGCCTACAAGTCATAAGTGGCCTCTAGCAAGACATTATGACTACCCAAGTCATGTGAAGTCAATAATCCGACATAACCTAATTACAATGAATTTTATTGTCCTTTTATCACATGATATCTTAATTGAACATAAGGCATAGAATGTCAACCTTATATAGTTCAATATTATGACTTGATCCCAAGTAGACTGAAAATGATAACTCTTTATCAATTCATTTCAGCATGGCCATGCAATTTTCTTCAGTCTGTCTCATCAAGGGGCCCATAGATATCTTTCTCATATTAATGAGGGATAAATTCCTTCTGAATCACTCACATTCCTCACATAACTAATTTCATATCCAACGACATTCCAATTTAATTGTCCGGTTAAAGACAATGTTAGAATGTGTCAAAACATAAAATAGCTATGTAGAAATCCATGATGATTTCAAGGTCAAAGGACTGAAATAAAATTACTGTGATGAGAAATACTTATGACAATAATCTATGTAGTATTCTCATAGTGGGTCAATCAAGTACATGATCTCTCATCATGTACCTATGATTTGACTTAATATCTCATATTCATGATTAGTAAAACATAACCATCAGTCAACATCATACTAGCCTTAATACTTTAATATTTATATAATGAGTAAATGGCTAGGGATAATTAGAATAGAACTCTTATTTTAATCTAAGGGTTTTACTATCAAGTCACATACTTGATGGCCTTAGTAAGAATTAACCATTCATATAATTATCATAAAATCAAATGATAATGAAATATCTCTTTATTAATAAAATAATAAAGTCAATGCATAATCAAATGATTGACCTAGTGCATACCACTAACATGCTTCACATCACTCATTTTTGCATAAACACTCATTTTTCTTTCATTTGAACCTTCCTTGTTTTCTCTCACCATGTGTTTCCCATTTTGGACAAGAGAATTGGAATTTTTAGTTTCACTCATCTCACCTTTTTCTTTACTCTCAAAGGTTTCCCTTCCCAAAGAGTTTCCCAATGAAGAACCCATTTCTTCATATTGTTGCTTGATGCGCATTTGGTCTTCAAAAATCTATTTTGGAGTTAATGGTCCAAGGTTAAACGTTTTTCCATCCATAGTCAAAGTATACATATTTTTGAATCCATCATGATTAGCCCTTCTATCATATTGCCAAGGTCTCCCCAACAACATATGTCTGGCCAACATTGGTAACACATCACACAACACCTCATCGTTATATCTACCAATTTGAAAAGAAACTAGAACTTGCTTATTTACCTTTACAAGTCCACTTTCATTAAGCCATTGCAACTTGTATGGTCTTGGGTGCTTGGTAGTAGGCAACTTCAATTTCTCCACTAGCAAAGTGCTTGCTACATTAGTACAACTTCCACTATCCACAATCATGTTGCACAACTTCTTAGAAATCAAACAATGAGTATGAAACAAATTTTCCCTTTGCTCCCTATGGACATCATGTTTATTTTGCAAACTCAATGTTCTTTGAACAACAAGATTATCTCCCTTAGCACATTCAACATCACTACAATCTTCTAAAGAAGGCATATCATCATCACTATCCCCCTCACTCTCTGACTCAATATCACCATCCCTTAGGATCATAGCTTTCTTATTTGGACATTCCCTAGCAATGTGCCCATGACCCAAACACTTAAAACATTTGATTCCCCTAGTTTGAGCTGGTTGAGTCTCACCCTTTCCCTTATTACCCAAGTCAATTTTAGGTTTAGTTTCTTCCACTTTTGACTTATTAAAAGGTTTATCATCCTTTTTCCCCTAAGAAGTTTTCCAATAAGAAGAAGAAGAACCCACATTTGGTTTAGAATCATACCTCTTTCCTTTCAATTGCCTTTCCACTTTCATGGCCAAATTCACCATATCTTCAATCTCCACACAATGTTGCAAATCAACAACATCAGCAATGTTTTTGTTTAACCCTCTCAAGAACCTTGCCATGGTAGCTTCATGATCTTCTACCACATTTGCTCTAATCACAGCCTTCTCCATTTCTTTGTGATACTCCTCCACACTCATGGATCCTTGAATTAGAGTTTGTAACCTTTGATGAAGTTCTCTATAGTAGTGGATTTGAACAAACCTCTTTCTCATGATTTGCTTCATTTCCCTCCAAGACTCCATGGGTCTTTCTCCATATTTACGTCTTTCCTTGCAAAATTGATCCCACCAAATAATTGCATAATCACTAAACTCAACAGTGGCAAGTTTTACCTTTTTTCTCCTCTAAATAATTATGACATTAGAAGATGAGTTCCACTTTTCTCTCCCATTCAAGGTACACATCTGGATCATTTCTTCCTTGGAATGAAGGAATCTTCATTTTGATGCTTCCAAGGTTGCGATCAACATCATCATTTGGACGTCCTCTCCTAGCTTGTCTCCTAGGATTGATTTGTTGTCCCACCAAGGTGACTTGATCATCATCCAAATCATCCTCTCCTTCATAGTCCTCTTGGTCAATTGGTGGATGTCTCCTTTGTCTAGGCTCTCCTTGTAATTGGTTAAGGATGCCATCATGCCTCTCCAATTTCTCATTAACTCCTGCCATCATGTTAAACATTCTTTCGAATTGTTATTACATAGCTTGAATCACATGATCATTTGTAGAAGAAGAACTTGTGTCTTTTGACATGATTGTAAAACCTAAAATTTTAACCAAAAAAAATAGAAAGAAACAATCTCACAACACTCCCTCGCGTGTTTCACTCAAAATTGATGTATACCACTCGTGTTTCCACTCAATTTTGGCTTTTTCTTTAATGATCTCACACTCTTGCCTTTTACCTCTCAAATTTGCCTTTTGATTTCTTAGATGAACTAAGTTTCTCAATCAAACAAAATTCAAGAATGTAGTAATCAATGTAAAAAAAAAAAGGTAGGATAACAAGAAAATAATAAGGTAGGCTTAAAGAAATGAACAATTTGTAACAAATAGGCTAATAGAAATGAAAAAACAAAGATAGATCATCAAAGAACACAAAGAGACATAATTAATAAAGATAGATCTCAATGGAATATGAAGAGTCAATTTTTTTTAATGTAAACTGAGATCTAACACAAGAATATCAAAGATAACATAATTTTTTTTATGGACGAATTTCTTTTATATATATATATATATGCACGACTTGAAAGGTATTATAAAAATCTCAAAGATAACAACTTTTTTTTATTTGCAAACAAAATTTTGAGATAAGAAGAATAAAGACAAAAAAATAACAAGAATAATAGATAGCAAGAAAGGTGCAAAATATAAGATGAACACAAGATATTGAGAACTAAACGATAGTTTTGGATATGCAAACCTCAATCTTGAGCCAATGCTCTGACACCACTTATGATGGGAATTGTAGGTTTCATCAATTAACTCCCCAATAGCAACAATACTATGATAAGTTGAATTAGAAGAAAACTAGAACTTACCAATTTAATCCACAAATTTGGATCGTTCAAAGATTGAAGTAAAAAGATAGATGCTACTTAACCCCTTTACCAACAAGGATAAAGATATTAAAATAGACTTTGAATTTCCTCTTATGCCATAAACAAGAAAGTTTGATAAATAACAAGAAAATAAATATTTAGATTTTGACACCACAAGCTGGAATAAAGCTTGATAAGTCACAAAGTTCATGCAAGAAATTAAAGACAAAATTCCTCACAATAAAACTCAAACAAAGTTATAATTCATATATCAAATTCAATCATGCTCCAAAAGAAATAAAAGGACTTGTTTATATAGAGTACAAGTCCATGCACACACTACTAAAATAGACTCACACACATAGGATTACTTTTACTCTTAAATGGCCTTAATAACCACTACCCACATTAATAGCCATTACTTGGTATTAATTACCCCATTAACTTGTATATGGTGGCTCTTAATAGCCACTACCCACATTAATAGCCATTACTTGGTATTAATTACCCCATTAACTTATATATGGTGGCTACATGTAACCCTAATTATTATTAACACAAAAATAAGTTAAATATTATTCCTTGGGCCTCCATGGATGCCTTATTGGGTCAAAATTCTTGGGCTTTCCAAATGTCCCTAATTAAACCCAATATGGCTTCTTAAAGCTTCTTGGATTTGGACCTTGTGATTGGGCCTTCTTATACTATTAGTGGATCTTGGATCTATTTAGGCTTTGAACTTGGATTCACATTAATGTGCAAATGTGCACAAGTTGTGCATTCAATTAAATCAATTTGATTTATGAGTTTGGAATGTTGGAATATGATTTTAGGATGTTCAATATGCAATTGTAGCATTGGATAATATGTTCAGCACCATTGTGAGCAAATGTGCATGAGTTCAAATTTTACGATCAAATATGTGCAAATGTGCACAAATTGTGCATTCAATTATGTCAATTATATTCATGATTTTAGCATGCTAAAACATGACTTACTATTGTGAATATGCTATTGGAACATTGGATAACCTATTGAAAACCATTTGTGCACAAATTTGCATGAGTTTAGGTTTTGCATTCAAATATATGAAAATGTGCACAAATTGTGCATTCAATTAAATCAGTTCAATTTATGAGTTTGGAATGTTAGAATATGGTTTTAAGATGTTCAATATACAATTGGAACAATGGATAACATGTTCAAAACCTTTTGTCGCTCAAATTTACACGAGTTCAGGTTTTACATTTTAACATGTGCAATGTGGACAAATTGTGCATTCAATTAAATCTAATTCATTTATGAGGTTGGAATGATGGAACATGATTTTAGGATATTCAATATGCAATTGGAACATTGGATAACATGTTTAAAACATTTTGTCCCAAAATTGGCACAAGCTCACATTTTCTGTTCAAATATGTGCAAATGTGCAAAACTGTGCATTTAAATAAGTCAAATTGATTTAAGAGTTTGGAATGTTGACTTAAGATTTTAGGATGTTCAATATGCAATTGTAACATTGGATGACTTATTCAAAACCATTTTTGCATAAATTAGCACAAGTTTATATTTTCCGTTGAAATATACGCAAACGTGCACAAATTGTGCATTCAATTATGTCAATTATTTTCATAAGCTTAGCATGCTAGAATATGTACATAGTATTATGACTATGCAATTGAAACATTGAATAACAGGTTGAAAACCATTTGTGTACAAATTTGCACGAGTTCAGGTTTTGCATTCAAACAGGCACTGGTGTGCATAAATTGTTCATTCAATTCAATCAATTTGATTTATGAGTTTCAAATTCTAGAATAAGATTGGATAACATGGTCAAAACCATTGTGCACAAATTTACATGAGTTCACTTTTTACGTTCAAACATGTGCAAACGTGCACAAATTGTGCATTCAATTTTATTAATTATATTTAGGAGTTTAGCATAATAGAATATGTACTTTGTATTTGTCAATATGCAATTGGAACATTGGATAAGATGTTGAAAACCATTTGTGCATAAATTTGCATAAGTTCAGGTTTTGCGTTCAAACAAGAGCAAAAGTGCACAAATTTTACATGCAATTAAATTAATTTGATTTATGAGTTTGGAATGTTGGAATATGATTTTAGGATGTTCAATATGTGATTGAAACATTCAATAATATGTTCAACATCATTGTGCGCAAATTTGCATTAGTTCAAATTTTTCATCCAAATATGCGTAAACGTGCATAAATTGTGCATTCAATTATGTCAATTATATTCATGAGTTTAGAATGCTAGAATATGTACTTTTATTATGAATATGCAATTGGAACATTGGATAACCTATTGAGAACCATTTGTACAGATTGTGCTTGAAATTTTGTCAATTATATTCACGAGTTTAGCATGCTAGAATATATACTTACTATTGTGAATATGCAATTGGAACATTAGATAACATGTTTAAAAACCATTTGTACACAAATTTGCACGAGTTCATGTTTTGCGCTCAAACATGCACAAATGTGCACAAATTGTGCATTCAATTAAATCATTTTGATTTATGAGTTTGAAAAGATGGAATATGATTTTAGGATATTCAATATGAAATTTGCATATTGGATAACATGTTCAAAACCATTGTTCAAAAAATTTCATGGGTTTAAATTTTGCATTCAGACATGTGCAAACGTGTACAAAATTTTGAATTCAATTTTTTTTAATTTTACTCATCAGTTTAGCATGGTAGAATATGTACTTAGTATTGTGAATATGTAATCGAAACATTGGATAAGATATTAAAAACCATTTGTGCACAAATTTGCACAAGTTCAGGTTTTGCATTCAAACATGTGTAAATGTGCACAAATTATGCATTCAATTAAATGAATTTGATTTATGAGTTTGGAATGTTGGAATATGATTTTACATTGTTCAATATGCAATTGGAACATTGGATAATATGTTCAACACCATTGTGCGCAAATTTGCATGTGTTCTAATTTTGCCTTTAAATATATGCAAATGTGTGCAAATTGTGCATTTAATTATCTCAATTATAATAATTAGTTTAGCATTCTAGAATATGTATTTATTATTGTGAATATGCAATTGGAAAATTGGATAACTTGTTGAAAACCATTTGTACAGAAATTTGCACGAGTTCAAATTTTGTATTCATACATGCAAAAATGTGCATAAATTGTGCATTCAATTAACTCAATTTGGTTTATGAGTTTGAAATGTTGGGATACGATTTTAGGATGTTCAAAATGCAATTTGAACATTGGATAACATGTTCAAAACCATTGTGCACAAATTAGCATTAGTTCACTTTTTGAGTTTAAACATGCGCACATGTGTACAAATTGTGCTTCCAATTTTATCAATTATATTGATGATTTTAGCATTCTAGAATATATAATTATTATTTTGAATATGCAATTGGAACATTGGATAAGATGTTGAAAACCATCTGTCCACAATTTTGCACAAGTTCAGGTTTTGCATATTCGAACAAGTGTAAATATGCACAAATTGTGCATTCAATTAAATAAATTTGATTTTTGAGTTTGGATTATTGGAAAATGATTTTAGGATGTTCAATATGCAATTGCAACATTGGATAATATGTTCAACACCGTTGTGCACAAATTTGCATTAGTTTGAATTTTGCATTTAAATATGCGTAAATATGCACAAATTGTGCATTCAATTATGTAAATTATATTCACAAGTTTAGCCTGATAGAATATGAACTTATTATTATGAATATGCAATTGGAACATTGGATAAAATGTTAAAAACCATTTGTGCACAAATTTGTACGAGTTCAGGTTTTGCGTTCAAACATGTGCAAATGTTCACAAATTGTGCATTCAATTAAATCAATTTGATTTTTGAGTTTGGAATGTTGAAATATAATTTTAGGACGTTCAATATGCAATTAGAACATTGGATAATATATTCAACACCATTCTGTGTAAATGTGCATGAGTTCAAATTTTGCGATCAAATATGCGCAAACATGTAGAAATTGTGCTTTCAAATATGTCAATTATATTCATGAGTTTAGCATGCTAGAAAATGTACTTATTATTGTGAATATGTAATTAGAACATGGTATAACCTATTGAAAACTATTTGTGCAAAAATTTGCACGAGTTCAAATTTTGCATTCAAACATGTGAAAATGTAAACAAATGGTGCATTCAATTAAATGAATTTGATTTATAAGTTTGAAATTTGGAATATGATTTTAGGATGTTCAAAATGCAATTTGACCATTGGATAACATGTTCAAAACCATTGTATACAAATTTGCATAAGTTTAGATTTTGCGTTCAAACATGCGCAAACGTGCACAAATTGTGCATTCAATTTTGTCAATTATATTCACGAGTTTAGCTTACTAGAATATGTACTTAATATTGTGAATATGTAATTGGAACATTGGATAAGATGTTGAAAACCATTTATTCACAAATTTGCACAAGTTCAGGATTTGTGTTCAAACATATGCAAATGTTCACAAATTGTGCGTTCAATTAAATCAATTTGATTTATGAGTTTGGAGTGTTGGAATATGATTTTAGGATGTTCAATATGCAATTGGAACATTGGATATTATGTTCAGCACCATTGTGCGCAAATGTGCATGAATTCAAATTTTGCGATCAAATATGTGCAAACATGCACAAATTGTGCATTCAATTATCTCAATTATATTCATGAGTTTAGCATGCTAGAATATGTACTAATTATTCTGAATATGCAATTGGAACATTGGATAACTTATTGAAAACCATTTTTGTAGAAATTTGCACGAGTTCAGGTTTTGTATTAAACATGCTAAAATGTGCACAAATTGTGCATTCAATTAAATCAATTTGATTTATGAGTTTGAAATGTTGGAATACGTTTTTAGGATGTTCAATATGCAATTAGAACATTGGATAATATGTTCAAAACCATTTGTGCACAAATTTATATGTGTTTAGGTTTTGCATTTTAACATGCGTAATGCGGACAAATTATGTATTGAATTAAATCTAATTGATTTATGAGTTTGGAATGATGGAATATGATTTGAGGATATTCAATATGCAATGGGAACATTGGATTTCATGTTTAAAACCTTTTGTGCCTAAATTTGCAAGAACTCACATTTTGCATTCAAACATGTGCAATTGTGCAAAACTATGCATTCATATAAATCAAATTGATTTAAGAGTTTGGAATGTTATAATAAGATTTTAGGATGTTCAATATGAAATTGTAACATTGGATGACTTGTTCAAAACCATTTTTGCATAAATTTGTACAAGTTCATGTTTTGCATTCAAATATGCACAAACGTGCACAAATTGTGCATTCAATTACGTCAATTATATTCACGAGCTTAGCATGCTAGAATATGTACACAGTATTGTAACTATGCAATTGGAACATTGGATAACATGATGAAAACCATTTATGTACAAATTTGCACGAGTTCAGGTTTTCCATTCAAACTTACATAAATGTCCATAAATTGTTCATTCAATTAAATCAATTTGATTTATGAGTTCTGAATGTTGGAATATGGTATTAGGATGTTCAAAATGCAGTTTGAACATTGGATAACATGTTCAATACCATTGTTCACAAATTTGCATGAGTTCACTTTTTGCGTTCGAACATGCACAAATTATGCATTCAATTTTATCAATTATATTCATGAGTTTAGCATGCTAGAATATTTACTTTGTATTGTCAATATGCAATTGGAAAATTGGATAAGATGTTGAGAATCATTTGTACACTAATTTGCACGAGTTCAGGTTTTGCGTTCAAACATGTGCAAATGTGCACAAATTTTGAATCCAATTAAATCAATTTGATTTATGAGTTTGGAATGTTGGAAAATGATTTTAGGACGTTCAATATGCAATCGCAATATTGGATAGTATGTTTAACACTATTGTGCACAAATTTGCATCAGTTCGAATTTTGCATTCAAATATACGCAAACGGGCATAAATTATGCATTCAGTTATATCAATTATATTCATAAGTTTAGCATGCTCAAATATGTACTTATTATTGTGAATATGCAATTGGAACATTGGTTAACCTCTTGAAAACCATTTGTGCACAAATTTTCACGAGTTCAAATTTTGCATTCAAACATGCGAAAATGTGCACAAATTGTGCATTCAATTAAATCAATTTGATTTATGTGTTTGAAATGTCAGAATATGATTTTTGTATGTTCAAAATGCAATTTGAACATTGGATAACATGTTCTGATGGGAATTGTAGGTTTCATCAATTAACTCCCCAATAGCAAGAATACTATGATAAGTTAAATTAGAAGAAAACTAGAAATTACCAATTTAATCCACAAATTCGGATCGTTCAAAGATTAAAGTAAAAAGATAGATGCTACTTAACCCCTTTACCAACAAGGATAAAGATACTAAGATAGACTTTGAATTTCCTCTTATGCCGTAAACAAGAAAGTTTGATAAATAACAAGAAAACAAAGATTTAGATTTTGACACCACAAGCTAGAATAAAGCTTGATAAGTCACAAAGTCCATGCAAGGAATTAAAGAAAAAATTCCTCACAATAAAACTCAAACAAAGTTATAATTAATATATCAAATTCAATCACGCTCCAAAAGAAAGAAAAGGACTTGTTTCTATAGAGTACAAGTCCATGCACACACTACTAAAATAGACTCACACACATAGGATTACTTTTACTCTTAAATGGCCTTAATAACCACTACCCACATTAATAGCCATTACTTGGTATTAATTACCCCATTAACTTGTATGTGGTGGCTACATGTAACCCTAATTGTTATTAACACAAAAACAAGTTAAATATTATTCCTTGGGCCTCCATGGATGCCTTATTGGGTTGAAATTCTTGGGCTTTCCAAATGTCCCTAATTAAACCCAATATGGCTTCTTGAAGCTTCTTGGATTTGGACCTTGTTGATTGGGCCTTCTTGTACTATTAATGGATCTTGGATCTCTTTAGGCTTTAAACATGGATTCACATCATGTTCAAAACCATTGTGCACAAATCAGTATGAGTTCACTTTTTAAGTTCAAACATGCGCAAATGTGCACAGATTGTGCATTCAATTTTGTCAATAAAATTGATGAATTTATCATGCTAGAATATATAATTAGTATTATGAATATGCAATTGGAACATTGGATAAGATGTTGAAAACCATTTATGCACAAATTTGCATGAGTTCAAGTTTTGCATTCCAACATGTGCAAATGTGCACAAATTGTCAATTTAATTCATTAAATTTGATTTATGAATTTGGAATATTGGAATATGATTTTAGGATGTTCAATATGCAATTGGAACATTGGATAGTTTGTTCAACACCAATGTGCGCAAATTTGCATGAGTTCGAACTTTACATTCAAATATGCACAAATGTGCACAAATTATGCATTCAATTATGTAAATTATATTCATGAGTTTATCATACTAGAATACATACTTATTATTGTGAATACGCAATTGGAACATTGGATAACCTGTTGAAAACCATTTGCGCACAAATTTACACAAGTTCAAGTTTTGCATTCAAACATGTGAAAATGTGCACAAATTGTAAATTCAATTAAATCAATTTGATTTATGAGTTTGGAATGTTGGAATATCATTTTAGGATGTTCAATATGCAATTGGAGCATTGGATAACATGTTCAACCATTTGTGCACAAATTTACACGAGTTCAAGTTTTGCATTTTAACATACGCATTGCGAACAAATTATGCTTTCAATTAAATCTAATTGATTTATGAGTTTGGAATGATGGAATATGATTTTAGGATATTCAATATGCAATTAAAACATTGGATAACATGTTTAAAACCTTTTATGCCCAAATTTGTATGAGCTCACATTTTGCATTCAAACATGTGAAAATATACAAAACTGTGCATCCAAATAAATCAAATTGATTTAAGAGTTTAGAATGTTGGAATAAGATTTTAGGATGTTAACTATGCAATTATGACATTGGATGAGTTATTCAAAACCATTTTTTCATAAATTTGCACAAGTTTATATTTTGTGTTCAAACATGCGCAAACGTGCACAAATTGTGCATTCAATTACGTTCATGAGCTTAGCATGCTAGAATATGTATATAGTATTGTGACTATGTAATTAGAACATTGGATAACATGTTAAAAACCATTTGTGTACAAATTTGCACGACTTCAGGTTTTACATTCAAACATGTGCAAATATGCATAAATTGTTCATTCAATTAAATCAATTTGATTTGTGAGTTTCGAATGTTGGAATATGATATTAGGATATTCAAAATGCAATTTGAACATTGGATAACATGTTTAAAACCATTGTGCACAAATTTGCATGAGTTCACCTTTTCCGTTCAAATATGTGCAAACATGCATAAATTGTGCATTCAATTTTTTCAATTATATTCATGAGGTTAGCATGCTAGAACATATACTTAGTATTATGAATATACAATTGGAACATTAGATGGCATGTTTAAAACCATTTGTGCACAAATTTGCATGAGTTCATATTTTACGTTTAAACATGCATAAATGTGCACAAATTGTATATTCAATTGAATTAATTTAATTTAAGAGTTTCAAAAGATGGAATATGATTTAAGGATATTCAATATGCAATTTTAATAGTGGATAACATATTCAAAACCATTGTGCACAAATTTGCATGGGTTCACTTTTTGCGTTAAAAAATGCGCAAACGTGCACAAATTGTGCATTCAATTTTGTCAATTATATTGATGAGTTTAGTGAAATAACCCTATTTTTAAATTAATTTATTTTAAAATGAGATATGCAATATTAATAAATTCAAAAGTTATATTTGAGTATTTTATTATTTTGTGGTTAATATTTATTATTTTGTGTTTAATTATGATTTTCTACGTAAATAGTTACTTCGAGACTTATTATTCTGATTATTAAATTGCGTTATTTATATTTATAACTTTGAATAATATGATCTTGATAATATTCAATTTAGTGCATTATATTTTTTCATGCTATTGTTATTATTTTTATTAATAAATTACATTATGTGTATTGTTATTTTTTTTTGAGTTATTATATATATAAATATACAAATATTAAATTAGGGTTGTTAATATTTTAGTGGTTATGTATGTATAAGTATGTGTGGGTATATATTTAGATGAGCGTATATATATATATATATGTGTGTGTGTGTGTGTGTGTGTGTATAGTATATATAATTTAGAGGTTAATATACATGTATATATATATTATATTAGTATAATATAAAGTATATTATAATATATATATATATATATATATATATATATATATATATATATATATATATACATATATGAATATACATAAACACCAAAACACCAAAAACGCAGCACCCCTCCCTCTCACCGTGCGACATCTCCGACCACCACCCTCACTGCACCTCCCTCACCTCCGACTGTCACCCACCGTCTCCTCCTCCTTCTCCCTCACCTTCGACCGCCAGCAGAGTCACCGACAATGCAGGAAGTCGAAGAAGGCGAGAGTGCCATTGAAATCGGCCAAGCTCCGTCCGCCCACCATTTCACGCCATTCCGGTGCCATTCTCCTCCTCTTGCACCGATGAGGCCCATTGCAAGCTTAGTTTAAGCTTTGATATTAGTTTGGTTGAGTTTTTGGTTGATTTTTGTTTTAAGCTCTAGGGTTTTGAATTTTTTTTTTAGCTTGATCTAGCTTGATTCATGCAAACTCCCTTTACAAATGTGATTCCTAGTAGCTCAATCTACCTTTACGAATTTTTGTATGATTTTTGGAATTTATTTTGATTTTTGTGAATTTTTAAATATTTTGTTATTATTTTATTAATTTTAGTAAATTAATTATTAAAATTATAAATTTGGTATTTTTGGTGTTATTATGAGTTAATGTTAATTTTAGAATAAAGAAAATAATTTTTAAGGATATTATATAATTTTTATGAATTTTTAGAGTTTATGTGAAAATTAAATAATTAGGTTAGAGTTGGATTTTTGTTGGAATATTGGTTTAAATATGTGTTTCAATTAATATTAATAATATATATGTTAAGAAAATAATTTTTAGGCATTTGTATAATTTTTAAGGAATTTTTGAGTAATAATAGTATATTATGCATATTTTGTATTATAGGGGTAAAAATATAATTTTGTGCTAATTATAGCTAAATAATATATTGTAGTTGGTTTTAATAATATTTAAGGAATTAAAAGGATTTTTACAAATTATTTACTATTTTTGACTAATTAACACTAATTTTTAAAAATTATGTTCAATTAATATATTATGTATTATTTTTGAGTATTAGGTGAGATTTGGATATTTTGGTATTAAATTATGAATTTGATAGTATATATATTTATTGTAGAGATTTATTAATCGGAGTAATTAATTTTAGGTTATATTTATATTTTGATAATGAAATGTGAGTTTGGTTATCTAATTGTTGAATAATTGATTTTTTATATTAGTATATATTTTTGGTATATATGTTTATGAAATTTTGTTTTTTTAAACTTTAATGAGTAATGATTTTCGAAGTTATGGATATTTATATGTAATATATATTTTTGGGAATTAAATGATTTAATTATTAAATCAAGTTTATTACAAAGAAAATTTAAGTATTTAATTTGATTTAATTTCTATAAAAATTAAGTTGCCTATTTTCACATTCTTTTAAAATAAATTTTGTGATGGTTGAGTTTGTGATCTCAGTCGGGGCTAAGTATAGTTCTGGGAGTCCGACTCGAGTGTGAATATCTGTGAATACTAGAAGTGCATTTTTTTATATAGAAATGGATCTACCTACGGTAGAAAGATGTTCGTTTTACAGGGGAGACTCTATCGAAATTTCAGTAGATTTTCTCATAAAATGTGACATCTTCCGTAAATTTCTAACATAAATTAGGGTATTCTTGTCTCGAGTCTTATTCGGTTTTCCCGAGTCATTCTAAAGTCTCGTAATTTTATTAATTTCCCTTCTTATTCTATAAGTATGATTTTAAAAATAAATATGTTATTTTTTTTAGAGAGTTATGGAGCTGGAGTTTCTAGATTAAGGTAGATGCGCGGTCGTCAGCCATCTTGCTCATCCTGTAAGTTAATGAATTGATATGTGCATGTGTTTTCTTTAAAATTTGCATGCGCTTATATTTTCAGCATTGTTTACATGGTTGAGTGTAAATATCTGTGAATGCTAGAGTGCGTTTTTCTATGCAGGAATGGCTCTACCTACGGTAGAGAGATGTCCATTTTACAGGGAAGACTCTATCAAAATTTCAATAGATTTTCTCATAAAACATGACATCTTTCATAAATTTCTAACATAAATTAGGGTATTCCTATCTCGAGTCTTATCCGATTTTCCCGAGTCATTCTAGAGTCTCGTAATTTTATTAATTTCCCTTCTTATTCTATAAGTATGATTTTAAAAATAAATATGTCATTTTTTTTAAAGAGTTCCGGAGTGGGAGTTTCTAGATTGAGGCAGACGCGCAGTAGTCAGCCATCTCGCTCATCCTAGAAGTTAATGAATTGATCTATGCATGTGTTTTCTTTAAAATTTGCATGCACTTATATTTTCAGCGTTGTTTACATGGTCGAGAAATTTCGTTTGTAATGTATTTATTCATTTATTTATTTTAACAATTAGTTTTTGAGGAATTTTGGTAGAATAGGCTACCTGGTGGGTATCACTAGGACCGTGTGCACATGGTGGAGATTGAGAGATGGATCCTAAATATGTATGACTTGTGGTTATAAACTGGGACGGTTGCCTCGGTGGAAGCCTTTGCTCTCGGGGACCGTCAGTGATGTGGAAAAGTTAAAAATGGACTGGGATGGGTTCCTCGGTGGATGCCTTCGCTCTTGAGGACCACCAGTGCCATGTGTTTGGATTAAGTGGATGACTGTGGCTTAGTGCCTCGGTTGATGCCTCTGCTTTTGGGGACTGGCAGTCTAGTTGGATTAAGTGGGCCTAGTTGGCCATTTAGAATTGGGTTTAGGGTTCTATCGAGATTTTTCAAAAGCTGTATATGTATATATATTATAAATTATTTTTGATACATCTAAATGGTTTTCAAAAAGATTTTCAAACTGTACAGCTCTTTTATTAACTTACTCAGTGA
The DNA here is from genome assembly GCA_947683625.1 of Mallotus nudiflorus. Classification (NCBI taxonomy): domain Eukaryota; kingdom Viridiplantae; phylum Streptophyta; class Magnoliopsida; order Malpighiales; family Euphorbiaceae; genus Mallotus; species Mallotus nudiflorus. Next base: position 117,296 of record CANTUR010000088.1, on the reverse strand, counting down.
GGTCTGACTCCCCTCAATTTATTTTTTAGGAGTTTGGGACTTTTCTATTAGGCCTACTTCTCTTCGCTATGTAGCTTCATCATTGGCTATTCTACATAGGTCTACTTAGTTATGTTGTGTTTACTTTTGTGTACTGCAGTAGAAAAAACTATTTAACTAAATATTTTATTTGGGTGTATTATGTACTTATGATATTATATAACTTATTTTTATTTACAATATGTACTACAATGCTATGGTTTAAATTATATTAAGAAAAATCAGTTTGATAATGTGTATTGTAATTTAAATATTTATTGTAAGGTTTCAAAGTTTTTTTTATTATTTCCATTTTTTTTCTTTTAAGGCTTACTACGGGATTTGATAGCTTTATGCTTTCCCATTCCCTAATGCCAGTCACGTGCCCTAGGTTCGGGTCGTGACATTTAGAATGATAGAATACATACTTAGTATTTTGAATATGAAATTGGAATTTTGAATATGCAATTAGAACATTAGATAACATGTTTAAAACCATTTATGCATAAATTTGCACAAGTTCATATTTTGCATTCAAATATGTGCAAATGCAGACAAATTGTGCTTTCAATTAAATCTAAATGAATCACAAGTTTGGAATGATGGAATATCATTTTAGGATGTTCAATATGCAATAGGAACATTAGATAACATGTTTAAAACCATTTGTGCGAAAATTTGAACAAGCTCACGTTTTGTGTTCAAATATGCACATATGTGCAAAATTGTGCATTCAATTAAATCAATTTGATTTATGAGTTTGGAATAATGGAATATAATTTTACGGTGTTCAATATGTAGGTGGAACATTGTATATCATGCTAAAACCATTTGTGCACAAATTTGCCTGAGTTCAGGTTTTGCGTTGAAACATGCGCAAATGCAAACGAATTATTCATTCAATTAAATCCAATTGATTTATGAGTTTTTAATGATGGAATATGATTTTAGGATGTTTAATATGTAATTGAAACATTGGATAAAATGTTTAAAACTATTTGTGCGCAAATTTGCATGACCTCACGTTATTTTGCATTCAACTAAATCAATTTGATTTATGAGCTTGGAATGATGTAGTATGATTTTAGGATGTTCAATATGAAATTTTAACATTGGATAACTTGTTCAAAACCTTTTTTGCATAAATTTTCACAAGTTCATATTTTTCATTCAAACATGTGCAAAATTGAACAAATTGTCCATTCAATTATGTCACTTATAATCACGAGCTTAGTATTCTAGAATATGTACATAGTATTGTGAATAGACAATTGGAACATTGGATAGTGAATAGGCAATTGGAACATTGGGTAACATGTTTCAAACCATTTGTGCACAAATTTATACGAGTTCATGTTTTGCATTCAAACATACATAAATGTGCACAAATTGTGCATTCAAGTAAATCAATTTGATTTATGAGTTTGCAATGATGGAATAGGATTTTAGGATATTCAATATGCAATTTGAACATTGGAAAATATGTTCAAAATCATTATCCTCAAATTTGCATGAGTTCAAATTTTGTGTTAAAACATGCGCAAATTTGTAGAAATTTTGCATTCAATTTTATCAATTATATTCATGAGTTTAGCATGCTAGAATACATACTTAGTATTGTGAATATGCAATCGGAACATTGGATAAGATGTTTAAAACCATTTATGCACAAATTTGCATGAGTTTAGGTTTTGTGTTCAAACATATGTAAATGTGCACAAATTATGAATGCAATTAAATCAATTTGTTCAATATGCAATTAGAACATTGGATAATATGTTTAACACTGTTGTTCATAAATTTGCATGAGTTCTAATTTTGCATTCAAATATGTGCAAACGTGCACAAATTGTTCATTCAATTATGTCAATTATATTCTTGAGTTTAGCATGCTAGAATATGTACTTATTATATGTGAATATGAAATTGGAACATTGGATAACCTGTTGAAATGCAAAAATTTGCACGAGTTCAAGTTTTGCATTCAAACATATGAAAATGTTCACAAATTGTGCATTCAATGAAATCAATTTGATTTATGAGATTGAAATGTTGGAATATGCTTTTAGGATGTTCAAAATGCAATTTGAACATTGGATAACATGTTCAAAACCATTGTGCACAAATTAGAATGAGTTCACTTTTTATGTTCAAATATGCGCAAACGTCCACAAATTGTGCTTTCACTTTTATCAATTATATTCATGGGTTTAGCATGCTAGAATGTATACCTAGTATTATGAATATACAATTGGAACATTAGATAACATGTTTAAAACCATTTGTGCTCAATTTTCCATGAGTTCATATTTTGCATTCAAATATCCACAAATGTGCACAAATTGGGCATTCAATTAAATCAATTTGATTTATGAGTTTGGAAAGATGGAATATGATTTTAGGATATTAAATATGCAATTTTCACATTGGATAACATGTATAAAACCATTGTCCGTAAATTTTCATGTGTTCAAATTTTGCGTTCAAACATGCGGAAATGTTCACAAATTGTGCATTTAATTTTTTCAATTATATCCATGAGTTTATCATGCTAGAATATGTACTTAGTATTGTGAATATGCAATTGGAACATTGGATAAGATGTTAAAAACCATTTGTGCACAAATTTGCATGAGTTTAGGTTTTATGTTCAAATATGTGCAAATGTGCACAAATTGTGTGTTCAATTAAGTTGATTTGATTTATAAATTTGGAATGTTAGAATATGATTTTAGGATGTTCAATGTACAATTGGAACATTGGATAATATGTTCAACACCAATGTGCGTAAATTTGCATGAGTTCAAATTTTGCATTCAATAATGCGCATACGTTCACAAATTGTGCATTCAATTATGTCAATTATATTCATAAGTTTAGCAAGCTAGAATATGTACTTATTATTATGAATACACAATTGGAACACTGGATTTGTGCAAAAATTTGCACAAGTTCAAGTTTGGCATTCAAACATGTGAAAATGTGCACAAATTGTAAATTTAATTAAATCAATTTGATTTATTAGTTTGGAATGTTGGAATATGGTTTTAGGATGTTCAATATGAAATTGGAACATTGGATAACATGATAAAAAACCATTTGTGCACAAATTTATACGAGTTCAGGTTTTGCATTTTAACATGCGCATTGTTGACAAATTGTGCATTCAATTTATGAGTTTGGAATGATGGAATATGATTTTAGGATATTAAATATGCAATTGGAACATTAGATAACATGTTTAAAACCTTTTATGCCCAAATTTGCATGAGCTTAAATTTTGCATTTAAACATGTGCAAATGTGCAAAACTATGCATTCAAATAAATCAAATTGATTTAAGAGTTTGGAATGTTGGAATAAGATTTTAGTATGCTCAATATGCAATTGCAACATTGGATGACTTGTTGAAAACCATTTTTGCATAAATTTGCACAAGTTCATATTTTACATTCAAACATGCGTAAACGTGCATAAATTGTGCATTCAATTATGTTAATTATATTCATGAGCTTAGCAAGCTAGAATATGTACATAGTATTGTGACTATGCAATTGGAACATTGGATAACATGTTAAAAACCATTTGTGTACAAATTTGCATGAGTTCAAGTTTTGCATTTAAACATGTGCAAATATGCATAAATTGTTCATTCAATTAAATTAATTTGATTTATGAGTTTCAAATGTTTAAATATGATATTAGGATGTTCAAAATGCAATTTGAATGTTGGATAACATGTTCAAAACCATTGTGCACAAATTTGCATGAGTTCACTTTTTTTGTTCAAACATGCGTAAACATAAAAAGTTCATATTTTGCATTCAATATGCAATTGTCACATTAAATAACTTGTTCAAAACCTTTATTGCATAAATTTTCACAAGTTCATATTTTGCGTTTAAATATGTGCAAAATTGCATAAATTGTCCATTCAATTATGTCAATTATATTCATGAGCTTAGCATGCAAGACTGTGTACATAGTATTATAAATAGGCAAGTGGAACATTGAATAACATGTTTAAAATGAAATGCACAAATTTACACGAGTTCATGTTTTGCGTTCAAACATTCATAAATGTGCACAAATTGTGCATTCAATTAAATCAATTTGATTTATGAGTTTGCAATGATGGAATATGATTTTAGGATATTAAATATGCAATTTGAACATTGGATAACATATTCAAAACTAGTATCCGTAAATTTGCATGAGTTTAAATTTTACGTTAAAACACGTTCAAATGTGCAAAAATAGTGCAGTCAATTTTATCAATTATATTCACGAGTTTAGCATGCTAGAATATGTACTTAGTATTGTGAATATGCAATCGGAACATTGGATAACATGTTGAAAACCATTTGTACAAAATTTGCACAAGTTCAAGTTTTGTGTTCAAACTTGTGCAAATGTGCACAAATTATGCATTCAAATAAATCAATTTGATTTAAGAGTTTGGAATGTTGGAATGAGAATTTAGGATGTTCAATTTTCAATTGTAACATTGGATAATTTGTTCAAAACCATTTTTGCATAAATTTGCACAAGTTCATATTTTGCGTTCAAACATGCGCAAAATTGAACAAATTGTCCATTTGATTATGTCAATTATATTCATAAGCTTAGCATGCTAGAATATGTACATAGTATTATGAATAGGCAAGTGGAACATTGGATAACATGTTGAAAACCATTCGTGCACAAATTTGCAAGAGTTTAGGTTTTACATTCAAACATGCATAAATTGTGCATTCAATTAAATCAATTTGATTTATGAGCTTGGAATAATGGAATATAATTTTTGGAGATTTGATATGCAATTTAAATTTTGGATAACAGGTTCAAAACCATTGTGCATAAATTAGCATGAGTTCACTTTTTAAGTTCAAATATGCGCAGACGTGCACAAATTGTGCTTTTAATTTTGTGAATTATATTCACGAGTTTAGCATGGTAGAATATATGCTTAGTATTTTGAATATGTAATTGGAACATTAGATGGAAAGTTTAAAACCATTTGTGCACAAATTTGTATGAGTTCATATTTTCCATTTAAACATGCAAAAATGTGCACAAATTGTGCATTCAATTAAATCAATTTGTTTTATGAGTTTGGAAAGATGGAATATGATTTAAGGATATTGAATATATAAATTGAACATTGGATAACATGTTCAAAACCATTATGCGAAAATTTGCATGAGTTCACTTTTTGCATTCAAACATGCGCAAACGTGTAGAAATTATGCATTCAATTTTTTCAATTATGTTCATGAGTTTAGCATGCTAGAATATACACTTAGTATTGTGAATATGCAATTGGAACATTAGATGGCATGTTTTAAACCATTTTTGCACAAATTTGCATGAGTTCATATTTTGCATTCAAACATGCAAAAATGTGCACAAACTATGCTTTCAATTAAATCAATTTGATTTATGAGTTTGGAAAGATGGAATATGATTTAAGGATATTCAATATGCAATTTTAACAATGGATAACATTTTCAAAACCATTGTGCACAAATTTGCATGAGTTCACTTTTTGCGTTCAAACATGCGCAAACGTGCACAAATTGTGCATTTAATTTTGTCAATTATATTCATGAGTTTAGCATGCTAGAATATATACTTAGTATTGTTAATATGCAATTGGAACATTAAATGGCACATTTAAAACCATTTGTGCAAAAATTTGCATGAGTGCATATTTTGTATTCAAAACATACACAAATTATGCATTGATTTAGATCAATTTGATTTATGAGTCTAGAAAGAGTGATGTGAATCCAAGTTCAAAGCTAAAAGAGATCCAAGATCCATTAATAGTACAAGAAGGCCCAATCATAAGGTCCAAATCCAAGAAGCTTCAAGAAGCCATATTGGGCTTAATTACGGACATTTGGAAAGCCCAAGAATTTCAACCCAATAAGGCATCCATAGAGGCCTAAGGAATAATATTTAACTTGTTTTTGTGTTAATAACAATTAGGGTTACATGTAGCCACCTTATACAAGTTAATGGGGTAATTAATACTAAGTAATGGCTATTAATGTGGGTAGTGGTTATTAAGAGCCACCATATACAAGTTAATGGGGTAATTAATACCAAGTAATGGCAATTAATGTGGGTAGTGGTTATTAAGGCCATTTTAGAGTAAAAGTAATTCTATGTGTGAGTCTATTTTAGTAGTGTGTGCATGGACTTGTACTCTATATAAACAAGTCCTTTTCTTTCTTTTGGAGCATGATTGAATTTGATATATGAATTATAACTTTGTTTGAGTTTTATTGTGAGGAATTTTGTCTTTAATTTCTTGCACGAACTTTGTGACTTATCAAGCTTTATTCTAACTTCTGGTGTCAAAATCTAAATCTTTGTTTTCTTGTTATTTATCAAACTTTCTTGTCTGTGGCATAAGAGGAAATTCAAAGTCTATCTTAGTATCTTTATCCTTGTTGGTAAAGGGGTTAAGTAGCATCTATCTTCTTACTTCAATCTTTGAACGATTCAAATTTGTGGATTAAATTGTTAATTTCTAGTTTTCTTCTAATTCAACTTATCATATTATTCTTGCTATTAGGGAGTTAATTGATGAAACCTATAATTCCCATCATAAGTGGTATCAAAGCATTGGCTCAAGATTGAGGTTTGCATGGTTTAACCTACAATTCCCATCATAAGTGGTATCATAGTTGCACCTTTAACTGAATGCATAAAAAAGAATGTTGGTTTTAAGTGGGGAATTGAAAAAGATGAGGCCTTTAACTTGCTAAAAGACAATTTAAGTTCTGCACTCTTGTTATCTCTACCAAATTATACTAAACCTTTTGAGATTAAGTGTTGATGCAAAAAGTCAAGCCCATAGCATTCTTTAGCGAAAAGCTAAATGGAGCAAGTCTAAACTACCCTACATATGACAAGGAGTTCTATGCATTGGTGAGGGTTATAAAGACATGGCAGCATTACCTTGGTTACAAAGAATTCATAATTCACACCGACCATGAGTCCTTGAAGTATCTCAAAGGACAAGGAAAGCTCAACAAGAGACATGCAAAATGGGTGGAATTCATTGAATCCTTTCCGTACATCATTAAGTACAAGCAAGGGAAAGAAAATGTGGTGGCCGATGCATTGTCAAGAAGGTATGCCTTAATCTCTAAACTTGATGCAAAATTATTAGGATTTGAATACATCAAAGATCTTTATTCTAATGATCCTGATTTTGCTAATGTTTATAAGGCATGTGAGAAAGGGGTTTTGATAAGTTCTATAAGTTTGATGGTTTTCTTTTTCGGGAAAACAAATTGTGTGTGCCACAAAGTTCTTTGAGAGAGTTACTTGTGGGAGAGGCACATAGCGGAGGTTTAATGGGGCATTTTAGGATTAAGAAAACTTTGGATGTGCTGGGTAACCATTTCTTTTGGCCACACATGAAAAGGGATATTGAGAGAATTTATGAGAAATGCATTACTTGCAAACAAGCCAATTCCAAAGCAATGCCTCATGGTTTGTATACACCTCTTACCATACCAAATGAACCTTGGGTAGACATTTCTATGGATTTTGTTTTAGGATTACCTAGGTCCAAGGGAGGGAGAGATTCCATTTTTGTTGTTGTGGAAAGGTTTAGCAAAATGGCACATTCATTCCATGTCACAAGATGGATGATGCAACCCATATTGCCAATCTAGTCTTCAAGGAGATTGTAAGGCTACATGGAGTCCCAAGGACCATTGTGAGTGATAGGGATGTCAAATTCATAAGTCACTTTTGGAAGACTCTTTGTGGAAAGATGGGGACAAAGCTTTTGTATTCTATAACTTGTCATCCACAAACAGATGGACAAACGGAGGTGGTCAATAGGACACTTTCAACACTTTTAAGGGCTGTCATCCAAAGAAATCTAAATAATTGGGAAGAATGTTTGCCACATGTGGAATTTGCTTATAATAGGAGTGTGCATGGTTTAATGAATTGCTCACCATTTGAAGTTATGTATGGATTCAACCCATTGACTCCATTAGATTTTCTACCATTGCCATTGGACAAAGCTAATATAGAGGGGAAACAAAAAGCTGAGTTCATTAAGACTTTGCATGAGAAAGTGTGTGTAAACATTGAGAAGAAGACACTCCAATATGAAAAGCAACACAACAAAGGGAGGAAGCAAGTCATTTTTAAGCTCGGAGATTAGGTGTGGGTGCACTTGAGGAAGGAAAGATTTCCTAACCAAAGGACATCAAAGCTTATGCCAACAGGAGATGGTCCTTTTAAAGTGCTTCAACGCATCAACAATAATGCCTACAAGCTAGAACTTCTAAGTGAGTATGGCAATGTTAGTGCTACTTTCAATGTTAGTGACTTGTCTTTGTTTAATGTAGGTGATAAAAATGATGGAGCTAATTTGAGGACAAATCCTTTTGAAGAAAGGGGGAATGATGTGAATCCAAGTTCAAAGCCTAAAGAGATCCAAGATCCATTAATAGTACAAGAAGGCCCAATCATAAGGTCCAAATCCAAGAAGCTTTAAGAAGCCATATTAGGGACATTTGGAAAGCCCAAGAATTTCAACCCAATAAGGCATCCATGGAGGCCCAAGGAATAATATTTAATTTTTTTTTGTGTTAATAACAATTAAGGTTACATGTAGCCACCTTATACAAATTAATGGGGTAATTAATACCAAGTAATGGCTATTAATGTGGGTAGTGGTTATTAAGAGCCACCATATACAATTTAATGGGGTAATTAATACCAAGTAATGTCTATTAATGTGGGTAGTGGTTATTAAGGCCATTTAAGAGTAAAAGTAATCCTATATGTGTGAGTCTATTTTAGTAGTGTGTGTATGGACTTGTACTCTATATAAACAAGTCCTTTTTTCTTTTGGAGCATGATTGAATTTGATATATGAATTATAATTTTGTTTGAGTTTTATTATGAGGAATTTTGTCTTTAATTTCTTGCATGAACTTTGTGACTTATCAAGCTTTATTCTAGCTTCTGGTGTCAAAATCTAAATCTTTGTTTTCTTGTTATTTATCAAACTTTCTTGTTTGTGGCATAAGAGGAAATTCAAAGTCATAAGAGGAAATTCAAAGTCTATCTTAGTATCTTTATCCTTGTTGGTAAAGGGGTTAAGTAGCATCTATCTTCTTACTTCAATCTTTGAACGATTCGAATTTGTGGATTAAATTGGTAATTTCTAGTTTTCTTCTAATTCAACTTATCATAGTATTCTTGCTATTTGGGAGTTAATTGATGAAACCTATAATTCCCATCAAAGAGGGAATATGTTTTAAGGATATTCAATCTACAATTTGAACATTGGATAACATGTTCAAAACCATTGTGCATAAATTTGCATGAGTTCACTTTTTGCATTCAAACATGTGCAAACGTGCACAAATTGTGTATTCAATTTTTTCAATTATATTCACAAGTTTATCATGCTAGAATACATACTTTGTATTGTGAATATGCAATTGGAACATTATATAACATGTTTAAAACCATTTGTGGACAAATTTTCACGAGTTCTTATTTTGTATTCAAACATACGCAAATGCGGACAAATTGTGCATTCATTTAAATCTAAATGATTTAAAAGTTTGGAATGATGGAATATGATTTTAGGATGTTCAATATGGAATTAGAACATTGGATAACATGTTTAAAACCATTTGTGCGCAAATTTGCATGAGCTCACATTTTGCATTCAAATATGCACAAATGTGCAAAATTGTGCATTAAATTAAATCAATTTGATTTATGATTTTATAATGATGGACAATAATTTTACAATGTTTAATATGCAAGTGGAACATTGGATAACATGTGAAAACCATTTGTACATAAATTTGCACGTGTTCAGGTTTTGCGTTCAAACATGCGCAAATGCGGACAAACTGTGTATTCAGTTAAATCTAATTGATTTATGAGTTAGGAATGATGGAATATGATTTTATGATGTTTAATATGCAATTGGAACATTGGATAACATGTTTAAAACCATTTGTGCACAAATTTGCATGAGCTCACATTTTGCTTTCAAACATGTGCAAATGTGCAAAATTGTGCATTCAATTAAATCAATTTGATTTATGAGCTTGGAATGATGGAATATGATTTTAGGATGTTAAATATGCAATTATAACATTGGATGACTTCTTCAAAACCATTTTTTCATAAATTTGCATAACTTCATATATTGCATTCAAACATGCACAAAAGTGCACTAATTGTGTATTCAATTATGTAAATTATATTCACGAGCCAGCATGCTAGAATATGTACATAGTATTGTGAATATAAAATTGGAATATTGGATAACATATTGAAAACCATTTGTGCCCAAATTTGCATAAGTTCAGGTTTTGCATTCAAATATGCGCAAATGTGTACAAATTATGCATTCAATTAAATCAATTTGATTTATGAGTTTGGAATGATGGAATATGATTTTATGAGGTTTGATATGCAATTTGAACATAAGATAATAAGTTCAAAACCATTGTACATAAATTTTCATGAGTTTAAATTTTGCATTCAAACATGTGCAAACGTGCACAAATTATGGATTCAATTTTTTCAATTATATTCATAAGTTTAGCATGATAGAATATGTACTTAGTGTTGTGAATATATGATGCAAACTGAGTTTATCTAACAAATAAAATCCACAACAATCTATTGAAACCCACACCTTAGATCGTCCAAGAAATAAGTTGGGTGGAAACTAGAACCCTTAATTATCTAACAATTAAGAACTCTAGCTATCAAGAAGTCACCACAATTAGAAATGGATGTTCTAATTGATAATACAAGTGAACTATCAAACAACCTATTTTGTTTAGAAAGTTCAAAGAATAAAACTCCAAGTAATTTGAAGCAAAATTCATCACTTTATTTAATTGATAAAAAGATGCCCAAAATAGGCTATAAAATAAGGTATTTATACCCTAAACCTAAACTAAAACAAATCCTTAAAAGATAAGGATAATAAATCCCTAAAAGATAAGAAAACAAATCCTTAGAGGTAAGGAATTATTTTGCTTGTAAACTAAGCTAAAGAAATGTATTCCTAACTAAAAAGAAACACTCTAAAAATGTTTTGGATAGATAACAAATCCAAAATTCATTTTTAAATACTAATTAAACTAAATAACACATATTTGGGCTTAAGACATGTGTAGTTATTCCTTTGGCTTAATACATCCAAATTGGACCCAATAACAATACTTAAGCCTAAATATTCAATTTGTACCAAATGAATAAGCTTTGGACAAGAATTAATTCCATGTGCTTCAACTAGATAAGATTGATTCAGATTTGTACTTTGAACCCATATTGCTTCCTTCATCTTCTTAAAACATGCCCATGTGATTGTACTTCCATTATAAGTCAAAAGGTCTTTATTCCTTATTGGATTAAGATTCCTTGTTAAACCTTGAACCCTTGTTGGATTTGGATTCCTTTTCACATCTTGAATCCTTGTTGGATTTGGATTGCTTGTCACATCTTGAGTTCTTGTTGGATTTTGATTGCTTATCACATCTTGAATCATTGTTGAATTAGGATTCCTTATCGTACTAGGATTCTCATCATTCCCTCTTTCCTCAAAATGATTCATCCTCAAATCATACCCATCTTTTAAAATTAATGAACGCATAATTCCTCTGGGGTCAAACACAAACTTTTTGGCTGAAAATTTCTCTTTTGATGTAAGGATCCACACAAGTAGCTTGAAAATAACTTAGACTTGAATCCATACTTGGAGCATAGAGCTTAATTTCACACACTTATAGGGATTGTATTCTTGTGACTTCCTTCTAAACTTAAAACATGAATATCTCATGTTCTTCTTATTTTAAATGAAAACTCTATAAATTTCCTTGTAGGCACAAGATACTTCAACAACATTATTAAATGGATCTTTATATGGCATAATATTCTGCAAAATAACTTTGAAAACACTAGAAAAACAAAGATTAAAGCTATTAGTATAATCGTGATGAACAACTAACTATTTATCCCTTTTAATGCTCTCAATCTCTAGCTTTTCTCTTCACTCATGCCTTGCTTATTTTCTCTCACCAAGTGTTTCCTGTTTCCCTCACTTTGCTCATTCAACTCAATTTCAACACTTAGCTCACATTTTACTTTTCTCTCAATTTCATTAGTTTCCCGCCCCAAAGTCTTCCCACTTAAAGATTGAAACTCTTCAATTTGTTGTTTAATGCATAAATCTTCAAAAATTGCATATGGAGGTGAAAGTTGACACTTTTTCTCTTTATTCTTCTCCTCAACTTGTCTTTCAACCAATTCAATGGTTTCAACACTTTCATTCTTCTCAAGTTCATTCCCTAACTTGGACTCCTCATATACAACCACTTCTTTTTCACACTTTTCTTTATGAATAATGCTCTCCTCTATAATTTGATCATATAATTGATGTTCTTGTTTCTCCTCATGATTACTCAATACCACTTCAACATTAGCAGCACTCTCATTATTAACTTTATTGCTCCAACTCTCTCTCTCCAAAGAAAGTGCAATTACATCCTTCAAAGACTAAAAATGATTCAATTGTATTACTAACGAAAAATCTTATCTAATTTCACTCTTAAGCCTAGTTATGAATCTTTCAATTTTTTGCCCTTCAGATTCACCTAAGTCACTTGCAATTACAAAAAGCATAAACTTTTTAGCATAATCTTCAACACTTAACCCATCTCCTTATTTAAGCCTTAGTAACTTAAGATAATATTTATCCCTAAAATAAGAAGGAATAATATGTATAGTCATTAACCTCTTTATTAATTCCCAATTTCTAACCTTAATATTTCCATTCTCTCTCAATAATGCCATCAAATCTTTCCACCAAAACTAAGCATGACCTCTAAATTGGCAAGAGTAATTCTACACTTTTGTACCTCACTATATTGTTCACATTCAAACACATCCTCTACTTTTTATACCCATCTAAATTAAGCATCAGGGTCATTCACACTACAAAATAAAAGAATCTCTATTATGATACAAATTCATGCTCAACAGCCTTCAGTTTGGTAATTTGGATGAATTTGGCAAGTTTGGGTGAATTTGGATGAATTTGGCAAGTTTGGGTGACTAGAAATAAGAAAATTAGGTTTAATTCACACAAAAATAAAAGAAATAGGAGCAAAAAATGAATTTAACCCCTAATAGGTAAGGGAAAAAAGTTCTAGATAAGATAAATGAGTTCTAAATAAGGAAAAGAAGATGTAGATAAGGAAAAAGAGTTGTTTAATCCCTTTAGGACAAAGAAAAGCTTTAAGATAAGATAAGGATTAGGACAAAACAAGATATGACTAAATCTAGAAAGATAAGGATATAATTTACTTAAGATTTGATCTTAACCACAAAGATATCCATAACAAATAAGGAAAAAAAAATGAATTTGTACAAAAGAAAACCCAAGAAAATGAATTTGTAACTTAAAATTTCAAGATTTATGATCTTGAATCAAGATTTGAACAAGAACTTAAAGAAACTTCAAGATTCCAACGAATTTTATCAAGAATTTTCAAGAAAATAATCAAGAAAGTTAAAGATTTTTAAGAAGACTTGCAAGAATTTTAAAGATTTTAAAGAAATGACCAAATTCTTCTTTTCTTTTCTTTTCTTTTTCTTTTTTATTCTTTTTCCTTTTTTTATCTTTTTTTTTTGGTTGAAACTTGATGCAAGACTTTAAGGAAATAACTAAATGAAATTAAAGAATGATGTCAAAAAAATGAATTTGAATAAAATAAAAAAAGTTGATGACAAACAAGAATGTTGATGAAATAAATAAGAAAGAGTAGAAAAAGAAACACAAAGAATGATAAATGAATTAAAACAAAAAAAAGGGATACGTAACCTGACTCTTGCAACCCAAGCTCTAAGACCAAACTGATGCGAACTGAGTTTATTTAAGAAATAAAACCCATAACAATCTATTGATACCCATACCTTAGATCGTCCAAGAAATAAGTTGGGTAGAAACTAGAACCCTTAATTATCTAACAATTAAGAACTCTAGCTATCAGGAAGTCACCACAATTAGATATGGATGTTCTAATTGATAAGATAAGTGAATTATCAAACAACCTATTTTGTTTAGAAAGTTCAAAGAATAAAACTCCAAGTAATTTGAAGCAAAATTCGTCACTTTATTTAATTGATAAAAAGATGCCCAAAATAGGCTATAAAATAAGGTATTTATACCCTAAACCTAAACTAAAACAAATCCTTAAAAGATAAGGATAATAAATCCCTAAAAGATAAGAAAACAAATCCTTAGAGGTAAGGAATTATTTTGCTTGTAAACTAAGCTAAAGAAAAGTGTTCCTAACTAAAAAGAAACACTCTAAAAATGTTTTGGATAGCTAACAAATCCAAAATTCGTTTTTAAATACTAGTTAAACTAAATAACATATATTTGGGCTTCGTTTTGGGCTTGGGACATGTGTAGTTACTCCTTTAGCTTAATACATCCAAATTAGACCCAATAACAATACATGGGCCTAAATCTTGAATTTGTACCAAATGAATAAGCTTTGGACCAAAATTAATTCCATGTGCTTTAAATGGATCAAATTTATTCAGATTTATACTTTGAGCCCATATTGCTTCCTTCATCTTCTTAACACATGCCCATGTGATTGGACTTCCATCATAAGTCAAAGGGTCTTTAATCCTTATTGGATTAGGATTCCTTGTTACACCTTGAGTCCTTGTTGAATTTGGATTCCTTTTCACATCTTGAATCCTTATTGGATTTGGATCACTCGTCACATCTTGAATTCTTATTGGATTTTGATTGCTTGTCACACCATGAATCATTATTGAATTAGGATTCCTTGTTGTACTAGGATTCTCATCAATATGCGATTGGAACATTGGATAACATGTTGAAAACCATTTGTGCAGAAATTTGCACGAGTTCAGGTTTTGCGTTCAAACATGCATGAATGTGCATAAATTATGCATTCAATTAAATAATTTAATTTATGAGTTTGTAATGATGCAATATGATTATAAAAGGATAAATATGCAAGTGGAACATTGGATTACATGTTTAAAACCATTTGTACAAAAATTTGCACGATTACAAGTTTTGCATTCAAATATGCGCAAATGGACACAAATTGTGCATTCAATTAAAGGAATTTTATTTATGAGTTTTGAATGTTGTAATATGATTTTAGGATGTTTAATATGAAATTGGAACATTGGATAACATGTTCAAAACCATTGTGCACAAATTTGCATGAGTTGACATTTTATGTTCAAACATGCGCAAACGGGCAAAAATTGTCCATTTAATTTTGTTATTTATATTCATGAATTTAGCATGGTAGAATATGTATTAAGTATTGTGAATATGCAATTGGAACATTAGATAACATGTTTAAAACCATTTGTGCACAAATTTGTACAAGTTTAAGTTTTATGTTCAAACATGTGTAAATGTGCATAAATTGTTAATTCAGTTAAATCAATTTGATTTATGAGTTTGGAATGTTGGAATATGATTTTAGGATGTTCAAAATGAAATTTGACGATTGGATAACATGTTCAAAACCATTGTGCATAAATTTACATGAGTTCACTTTTTGTGTTCAAACATGCACAAATATGCACAAATTGTGCATTCAATATTGTTAATTATATTCATAAGTTTATCATGCTATAATATATACTTACTATTATAAATATGCAATTGGAACATTAGATAACATGTTTAAAACCATTTGTGCACAAATTTGCACGAGTTCATATTTTGTGTTCAAACATGCACAAATGTGCACAAATTATGCATTCAATTAAATCAATTTGATTTATGAGTTTGGAATGATGAAATATGATTTTAGGATATCCAATATGAAATTTGAACATTGGATAACATGTTCAAAATCATTGTGCACAAATTTGCATGAGTTCACTTTTTCCGTTCAAACATGCGCGGACGTGCACAAATTTTGCGCTCAATTTTTTCAATTATATTAATGAGTTTTGCATGCTAGAATACATACTCAGTATTATGAATATGAAATTGGAACATTAGATAACATGTTTAAAGCCATTTGTGTACAAATTTGCATAAGTTCAAGTTTTTCATTCAAATATGTGTAAATGTGCATAAATTGTTCATTCAATTAAATCAATTTGATTTATGAGTTTGGAATGTTGCAATATGCTTTTAGGATGTTCAAAATGCAATTTCACCGTTGGATAACATGTTCAAAACCATTGTGCATAAATTTACATGACTTCACTTTTTGCGTTCAAATATGCGCAAACCTGCACAAATTGTCCATTCAATAGTGTCAATTATATTCATAAGCTTAGCATGCTATAATATATACCTAGTATTATGAACATGCAATTGGAACATTAGATAACATGTGTAAAACCATTTGTGCACAAATTTGCACGAGTTCATATTTTGCATTCAAACATGCACAAATGTACACAAATGGTGCATTCAGTTAAATCAATTTGATTTATGAGTTTGGAATGATGGAATATTATATTAGGATATTCAATATGCAATTTTTAACATTGGATAACATGTTTAAAATAATTGTGTACAAATTTGCATGAGTTCACTTTTTCCTTTCAAACATGTGCAAAGGTGCATAAATTATGCATTAAATTTTATCAATTATATTTATGAGTTTATCATGCTAGAATACATACTTAGTATTGTGAATATGCAATTGGAACATTAGATAACATGTTTAAAATCATTTATGCACAAATTTACACGAGTTCATATTTTGCATTCAAACATGTGCAAATGCAGAGAAATTGTGCATTCAATTAAATCTAAATGATTTATGAGTTTGGAATGATGGAATACAATTTTAGGATGTTCAAAATTCAATTCTAATGTTTGAAAACATGTGTAAGACCATTTGTATGCAAATTTACACAAGCTCACATTTTGCATTCAAATATGCACAAATGTGCAAAATTTTACATTCAAATAAATCACTTTGATTTATGAGTTTGGAATGATGGAATATGATTTTATGATGTTCAATATGCAAGTGAAACATTGGATAACCTGCTAAAACCATTTGTGCACAAATTTGCACGAGTTCAGGTTTTGCGTTCAAACATGCACAAATGCGGACAACTTATGCATTCAATTAAATATAATTGATAGTTTAGAATGATGCCACATGATTTTAGGATGTTCAATATGCAATTGGAACATTAGATAACATGTTTAAAATCATTTGTTCATAAATTTGCATGAGCTGACATTTTGCGTTCAAACATGTTCAAATGTGCAAAATTGTGCATTCAATTAAATCAATTTGATTTATGAGCTTGGACTAATGGAATATGATTTTAGGATATTCAATATGCAATTGTAACATTGGATAACTTATTCAAAACCATTTTTGCATAAATTTGTACAAGTTCATATTTTGCATTCAAACATGTGCAAATGTGCACAAATTGTGCATTCAAATATATCAATTATATTCATGAGCTCAGCATGATAGAATATGTACATAGTATTGTGAATATGCAATTGGAACATTGGAAAACATGTTGAAAACAATTTGTGCACAAATTTGCACGAGTTCAAATTTTGCATTCAAACATTAGCAAATATGCATAAATTGTTCATTGAATTAAATCAATTTGATTTATTAGTTTTGAAAGTTGTAATATGATTTTAGGATGTTAAAAATGTAATTTTAATATTGGAGAACATGTTCAAGACCATTGTATTCAAATTTGCATGAGTTCACTTTTTGCGTTCAAACAAGTGTAAACATGCATAAATTGTGCATTCAATTTTGTCAATTATATTCATTAGTTTACCAAGATAGAATATATACTTAGTATTGTGAATATGCAATTGGAACATTAGATAAAATGTTTAAAACCATTTGTGCTCAAATTTGCACGAGTTTGTATTTTGCGTTCAAATATGCACAAATGTGCACAAATTGTGCATTCAATTAAATTAATTTAATTTATGAGTTTGGAATAATGAAATATGATTTTAGGATATTCAATATGCAATTTGAACTTTAGATAATATGTTCAAAATTTTATGTCTGCAAATTTGCATGGGTTCACTTTTTGCATTCAAACATGTGCAAATGTGCACAAATTGTGCCTTCAATTTTGTCAATTATGTTCATGAGTTTAGCATGCTAGAATACATACTTAGTATTGTGAATATGCAATTGAAACATTAGATAACTTGTTTAAACCATTTGTGCACAAATTTGCATGAGTTTATGTTTTGCATTCAAACATGCGCAAATGCGAACAAATTGTGCATTCAATTAAATCTAAATGATTTATGAGTTTGGAATGATGGAATATGATTTTAGGATGTTCACTATGCAATTGGAACACTGGATAATATGTTTAAAACCATTTGTGCAAAAATTTGCCTGAGCTCACATTTTGCGTTCAAACCTGCACAAATGTGCAAAATGTCCATTCAATTAAATCACTTTGATTTATGAGTTTAGAATGATGGAATATGATTTTAAAATTTTCAATATGCAAGTGTAACATTGGATAACATTCTTAAACCATTTGTGCAGAAATTTGCACCAGTTTAGGTTATGCGTTTAAACATGCACAAATGTGGACAAATTGTGCATTCAATTAAATCTAATTGATTTATGATTTTGGAATGATGGAATATAATTTTAGGATGTTCAATATGCAATATGAACATTGGATAACATGTTTAAAACCATTTGTGCTCAAATGTGCATGAGCTCATGTTTTGTGTTCAAACATATGCAAATGTGCAAAATTGTGCATTCAATTAAGTCAATTTGATTTATGAGCTTAGAATGATGGAATATGATTTTATTATGTTCAATATGCAATTGCAACATTGGATAAGTTGTTCAAAACCATTTGTGCATATATTTGCACAAGTTCATATTTTGTGTTCAAACTTCCATAAACGTATACAAATTGTGCATTCAATTATGTTAATTATATTCAGGAGTTTGGCATGCTAGAATGTGTACTTAATATTATGAATATGCAATTGGAACAATGGGTAACATTGTGAAAATAATTTGTATAAAAATTTGCACGAGTTCAAGTTTTGCGTTCAAACATGCACAAATGCGGACAAATTGTGCATTCAGTTAAATCTAATTGATTTACAAGTTTTTAATGATGGAATATGATTTCAGGATTTTCAATATTCAATTGTAACATTGGATTACATCTTTAAAACCATTTGTGCTCGAATTTGCACGAGCTCACGTTTTGCTTTCAAACATGCCCGCAAATGTGTAAAATTGTGCATTCAATTAAATCAATTTGATTTATGAGTTTGGAATGATGGAATAAGATTATAGGATGTTCAATAAGCAATTTTAACATTGGATAACTTGTTCAAAACCATTTATGCATAAATTTTCACACATTCAAATTTTTCATTCAAATATGTGTCAACGTGCAGAAATTGTGCATTCAATTATGTCAATTATATTCATGAGCTTAGCATGGTAGAATATATTCTTAGTATTGTGAATATGTAATTGGAACATTGGATTATATATTGAAAACCATTTGTGCACAAATTTGCACAAGTTCAGGTTTTGCAATCAAATGTGCGAAAATGTGCATAAATTGTTCTTTCAATTAAATCAATTTGATTTATGAGTTGAGAACATTGGAATATGATTTTAGGGTGTTCAAAATGTAATTTGAACATTGGATAACATGTTCAAAACCATTGTGTACAAATTAGAATGAGTGCACTTTTTACGTTCAAACATGTGTAAACGTGCATAAATTCTGCTTTCAATTTTGTCAATTATATTCATAAGTTTAGCATGCTAGAATATATACT
Organism: Mallotus nudiflorus; assembly: GCA_947683625.1. Lineage (NCBI taxonomy): Eukaryota > Viridiplantae > Streptophyta > Magnoliopsida > Malpighiales > Euphorbiaceae > Mallotus > Mallotus nudiflorus. Next base: position 97,388 of record CANTUR010000088.1, on the reverse strand, counting down.
TAGTATTGTTAATATGCAATTGGAACATTAGATAACATTTTAAAAACCATTTGTGCACAAATTTGCACGAGTTCATGTTTTACATTCAAACATGCACAAATGTGCACAAATTGTGCATTTAATTAAATCAATTTGATTTATGAGTTTGGAATGATGGAATATGATTTTAGGATATTCAATATGCAAGAGTTAAAATTTTGCATTCAAACATGCGAAAATGTGCACAAATTGTGCATTCAATTAAATCAATTAGATTTATGAGTTTGGAACATCTGAATATGGTTTTAGATTGTTCAATATGCAATTGGTGCATTGGATAACATGTTCAAAACCATTTGTGTACAAATTTACACGAGTTCAGGTTTTGCATTTAAATATCAGAAAATATGGAAAAATTGTACATTCAATTAAATATAATTGATTTATGAGTTTGGAATGATGGAATATAATTTTATTATATTAAATATGCAATTGGAACATTGTTTAAGACCTTTTGTGCCCAAATTTGCATGAGCTCACATTTTGCGTTCAATGATGTGCAAATATACAAAACTGGGTGTTCAAATAAATCAATTTGATTTAAAGAATTTGGAATGATGGAATAAGATTTGAGGATGTTCAATATGCAATTGTATAATTGGATAACTTATTCAAATCCATTTTTGCATAAATTTTCACAAGTTCATATTTTGCGTTCAAACATGCACAAACGTGCATAAATTGTGCATTCAATTATGTCTATTTTATTCATGAGCTTAGCATGCTAGAATATGTACATAGTATTGTGAATATTCAATTGGAACATTGGATCAAATGTTTAAAACCATTTGTGCACAAATTTGCATGAGTTCAGGTTTTGTGTTCAACCATGTGTAAATATGTATAAATTGTTCATTCTATTAAATCAATTTGATTTATGAGTTTCGAATGTAGGAATATGATTTTAGGATATTCAAAATGCCATTTGAACATTGCACAACATGTTCAAAACCATTGTGTGCAAATTTGCATGAGTTCACTTTTTGCATTTAAACATATGCAAACGTGCACAAATTGTGCATTTAATTTTTTCAATTATGTTCATAGTTTAGCATGCTAGAATATAGACTTAGTAATATGAATATGCAATTGGAACATTAGATAACATGTTTAAAACCATTTGTGCACAAATTTGTACAAGTTCATATTTTACGTTCAAATATACACAAATTATGCATTCAATTAAATCAATATGTTTTATGAGTTTGGAATGATGGAATATGATTTTAGGATATTCGAATTGCAATTTGAACATTGGATAACATGTTCAAAACCATCGTGTGCAAATTTGCATGAGTTCACTTTTTGTGTTCAAACATGTGTATACATGCAAAAATTATGCATTTAATTTTGTCAATTATATTCATGAGTTTAGCATATTGGAATACATACTTAGTAATGTGAATATGTAATTGGAACATTAGATAAAATGTTTAAAACCGTGTGTGCACAAATTTACATGAGTTCATATTTTGCATTCAAACATGTGTAAATGTGAACAAATTGCACATTCAATTAAATCTAAATGATTTATGAGTTTGGAATGATGGAATATGATTTTCAGATGTTCAATATGCAATTGGAACATTGGATAACATGTTGAAAACCATTTGTGCGCAAATTTGCGCGAGCTCACATTTTGTGTTCAAATATGCACAAATGGGCAAAATTGTTCATTCAATTAAATTAATTTGATTTATGAGTTTGGATGATGGAATATGATCTTACAATGTTCAATATGCAAGTGGAACTTTAGATGATGTTCACAAATTTGAACGAGTTCAGGTTTTGCATTCAAACATGTGCAAATGCGAACAAATTATGCATTCAATTAAATCTAATTTATTTATGAATTTGGAATGATGGAATAAGATTTTAGGATGTTCAATATGCAATTGGAACATTGGATTACATGTTTAAAACCAATTGTGCACAAATTTACATGAGCTCATATTTTGCGTTCAAGTATGTGTAAATGTGCAAAATTATGCATTCAATTAAATCAAATTGATTTATGAGCTTGGAATTATGGAATATGATTTTAGGATGTTCAATAAGAAATTGTAGCATTGGATAACCTGTTCAAATCCATTTTTGCATAAATTTGCACAAATTAATATTTTACGTTGAAACAGCGCAAACATGCACAAATTGTGCATGTAATTATGTCAATTATATTCATAAGCTTAGCATGATAGAAATTGTACATAGCATTGTGAATATTCAATTGTAACATTGGATAACTTGTTGAAAACCATTTGTGCACAAATTTGCACGAGTTCAGGTTTTGCATTCAAACATGCACAAATGTGCATAAATTATTTATTCAATTAAATCAATTTGATTTATGAGTTTGGAATGTTGGAATATTATTTTAGGATGTTCAAAATGCAATTTGAACATTGGATAACATGTTCAAAACTATTGCACACAAATTAGCATGAGTTCACTTTTTTGCGTTCAAACATGCACAAATTGTGCTTTCAATTTTTTTAATTATATTCATTAGTTTATTATGCTAGAATATATACTTAGTATTTTGAATATGCAATCGGAACATTAGATAACATTTTGAAAACCATTTGTACACAAATTTGCACGAGTTCATGTTTTACATTCAAACATGCACAAATGTGCACATATTGTGCATTCAATTAAATCAATTTGATTTATGAGTTTGGAATGATGGAATATGATTTTAGGATATTCAATATGCAATTTGAACATTGGATAACATGTTCAAAACCATTGTATGCAAATTTGCATGAGTTTAAATTTTGCGTTCAAACATGCATAAATGTGCACAAATTTTGCATTGAATTTTGTAAATTATATTCACGAGTTTAGCATGCTGAAATATGTACTCAGTATTGTGAATATTCAATTGGAACATTGGATAAGATGTTGAAAACCATTCGTGCACAAATTTTCATGACTTATGGATTTACGTTCAAACATATGCAAATGTGCACAAATTTTACATTCAATTACATCAATTTGATTTATGAGTTTGGAATGTTGGAATATGATTTTAGGTTTTTCAATATGCAATCGTAACATTAGATAACATGTTCAAAACCATTGTGCATGAGTTTGAATTTTGCATTCAACTATACGCAAACGTGCATAAATTGTGCATTCAACTATGTTAATTATATTTAGAAGTTTAGCATGCTAGAATATGTACTTATTGTTGTGAATGTGAAAATGTGAAAAATTGTTCATTCAAATAAATCAATTAGATTTAAGAGTTTGGAATGATGGAATAAGATTTTAGGATGTTCAATATGCAATTGTAACATTGGATAACTTGTTCCAAACCATTTTTGCATAAATTTGCACAAGTTCATATTTTGCATTCAAATGAGCTTAGCATGTAGGAATATGATTTTAGGATGTTCAAAATGCAATTTGAACATTGCACAACATGTTCAAAAGCATTGTGCACAAATTTCCATGAGTTCACTTTTTGCGTTCAAACATACGCAAACATTTACAAATTGTGCATTCAATTTTGTCAATTATATTCATAGTTTAGCATGCTAGAATATAGACTTAGTATTGTGAATATGCAATTAGACCATTAGAGTTATGTTTAAAACCATTTGTGCACAAATTTGCACGAATTTATATTTTGCGTTCAAACATGCACAAATTATGCATTCAATTAAATCAATTTTATTTATGAGTTTAGAATGATGGAATATGATTTTAGGATATTCAATTTGCAATTTGAACATTGGATAACATGTTCAAAACCATTGTGCACAAATTTGCATGAGTTCACTTTTTGTGTTCAAACATTCGCAAACGTGCAGAAATTGTGCATTCAATTTTGTAATTATATTCACAAGTTTAGCATGATAGAATACATAATTAGTATTGTGAATATGCAATTGGAACATGAGATAACAAGTTTAAAACCATTTGTGCACAAATTTGCAAGAGTTCATATTTTGCATTCAAATATGTGCGAATGCAGTTAAATTGTGCATTCAATTAAATCTTAATGATTTACGAGTTTGGAATGATGGAATATGATTTTTTAATGTTCAATATGCAATTGGAACATTGGATAACATGTTTAAAACCATTTATGCACAAATTTCTACGAGCTCACATTTTGTGTTCAAACATGCATAAATGGGTAAAATTGTGCATTCAATTAAATCAATTTAATTTATGAGTTTGGAATGATGGAATATGATTTTATGATGTTTAATATGCAAGTGGAACATTGGATGACATGCTAAAATCATTTGTGCACAAATTTTGTATTCAACATGCGCAAATGCGGACTAATTATGCATTCAATAAAATCTAATTGATTTATGAGTTTGGAATGATGGAATATGATTCTAGGATGTTCAATATGCAATTGGAACATTGGATAACCTGTTTAAAACCATTTTTGCGCAAATTTGCCTGAGCTCACATTTTGCATTCAAACATGTGCAAATGTGCAAAATTATGCATTCAATGAAATCAATTTGATTTATGAGCTTGGAATTATGAATATGATTTTAGGATGTTCAATACGCAATTGTAACATTGAATAACTTGTTCAAATCCATTTTTGCATAAATTTGCACAAGTTCATATTTTACGTTCAAACATGCGCAAACCTGCACAAATTGTGCATGTAATTATGTCATTTATGTTCACTAGCTTAGCATGCTAGAAATTGTACATAGTATTGTGAATATGCAATTGGAACAATGGATAACTTGTTGAAAACCATTTGTGCACAAATTTGCATGAGTTCAGGTTTTGCGTTCAAACAATAGCAAATATGCATAAAGTGTTCATGCAGTTATACCAATTTGATTTTTGAGCTTGGAATGTTGGAATATGATTTTAGGATGTTCAAAATCCAATTTGAACATTGGATAACATGTTCAAAACCATTTTGCGCAAAATTGCATGAGTTCACTTTTTGCGTTCAAACATGCACAAATTGTACATTTAATTTTTTCAATTACAATCATGAGTTTAGCATGCTTGAAAATATACTTAGTATTATGAATATGCAATTGGAATATTATATAACATGTTTAAAACCATTTATGCACAAATTGTTTTGGGTTCAAATGTGCACAAATTGTGCATTCAACTAAACTAATTAGATTTAGGAGTTTGGAATTGATGGAAATTCTAGGTTTCATCAATTAACTCCCCAATAGCAAGAATACTATGATAAGTTGAATTAGAAGAAAACTAGAAATTACCAATTTAATCCACAAATTCGGATCGTTAAAATATTGAAGCAAGAAGATAGATGCTACTTAACCCCTTTACCAACATGCATAAAGATACTAAGATAGACTTTGAATTTCCTCTTATGCTGTAAATAAGAAAGTTTGATAAATAATAAGAAAACAAAGATTTAGATTTTGACACCATAAGCTAGAATAAAGCTTGATAAGTCACAAAGTTCATGCAAGAAATTAAAGACAAAATTCCTCATAATAAAACTCAAACAAAGTTATAATTCATATATCAAATTCAATCATGGTCCAAAAGAAAGAAAAGGACTTGTTTATATAAAGTACAAGTCCATGCACACATTACTAAAATAGACTCACACACATAGGATTACTTTTACTCTTAAATGGCCTTAATAACCACTACCCACATTAATAGCCATTACTTGGTATTAATTACCCCCATTAACTTGTATATGGTGGCACATGTAACCTTAATTGTTATTAACACAAAAACAAGTTAAATATTATTCCTTGGGCCTCCATGGATGCGTTATTGGGTTGAAATTCTTAGGCTTTCCAAATGTCCCTAATTAAACCCAATATGGCTTCTTGAAACTTCTTGGATTTGGACCTTGTGATTGGGCCTTCTTGTACTATTAATGGATCTTGGATCTCTTTAGGCTTTGAACTTGGATTCACATCAGGAATGATGGAATATGATTTTAGGATATTTAATATGCAATTTGAACATTGGATAACATGTTCAAAACCATAGTTCGTAAATTTGCATGAGTTCAAATTATGGGTTCAAACATGCGCAAACGTTCAAAAATTTTGCATTCAATTTTTTCAATTATATTCATGAGTTTAGCATGCTAGAATATGTAGTTAGTATTATGAATATGGGATTGGAACATTGGATAACATGTTGAAAACTATTTGTCCAAAAATTTACATGAGGTCAAGTCTTATGTTCAAACATGCACGGATGCGTCCAAATTGTGCATTCAATTAAATCAATTTAATTTATGACTTTGGAATGGTGGAATATGATTTTACAATGTTCAATATGCATGCAGAACATTGCCATTTGTACACAAATTTGCATGAGTTCAAGTTTTCCATTCAAACGTGTGCAAATGCAGACAAATTGTGCATTCAATTAAATCTAATTGATTTAGGTGTTTGGAATTTGATTTTAGGACATTCAATATGCAATTGTGCACGAATTTGTACGAGCTCAAGTTTTGTATTCAAACATGTGTGCAAATATGAAAAAGTGTGCATTCAATTAAATTAATTTGATTTATGAGTTTTGACTGATGGAATAAGATTTTAGGATATTCAATATGCAATAGTAATGATGGATAAATTTGTATAAGTTCATATTTTGCGTTCAAATTTGTGCAAATGTGCACAAATTGTGCATTCAATTATGTCAATTATATTCACAAGCTTATCATGCTAGAATATGTATATAGTATTATGAATATGAAATTGGAAAATTGGATAACATTTTGAAAACTAGTTGTGCAAAAATTTGCACAATTTTAGGTTTTGCGTTCAAACATGCACAAATGTGCATAAATTGTTCATTCAATTAAATCAATTTTATTTATGAATTTGGAATGTTGGAATATGATTTTAGGATGTTCAAAATGCAATTTGAACAATGGATAACATGCTCAAAACCATTGTGCGCAAATTTGCATTAGTTCACTATTTACGTTCTAACATGCGCAAACATGCACAAATTGTGCATTCAATTTTTTCAATTATATTCATGAGTTTATCATGCTAAATTATGTACTTAGTACTGTGAATATGCAATTGGAACATTGAATACGATATTTAAAACTTTTTTGCGCATATTTGCCCAAGTTCATATTTTGCGTTCAAATATGCACAAATGTGAACAAATGGTGCATTCTATTAAATCAATTTGATTTATGAGTTTGGAATGCTGGAATATGATTTTAGGATGTTTGATATGCAATTTGAACATTGGATAACAAGTTCAAAACTATTGTGTGCAAATTTACATGAGTTCAAATTTTGCATTCAAACATGTGCAAACGTGCACAAATTTTGCAATCAATAATGTCAATTATATTCAAAAGCTTAGCATGATAGAATATTTGCTTAGTATTGTGAATATGCAATTGGAACATTGGATAACATGTTGAAAACCATTTGTGCACAAATTTGCATGAGTTCAAGTTTTGCGTTCAAACATGTACAAATGTGCATAAAGTGTTCATGCAGTTATATCAATTTGATTTATGAATTTTCAATGTTGGAATAAGATTTTAGGATTTTCAAAATGTAATTTGAACATTGGATAACATGTTCAAAAGCATTGTGCGCAAATTTGCATGAGTTTACTGTTTGCATTCAAACATGAGCAAAAGTGCACAAATGGTGCATTCAATTTCGTCAATTATATTGATGAGTTTAGCATGCTAGAATATGTACTTAGTATTGTGAATATGCAATCGGAACATTAAATAACATTTTGAAAACCATTTGTGCATAAATTTGCATAAGTTCAGGTTTTGTATTCAAACATGCGTAAATGTGCACAAATTGTGTATTCAATTAAATCAATTTGATTTATGAGTTTGGAATGTTGGAATATGATTTTAGGATGTTCAATATGCAATTAGAACATTGGATAACATGGTCAAAATCATTGTGCCCAAATTTGCATGATTCTAAATTTTACATTCAAATATGGGCAAACGTGCAGAAATTGTGCATTCAATTATATCAATTATATTCATAAGTTTAGCATGCTAAAATATGTACTTATTATTGTGAATAAAATTTTGAAAACCATTTGTGCAAAAATTTACATGAGCTCATATTTTACATTCAAACATGCGCAAACGTGCCAAAATTGTGCATTCAATTAAATATATTTGATTTATGAGTTTGAATGTTGGAATACGATTTTACGATGTTCAATATGCACTTAGAACAATGGATAACATGTTCAAAAGCATTGTGCACAAATTTGCATGACTTTTCACTTTGTGTTTAAACATGCACAAATTGTGCAATCAATTATGTCAATTATTTTTAGGAGTTTAGCATGGTAGAATATGTACTTAGAATTGTGAATATGCAATTGTAACATTGGATAACATGTTGAAAACCATTTGTGCAAAAATTGTGCATTCAATTAAATCTAATCGATTTATGAGTTCAGAATGATGTTATAAGATTTTAGGATGTTAAATATGCAATTGCAACGTTGGATAACATATGAAAAACCACTTGTGCACAAATTTACACGAGCTCATATTTTGCATTTAAACATTCGCAAATGTACATAAATTGGACATTCAATTAAATAAAATTTATTAATGAATTTGGAATGTTGGAATCTTATTTTAGCATGTTCAATATGCAATTGGAACATTGGATAACATGTTCAAAACCATTTGTTCGCAAATTTACACTAGCTCATATTTTGCGGTCAAACATGCACAAATTGAGCATTAAATTAAATGAAATTGATTTTTTATTTTTGAAATGTTGGAGTCTGATTTTAGGATGTTCAATATGCAATTGGAACATTGGATAACATGTTCAAAACCATTGTGCGCAAATTTGCATGAGTTTTCATTTTATGTTCAAACGTGCACAAATTGTGCATTGAATTACGTCAATTATTTTCATGACTTTGGCATGGTATGATATGTACTTAGTATTGTGAATATAGAATTGGAACATTGAATAACATATTGAAAACCATTTGTGCATGAATTTGCACGAGTTCAAGTTTCATGTTAAATGATATGCAAATGTGCACAAATTATGCATTCAACTAAATCAAATTGATTTGTGAGTTTGGAATGATGGAATATGATTTTAGGATGTTAAATATGCAATTGGAAGATTGGATAATATATAAAAACCACATGTGCGCAAATTTACACGAGCTAATATTTTATGTTCAAACATGCGAAAATGTGCACAAATTGGGCATTCAATTAAATCAATTTGATTTATGAATTTAAAATGTTGGAATATGATTTTAAGATGTTCAATATGCAAGTGGAACATTGGATAACTTGTTTAAAACCACTGTGCACAAATTTGCATAAGTTCATATTTTGCGTTCAAACATTCGCAAACGTGCACAAATTTTGAATTTAGTTATGTCAATATTCATGAGTTTAGCATGGTACAATATGTACTTAGTATTGTGATTATGCAATTGAAACATTGGATAACTTTTTGAAAACCATTTGTGCACAAATTTGTGCGAGCTCATATTTTATGTTCAAACATGCGCAAATGTGCCCAAATTGTGCATTGAGTTATATATATTTGATTTATGAGTTTGGAATTTTGGAATATGATTTTAGGATGTTCAATATACGATTGGAACATTGGATAACATGTTCAAAAGCATTGTGCACAAATTTGCACGAGTTTTCATTTTGTATTCAAGACTGCATAAATTGTGCATTCAATTATGTCAATTATTTTCACAAGTTTTGCATGGTATAATATGAACTTAGTATTATGAATATGCAATTGGAACATTGGATAACATGTTGAAATCCATTTGTAAACAAATTTGCATGAGTTCATGTTTAGCATTCAGTGATGTGCAAATGTGCACAATTTGTGCATTCAATTAAATTTAATTAATTTATGAGTTTGGAATGATGGAATAAGATTTCAGGATGTTAAATTTGCAATTAGAACATTGGATAACATATGAAAAACCACTTGTGCGCAAATTTACACGAGCAAATATTTTGCGTTCAAACATGCACAAATGTGCACAAATTGAGCATTCAATTAAATCAATTTGATTTATGAATTTGGAATTTTGGAATTTGATTTGAGGATGTTCAATATGCAATTGAAACATTGGATAACATGTTCAAAAGCATTGTGCGCAAATTTACATGAGTTTTCATTATGTGTTCAAATGTGCACACATTGTGCATTCAATTATGTCAATTATTTTCATGACTTTATCACAGTATAATATGTACTTAGTATTTTGAATGTGCAATAGGAACATTGGATAACATGTTAAAAACCTTTTGTGCACAAATTTGCACGACTTCAGGATTTATGTTCAACGATGTGCAAATGTTCACAAATTGTGCATTCAATTAAATCTTATTGATTTATGAGTTCAGAATGATGGAATAAGATTTTAGGTTGTTAAATATGCAGTTAGAACATTGGATAACATATTAAAAACCATTTGTGTGCAAATTCACATGAGCTCATATTTTGCATTGAAACGTGCGCAAATGCGCACAAATTGTGCATTCAAATATGTAAATTATATTCACGAGTTTAGCATGGTAGAATATATACTTAGTATTGTGATTATGCAATTGGAACATTAGATAACATATGAAAAACCACTTGAGCGCAAATTTACACCAGTTTATATTTTGCATTCCAACATGCGCAAATGTGCACAAATTGGGCATTCAATTAAATCAATTTGATTAATGAATTTAGAATGTTGGAATATGATTTTAGGATGTTCAATATGCAATTGGAACATTGGATAACATGTTCAAAACCATTGTGCGCAAATTTGCATGAGTTCACATTTTGCATTCAAATGTGTGCAGACATGCACAAATTGTGTGTTCAATTATGTCAATTATATTCACAAGTTTAGCAATGGTAGAATATGTACTTAGTATTATGAATATGCCATTGCAACATTGGATAACATGTTGAAAACCACTTGTGCACAAATTTGCACGAGTTTAAGTTTTGCAATCAATGATACGCCAATGTGCACAAATTGTGCATTCAATTTAATCAAATTGATTTATGAGTTTGGAATGATGGAATAAGATTTTAGGTTGTTAAATATGGAATTGGAACATTGGATAACATGTTTAAAACCATTGTGGGCAAATTTGCATGAGTTCACATTTTGCGTTCAAACGTATGTAAATGTGCACAAATTATGCATTCAGTTATGTCAATTATATTCATGAGATTAGCAATGGCAGAATTTGTACTAAGTATTACGAATATGTATTTGGAACATTGGATAACATGTTGAAAACCATTTATCCACAAATTTGCATAAGTTCAAGTTTTATGTTCAATGAAGCGCCAATGTGTACCAATTGTGCATTCAATTAAATCAAATTGATTTATGAGTTTGGAATGATGGAATAAGATTTTAGGTTGTTAAATATGCAATTGGAACGTTGGATAACATATTAAAAACCATTTGTGCACAAATTTATACGAGCTCATATTTTGCGTTCAAACATGCGCAAATGTGCATAAATTGAGTATTCAATTAAATAGATTTCCTTTATGAGTTTGAAATGTTGGAATATGATTTTAGGATGTTCAATACGCAATTGGAACATTGGATAACTTGTTCAAAACCATTGTGTGCAAATTTTCATGAGTTCACATTTTGCATTTAAACATTTGCAAACGTGCACAAATTTTGAATTCAGTTATGTCAATTATATTCATGAGTTTAGCATGATACAATATGCACTTAGTAGTATGATTATGCAATTGGAACATTGGATAACTTATTGAAAACATTTATGATATGAAACCTCTAAGAAAAAGCTTGAGAACCCCTTTATGTATTCGAACCCCCAAAGCATTAACTTGAAAACCCCAATAGTCAATTCAGCAACAACCCCTAAGAATGGTTAGAAATCAAATTACTTAGATGATCAAAGAATTAGAATAAAGAAAACTCGTTTCTAAATTCCAATTTTGAAACACTCCACAAGAAGATGATCAATCTACTTAAATGTTCCTTAAAGCATGTATTCTACACAAAACACAAAGATAAAAGCAAAACAGCCTTTAGGTTTTAAAACTTCAATTCTGAATAATAAAATTCATCCAAGGCATATATATATATAGCCTTTAAAAGGTTTTCCTTAGTGAGTAAGGAAAACTAATAACCCTAACAACAAAAATAGAAAATTAATCTAATCAGACCTCAAATATAAATTTTGACATACTTCCTATTTTAAGAATAATTAAACTAACTAAAACTAATGGGCTTTTAAAATAACAAATTAGTCTAGCCCTTATTTAACATAATTAAACCTACATAAAAATGCTTAAATAACTCTCCCATGCATATTCGGCTAGCCCATAACAAATGAGGCCCATTTTATACTTAATTAAACCCATTAATAACTTGGACTTGAATTAAGTTGTATTGAACTTGAGCTGCACTTGGCACAAAGCTTTGGTGTCCTTGTAAACTTTCACTAGCTAAGTTCACTAAGCCTTGTAGATGATGGATTAAGTCTTCTTGAAGCTTCTTAGATTGAGACCTTGTTATAGGTCTTTGAGGCATACTGATTGGACTCAAAACCTCTTGAACTTGATCCTTGACTTCTTGACCATGCTCATCTTCATCATGTTGAATTCTTTGAACTTGGTGTGTTGGCTGCTCCATAACATTTCCCCTCTCCTTAAAGGATTCATCCTTGAATCTAAAGCATCACCTATATCAAAAGGACTCAAATCAGCCACATTGAATGAAGCACTAACATTATACTCACCAGGTAGGTCCACTTTGTATGCATTGTCATTAATCCTTTCAAGTATTTGAAAAGGACCATCTCCTCTTGGGTTTAGCTTAGACTTCCTTTGAAGTGGAAACCTTTCTTTGTGAAAATGCACCTAAACCCAATCTCCAGGCTGAAAAATCATTGGCTTCCTTCCCTTATTCACACATGAAGCTACTTTAGCATTTTGCTTCTCAATCCTCTCCTTAACTTGCTTATGTAACTTCTTCACCAAATCAGCCTTAGAATTAGCATCAACACTCATAAAATTGTTAAGTGGTAGTGGCAATAAATCAATAGGAGTAAGTGGATTAAATCCATAAACAATCTCAAATGGAGAGCAATTAGTAGTGCTATGAACTGCCCTATTGTAAGCAAACTCCACAAATGGTAAACAATCCTCCCACATCCTAATGCTCTTTTCTATGATTGCCCTAAGTAAAGTAATCAAAGTCCTATTAACTACTTTAGTTTGGTTTGAGGGTGACAAGTAGTTGAAAACAATAGCTTAGTTCCTAACTTTCCCCATAACACACGCCAAAAATGACTCAAACACTTAACATCCCTATCACTAACAATGCTTCTATGTATGCCATGTAAATGCACAACTTCTTTGAAAAACAAATCAGCAATCAACTTAGCATTATTAGTTTTATGGCATGGTATAAAATGAGCCATTTTACTAAATCTATCAACCACAACAAAGATACTATCATGACTTTTCCTAGTTCTAAGCAATCCAAGCACAAAATCCATAGACAAATCAGTCCAAGGTTCACTAGGAATGGGTAATGGTGTGTATAACCCATGTGGTTTCAACCTAGACTTAGCCTCTCTACATGTAATGCAATGCTCACAAACTTTATACACATCATGTTTCATACCGAGCCAAAAGAAATGTTCTAATAGCATATCATACGTCTTATTTACCCCAAAATGCCCCATTAAGCCTCCTCCATGTGCCTCCTTAATTAATAATTCCCTTATAGAACACTTAGGAATGGACAATCTATTTTTTTAAACAAGAAACCATAAAATAAGTAAAAATCATCTGAAACAACCCCATTGTCATAAGATCCATATATATCACCAAAATCATCATCATGTGGATATAACTCCTTTATAAACTCAAAACCTAATAATTTAGCAGTAAGAGAGTTAAGTAAGGTGTACCTTCTATATACTGCATCAACAACCACATTCTCTTTAACTTGCTTGTACTTAATCACATATGGAAATGTTTCTATGAACTCCACCCATTTGGCATGCCTATGGTTCAGCTAATCTTGACCCTTCAAATGCTTTAAACTTTCATGGTCAGTGTGTATCACAAACTCCCTAGGCCACAAATAATATTGCCATGTTTGCAAAGCTCGAACCAATGCATATAATTCCTTGTCATAAGTTGGATATTTCAAGGTTGCCCCACTTAACTTTTCACTAAAATACATTAGTGGTCTTTGATCCTACATCAAAACAGCTCCAATCCCTATGCCACTAGCATCACATTCAATCTCAAAAGTTTTATCAAAGTTAGGTAAAGCAAGCAAAGGTGCATTATATAATTTATCCTTAAGTTCATTAAATGCATGTTATTGTGCATCACCCCAAACAAATCCAACATTTTTCTTAACTAATTCATTCAAAGGTGTGGCAATAGTGTTGAAATCTTTAATGAATCACCTATAGAAACTAGCAAGCCCATGAAAACTCCTCACCTCACTAGCATTTTTAGGTTTTGGCCACTCTTTAATAGCCCTAACCTTCTCCTCATCAACCTCTATGCCTTGACTAGATACAACAAAACCAAGAAAATTAACCTTATTCATGCAAAAACTACACTTTTTAAGGTTTGCATACAACTTTTCTTATCTAAGTGTTTCTAGTACAATTCGCACATGCATAACATGATCATCTAAACATTTAGAGTAAATCAGAATATCATCAAAGTAAACGATAACAAATTTACCCAAGTAATTTCGCAACACATGGTTCATCAATCGCATGAATGTGCTAGGTGCATTAGTAAGACCAAAGGGCATAACAAGCCACTCATACAACACATACTTAGTCTTAAAAGCTGTTTTCCATTCATCACCAACATTCATTCGAATTTGATAATAACCAGATTTCAAGTCTATTTTAGTGAACAAACAAGAACCATATAACTCATCAAGCATATCATCTAATCTAGGAATAAGATGACGATACTTTACAGTGATTTTATTGATGGCTCTGCAATCCACACATCCTCCATGTTCCATCCTTCTTTAGCATAAGAATGACAGGAACTGAACAAGGACTAAGACTTTCCCTCACATACCCTTTAGCTAGCAACTCCTCCACTTGTGTGTGGATCTCCTTTGTTTCTCTTGGATTTGCTCTATATGCTGGTTGATTGGATATGGCTACCCCAGGAATGAAGTCAATTTAATGTTCTATGCCTCTAATTGGGGGTAATCCACTAGGCATCTCTTTAGGAAACACATCTTTAAATTCCTGTAAAAGATTAACAAACACACTAGGCAAAGATGGGTTAAGTTCATTAGTTTCCAAATAAGCCCCTTTGTACAAAAGTACAAATATAGGCCGATTAGCATACAAAGCCTGTCTAACCTCACTTGTCCTAGCTATTAAACTCAAATTCTTTTCTTTTTTCTCTCTAGGCTGAATCTCTTCTTTTTTTTCCCTCTTTCCTTTCACTCTCTAAAGAATTTTTCTTACTCCCTTTTTTCTTTCTTTTCAGCCTCCACTCTCATTCTTTCCATTTTATATTGGTCTTCATACACCTCTGAAGAAAGCGGTGTTAATATGATCCTACGCCCATCCTTGGTAAAGTGATACCGATTAAGGTACCCATCATGCTTAGTCTTTCTATCAAATTGCCATGGTCTACTAAGCAAAATATCTCCAGCATACATAGGAACTACATCACATAATTGCTTATCATGATATTTACCAATTGAAAAGGAAATAATAGATTGTCTATTTACCTTGACCTCCCCACAATCATTAAGCCATTGAAGTTTGTATGGCCGTGGGTGTGGTATAGTAGACAGCCCCAATCTACTAATTAAGAATGAGCTCACTGCACTGGTGAAACTCCCTCCATCAACAATTATAAGACATGCCTTGCCTTGCATATGACACTTTGTATGGAATAAGTTGTCTCGTTGCTCTTCAATGCAATCTTCCTTTATTTGAGTACTAACAGCACGCCTTGTAACCAACATGTCACCTTTGATTGGCTCCTCTATACTCCCATTACTACAACTTTCCAATTTAGGCATCTCATCCTCATCACTTTCATTATTGCCCTCTTCTTCATCAGTCACAATTTCCCCATTCCTTATGGTCATAGTTCTCTTATTAGGGCAATCTTTGCTCACATGACCTACTCTTTGACACTTCCAACACTTAATGTCTGTATTTCTCCCTTTAGGCTCATCAATTTGGATTTTTTCCTTAGAGATCGAATTTGCCTTCCCTTTAGCAACCTCATGAGCAACCTTGTTCCCACCCCTATAATCACTCTTTCCATCCTTTTTCCAATTAAAATTAGAACTAGAATAGGATTTGGAATTTTACTTTGTCACTCCTCTTCCTTGGAGTTGCCTTTTTATCTTGACAACCATGTGCTCCATCTCTTCTAAATCTTCATATTTATGTAAATCTACTCGGTCAGATATGTCTTTGTTTAGACCAGCCAAGAAGCATGCCATAGTGATCTCCACATCTTCATCTATATCAGCCCTAGTAATGAGCATCTCCATCTCTTTATGGTAATCATCCACACTCTTACTACCTTGTTTAAGAACTTGAAGTTTTTGTACAAGTTCCCTATGATAGTGTTTTGGCACAAATCGCTTCCTCATTACAACCTTGAGCTTAGGCCAATTATCAATTGGTTACTCCAAATTCCTTTGCCTATTAATCACCAAATGGTCCCACCAAGCAATAGCATAATCAAAAGATTGAGTAATCGCCAATTTTACCTTCTTTTCCTCGCTAAATTGATGGCAATCAAATATAAGCTCCAATTGCTTCTCCCATTGTAAATAGGACTCCTGATCTGATTTACCTTGAAAGTTAGGTATCTTATGTTTGATGCTTCCCAAATTTTGATCTACATCATCTTCATTGCCTCAGTTTCTTCCATTGTATGGAACCGGTTGTAACCTTCCTCTTCCTCTTCCTCTACCTTGGCCTTGTCTACCTCCACCTCTTGGTACTACTTCTGCATAGGCCTCATCTTCATCCTTATTATCAGCATTGCCTTCTACTTCCTCATTACAGTTTGGTGTTGTTGCCCTTTCAACCGGTCCTAGCCTTGTATCCATGCGGTTTAATCTCTCCATTATAGTCTCAAAATTTGTATTCATACATGCAATTTGCCTTTGTTAAGCCTCACGTAGCAAAGTTTCATCAACTTTACCCTCACCTTTATTTTCACCTTAGTTTGACATTGCTGTACAAGAATGTTAGAAATAAAAAAAAAATAATTTAAAATCTTCACAAGCACTCCCTCACGTGTTTGCACTCAAATGATGGGGGTGGTCACTCGTGTTTAACTTAATTTGATGTTTCACTCGGCTTCCTCTCACCACTTAAGCTAATTCTTTTATGTTCTTAGGTGAATCACACTTTTAGAGCAAATCAATTAGATTGAAGCAATATTCAAGTAGAACTTTCAAAAGTGAAATTTTCAAAACAAGTTTGAGGCAATTCAGTTAATAAAAAAAATCAACAATTCAAAAGCAATAAAATAGGAAAACTCAAAAAGATGCAAAAGACATGTGAAAGAAATACAAAGATCTTTTAGAATAGAAAAGAAAAATGAATTTAGAAGTTATTTTAAGAAGAAAAGTTAAATCTTCCTCAATAAGTAATATTCCTTAATGAGCAAGCATTGTAAAGATACGCAAAATCCTTAATAGACAAGTAATACAAGATATGACAAGATCTAGTTAGATATGTCAATTATAAACCAAATAGGATTAGGAAACCTAAATTAGACCTGATGTGGATATTAATCACTCAAACAATATTCCTTAATGAGCAAGGAATCGAAGGAAATGCAAATCAGACCTGATTAGGATATAAATCACTCAAGAATCTCAATTCTTCCTTTTCTAATAACTTTCTCTTTTTTTCACGAATTTTTTTTATTTTGCTTCTTGTTTTTTTCAAATTTATTTCTTTTTTTTTCACAAATTTTTTTTTTAAGAAAAAAAAATTTCAACTATGAACACAAATCTAAATTTTAGAATGAAAAACAATTGATTGACTTAAAGGAAAAAAAAACAAGATCAAGACTAACAAATAAGAACAAAGAACAAAACACAAGAATGAAGAACAAAAAAAATAAGAATGATTTTAAAAGAATAAGAAAAACATAAAAAATTAGGATTAAGAATAAAAGATAAAACCTGATCTAAAGCCAAAGCTCTGATACCAAATGATACAAAACCTCCAAGAATAAGCTTGAGAACCCCTTTATGTATTCGAACCCCCGAAGCATTAACTTGAAAACCCCAATAGTCAATTCAGCAACAACCCCTAAGAATGGTTAGACATTAGATTACTTAGATGATTAAACAATTAGAATAAAGAAAAATCATTTCTAAATTCCAATTTTGAAACACTCCACAAGAAGATGATCAATCTACTTGAATGTTCCTTAAAGTAGATATTCTACACAAGAACACAAAGATAAAAGCAAAACAGCCTTTAGATTTTAAAACTTCATTTATTAATAATAAAATTCGTCCAAGGCATATATTTATAGACTTTATAAGGTTTTCCTTAGTGAGTAAGGAAAACTAATAACCCTAATCATAAAAATAGGAAATTAATCTAATCAGACCTCAAATAGAAATTTTGACATATTTCCTATTTTAAGAATAATTAAACTAACTAAAACTAATGGGCTTTTAAAATAACAAATTCGTCCAGCCCTTATTTAACATAATTAAACTTAAATAACAATGCTTAAATAACTCTCCCATGCATATTCAGCCAGTCCATAACAAATGAGGCCCATTTTATACTTAATTAAACCCATTAATAACTTGGACTTGAATTAAGTTGTATTGAACTTGAGCTGCACTTGGCACAAAGCTTTGGTGTCCTTGTAAACTTTCTCTAGCTAAGTTCACTAAGCCTTGTAGATGATGGATTAAGGCTTCTTGAAGCTTCTTAGATTGAGACCTTATTATAGGTCTTTAAGGCATACTGATTGGACTCAAAACCTCTTGAACTTGATCCTTGCCTTCTTGACGATGCTCATCTTCATCTTGTTGAATTCTTTGAACTTGGTGTGTTGGTTGCTCCATAACAATTTATGCACAAATTTGCGCGAGCTCATATTTTGTGTTCAAACATGTGAAAATGTGCCCAAATTGTGCATTAAATTAAATATATTTGATTTATGAGTTTGGAATTTTCTAATATGATTTTAGGATGTTCAATATGCAATTGGAACTTTGGATAACATGTTCAAAAGCATTGTGCACAAATTTGCATGAGTTTTCATTTTGTGTTCAAACGTGTAAAAATTCTGCATTCAATTATGTCAATTTTTTTTATGAGTTTAGCATGGTATAATATGTACTTAGTATTGTGAATATGCAATTGGAACATTAGATAACATGTTGAAAAACATTCATGCACAAATTTGCATGAGTTCAGGTTTTGCGTTCAACGATGTGCAAATGTGCATAAATTGTGCATCCAATTAAATCTAATTGATTTATGAGTTCAAAATGATGGAATATGATTTTAGGATGTTCAATATGCAATTGGAACATTGGATAACATGTTCAAAATCATTGTGCGCAAATTTGCATGAGTTTTCATTTTGCATTCAAATGTGCACAAATTGTGCATTCAATTATGTCAATTATTTTTAGGAGTTTATCATGGTACAATATGTATTTAGTATTGTGAATATGCAATTGGAACATTGGATAACATGTTGAAAACCATATGTGCATAAATTTGCACGACTCTAGGTTTTTGCCTTTAACGATGTGCAAATGTGCACAAATTGCGCATTCAATTAAATATAATTGATTTATGAGTTTGTAATTATGGAATAAGATTTTAGGATGTTAAATTTGCAATTGGAACATTGGATAACATATGAAAAACCACTTGTGCATAAATTTATACGAGGTCACATTTTGCATTCAAATATGCGCAAATGTGCATAAATTATGTATTCAATTAAATCAATTTGCTTTATGAATTTGGAATGTTGGAATTTGATTTTAGGATGCTCAATATGCAATTGGAACATAGGATAACATGTTCAAAACCATTGTGCGCCAATTTGCATGGGTTCACACTTTGCGTTCAAACATACAGAAATGTTGTATTTAATTATGTCAATTATATTCTTGAGTTTAGCATGGTAAAATACATACTTGGTATTGTGATTATGCAATTGGAACATTGGATAACTTGTTAAAAACCATTAGTGCACAAATTTGCACGAGCTCATATTTTGTGTTCAAACATGTCTAAATGTACCCAAATTTTGCATTCAATTAAATATATTTGATTTATAAGTTTTGAATGTAGGAATATGATTTTAATATGTTCACTATGCAATTAGAACATTGGATAACATGTTCAAAAGCATTGTGTGCAAAGTTTGCATGAGTTTTCATTTTCTATCCAGACATGCACAAATTGTGCATTCAATTATGTCAACTATTTTCATGAGTTTAGCATGGTATAATATGCACTTATTATTATGAATATGCAATTTGAACATTGGATAACATGTTGAAAACCATTTGTGCACAAATTTGCACGAGTTCAGGTTTTGCGTTCAATGATGTGCAATTGCGCACAAAATTGTGCATTCAATTAATCTAATTGATTTATTAGTTCAGAATGATGGAATAATATTTTAGGTTGTTAAATATGCAATTGGAATAGTGGATAACATATTGAAAACCATTTGTGTGCAAATTCACAAGAGCTCATATTTTATGTTCAAATGTCAGCAAATTTGCACAAATTGAGCATTCAATTAAATGACTTTCATTTATGAGTTTGAAATGTTGGAATATGATTTTAAGATTTTCAATATGCAATTGGATCATTGGATAACTTATTCAAAACCATTGTGTACAAATTTGCATGAGTTCACATTTTGCATTCAAACGTTTGCAAACGTGCACAAATTTTGAATTTAGTTATGTCAATTATATTCATAAGCTTAGCATGGTACAATATGATGGGAATTTTAGGTTTCATCAATTAACTCCCAAATAGCAAGAATACTATGATAAGTTGAATTAGAAGAAAACTAGAAATTACCAATTTAATCCACAAATTTGAATCGTTCAAAGATTGAAGTAAGAAGATAGATGCTACTTAACCCCTTTACCAACAAGGATAAAGATACTAAGATAGACTTTGAATTTCCTCTTATGCCACAAATAAGAAAGTTTAATAAATAACAAGAAAACAAAGATTTAGATTTTGACACCACAAGCTAGAATAAAGCTTAATAAGTCACAAAGTTCATGCAAGAAATTAAAGACAAAATTACTCACAATAAAACTCAAACAAAGTTATAATTCATATATCAAATTCAATCGTGGTCCAAAACAAAGAAAAAGGACTTTTTTATATAAAGTATAAGTCCATGCACACACTACTAAAATAGACTCACACACATAGGATTACTTTTACTCTTAAATGGCCTTAATAACCACTACCCACATTAATAGCCATTACTTGGTATTAATTACCCCATTAACTTATATATGGTGGCTCTTAATAACCATTACCCATATTAATAGCCATTACTTGGTATTAATTACCCCATTAACTTATATATGGTGACTACATGTAACCCTAATTGTTATTAACACAAAAACAAGTTAAATATTATTCCTTAGGCCTCTATGGATGCCTTATTGGGTTGAAATTCTTGGGCTTTCCAAATTTCCCTAATTAAACCCAATATGGCTTCTTGAAGCTTCTTGGATTTGGACCTTGTGATTGGGCCTTCTTGTACTATTAATGGATCTTGGATCTCTTTAGGCTTTGAACTTGGATTCACATTATTCCCCCTTTCTTCAAAAGGATTTGTCCTCAAATCAGCTCCATCATCTTTATCACCTACATCAAACAAAGGCAAGTCACTAACATTGAAAGTAGCACTAACATTGCCATACTCACTTGGAAGTTCTAGCTTGTAGGCATTGTTGTTGATGTGTTGAAGCACTTTAAAAGGACCATCTCCTCTTGGCATAAGCTTTGATTTCCTTTGGTTAGGAAATCTTTCCTTCCTCAAGTGCACCCACACCCAATTTCTGGGCTAAAAAATGACTTGCTTCCTCCCTTTGTTATGTTGTTTTTCATATTGGAGTGTCTTCTTCTCAATGTTTGCACACACCTTCTCATGCAAAGTCTTGATGAACTCAGCTTTTTATTTCCCCTCTAGATTATCTTTATCCAATGGCAATGGTAGCAAATCTAATGTAGTCAATAGGTTGAATCCATACACAATTTCAAATGGTGAGCAATTTGTTAAACCATGCACACTCCTATTATAAGCAAATTCCATATGTGGCAAACATTCTTCCAATTATTTAGATCTCTTTGGATGACAGCCCTCAAAAGTGTTGAAAGTGTCCTATTGACCACCTCTGTTTGTCCATCTGTTTGTGGATGAAAACTTGTAGAATACAAAAGCTTTGTCCCCATCTTTCCCAAAAGAGTCTTCTAAAAGTGACTTAGGAATTTGACATCCCTATCACTCATAATGGTCCTTGGCACTCCATGTAGCCTTACAATCTCCTTGAAGAATAGATTGGCAATATGGGTTGCATCATCCATCTTGTGACATGGAATGAAATGTGCTATTTTACTAAACTTGTCCACAATAATAAAAATAGAATCTCTCCCTCCCTTGGACCTAGGTAATCCTAAAAAAAAATCCATAGAAATGTCTACCCAAGGTTCATTTGGTATGGTAAAAGGTGTATATAAACCATGAGGCATTGCTTTGGATTTGGCTTGTTTGCAAGTAATGCATTTCTTATAAATTCTCTCAACATCCCTTTTCATGTGTGGCCAAAAGAAATGGTCACCCAACACATCCAAAGTTTTCTTAATCCCAAAATGCCCCATTAAACCTCCACTATGTGCCTCTCTCACAAGTAACTCTCTCAAAGAACTTTATGGCACACGCAATTTATTTTCCCAAAAAAGAAAACCATCAAACTTATAGAACTTATCAAAACCCCCTTTCTCATATGCCCCATAAACATTAGCAAAATCAGGATCATTAGAATAAAGATCTTTGATGTATTCAAATCCTAATAATTTTGCATTAAGTTTAGAGATCAAGGCATACCTTGTTTGATGTAGGTGATAAAGATGATGGAGCTGATTTAAGGACAAATCCTTTTGAAGAAAGGGGGAATGATGTGAATCCAAGTTCAAAGCCTAAAGAGAACCAAGATCCATTAATAGTACAAGAAGGCCCAATCACAAGGTCCAAATCCAAGAAGCTTTAAGAAGCCATATTGGGTTTAATTAGGGACATTTGGAAAGGCCAAGAATTTCAACCCAATAAGGCATCCATGGAGGCTCAAGGAATAATATTTAACTTGTTTTTGTGTTAATAACAATTAAGGTTACATGTAGCCACCATATACAAGTTAATGGGGTAATTAATACCAAGTAATGACTATTAATGTGGGTAATGGCTATTAAGAGCCACCATATACAAGTTAATGGGGTAATTAATACCAAGTAATGGCTATTAATGTGGGTAGTGGTTATTAAGGCCATTTAAGAGTAAAATTAATCCTATGTGTGTGAGTCTATTTTAGTAGTGTGTGCATGGACTTGTACTTTATATAAACAAGTCCTTTTTCTTTCTTTTGGACCATGATTGAATTTGATATATGAATTATAACTTTGTTTGAGTTTTATTGTGAGGAATTTCATCTTTAATTTCTTGCATGAGCTTTGTGACTTATCAAGCTTTATTCTAGCTTATGGTTTCAAAATCTAAATCTTTATTTTCTTGTTATTTATCAAACTTTCTTGTTTGTGGCATAAGAGGAAATTCAAAGTCTATCTTAGTATCTTTATCCTTGTTGGTAAAGGGGTTAAGTAGCATCTATCTTCTTACTTCAATCTTTGAACGATCCGAATTTGTGGATTAAATTGGTAATTTCTAGTTTTCTTCTAAGTCAACTTATCATAATATTCTTGCTATTGGGGAGTTAATTGATGAAACCTACAATTCCCATTAGTTGTACATGCTCATCTAAATTTTTGCTATAAACCAAGATATCATCAAAATAGACAACAAAAAATTTGCCTATGAATGCTCTTAAAACATGATTCATCAATCTCATGAAAGTGCTTTGTGCATTAGTTAAACCAAAAGGCATTACTAACCACTCATATAAACCATGTTTAGTTTTAAAAGTTGTTTTCCATTCATCACCTTCTCTCATTCTAATTTGATGATAACCAGATTTCAAATCAATTTTTGAAAACAAATATAAACCATGCAATTCATCCAACATGTCATCTAGCCTAGGAATGGGATGTCTATACTTCACCGTGATTTTGTTGATGGCACGACAATCAACACACATCCTCCAAGTTCCATCTTTCTTAGGCACTAACAAGATGGGTATGGCACATGGACTTATGCTTTCACAAACGTAACCCTTCTCCATAAGCTCACTTACTTGCTTTTGGATTTCCTTGGTCTCCTCCAAATTACTTCTATATGCTGGTCTATTTGGAATGCTTGCTCCAGGTATGAAATCAATTTGGTGCTCAATGCCTCTTTTAGGTGGCAAACCATTTGGAATTTCTTCTGGAAATAAATCTTCATAAACTTGTAAAAGATCAACAACACTAGGAAAACCATTGGTTATTTCGTTAGAAATATGCAAAATCTCCTTTTACATAAGTACAAGCATGTGTTGCCTCAAAAGCATAGCTTCCTTCACATCACTCATTTTTGCATAAACACTCATTTTTCTTTTATTTGAACCTTCCTTGTTTTCTCTCACCATGTGTTTCCCATTTTGGTCAAAAGAATTGAAATTTTTAGGTTCACTCATCTCACCTTATTCTTTACTCTCAAAGGTTTCCCTTCCCAAAGAATTTCCCAATGAAGAACCCATTTCTTCATATTGTTGCTTGTTGTGCATTTAGTCTTTAAAAATATGTTTTGGAGTTAATGGTCCAAGGTTAAACCTTTTTCCATCCATAGTCAAAGTATACATATTTTTTAATCCATCATGATTAGCCCTTCTATCATATTGCCAAGGTCTCCCCAATAACATATGTCCGGCCAACATTGGTAACACATCACACAATGCTTCCTCCTTATATCTACCAATTTGAAAAGAAACTAGAACTTGCTTATTTACCTTTACAACTTCACTTTCATTAAGCCATTGCAACTTGTATGGTCTTGGGTGCTTGGTAGTAGGCAACTTCAATTTCTCCACTAGTAAAGTGCTTGCTACATTAGTACAACTTCCACTATCCACAATCATGTTGCATAACTTGTTAGAAATCAAACAATGAGTATGAAACAAATTTTCCCTTTCCTCCCTATAGACATCATGTTTATTTTGAAAACTAAATGTTCTTTGAACAATAAGATTATCTCCCTTAGCACATTCAACATCGCTACAATCTTCTAAAGAAGGCATATCATTATCACTATCCCCCTCACTCTCTGACTCAATATCACCATCCCTTAGAATCATAGCTTTCTTATTTGGACATTCCCTAGCAATGTGCCCATGACCCAAACACTTAAAACATTTGATTCCCCTAGTTTGGGCTGGTTGATTCTCACCCTTTCCCTTATTACCCAAGTCAATTTTAGGTTTAGTTTCTTCCACTTTTGACTTATTAAAAGGTTTATCATCCTTTTTCCCCCAAGAATTTTTCCAAGAAGAAGAAGAACCCATATTTGGTTTAGAATCATACCTCTTTCCTTTCAATTTCCTTTCCATTTTCATGCCCAAATTCACCATATCTTCAATCTCCACATAATGTTGCAAATCAACAACATCAACAATGTTTTTGTTTAGCCCTCTCAAGAACCTTGCCATGGCAGCTTCACAATCTTCTACCACATTTGCTCTAATTATAGCTTTCTCTATTTCTTTGTGGTAGTCCTCCACACTCATGGATCCTTGAATTAGAGTTTGTAACCTTTGATGAAGCTCTCTATAGTAGTGGCTTGGAACAAACCTCTTTCTCATGATTTGCTTCATTTCCCTCCAAGACTCCACGGGTCTTTCTCTATATCTACGTCTTTCCTTGCAAAATTAATCCCACCAAACAATTGCATAATCACTAAACTTAACAGTGGTAAGTTTTACCTTTTTCTCCACCGAATAATTGTGACATTCAAAGATAAGTTCCACTTTCCTCTCCCATTCAAGGTACATATCTGGATCATTTCTTCCTTGGAATGAAGGAATCTTCATTTTGATGCTTCCAAGGTTGCAATCAACATCATCATTAGGACGTCCTCTCCTAGCTTGTCTCCTAGGATTCATTTGTTGTCCCACCAAGGTGACTTGATCATCATCCAAATCATTCTCTCCTTCATAGTCCTCTTGGTCAATTGGTGGACATCTCATTTTTCTAGGCTCTCCTTGTAATTGGTTAAGGATGCCATCATGCCCCTCCAATTTCTCATTGACTCCCGCCATCATGTTAAACATTCATTCGAATTATTGTTGCATAGCTTGAATCATATGATCATTTGTAGAAGAACTTGTGTCTTTTGACATGATTGTAAAACCTAAAATTTTAATAAAAGAAACAATCTCACAACACTCCCTCACGTGTTTCACTCAAAATTGATGTATACCACTCGTGTTTACACTCAATTTTGGCTTTTTCTCTAATGATCTCACACTCTTGCCTTTTACCTCTCAAATTTGCCTTTTGATTTGTTAGATGAACTAAGTTTCTCAATCAAAAAAAATTCAAGAATGTAGTAATCAAGGATTAAAAAAAATAAGGTAGGCTTAAAGAAATGAACAATTTGAAACAAATAGGCTAATAGAAATGAAAAACAAAGATAGATCATCAAAGAATACAAAGAGACAGAATTATAAAGATAGATCTCAATGGAATATGAAGAGTCAATTTTTTTTAATGTAAACTGAGATCTAACATAAGAATATCAAAGATAACATTTTTTTATGGATGAATTTTTTTTTTTTGATATATGCATGAATTGAAAGGTATCACAAAAATCTCAAAGATAACAACTTTTTTTTTATATTTGTAAACAAAATCTTAAGATAAGAAGAATAAAGACAAAAAAAAAAATAACAAGAATAATAGATAGCAAGAAAGGTGCAAAATATAAGATGAACACAAGATATTGAGAACTAAAAGATAGTTTTGGATATGCAAACCTCAATCTTGAGCCAATGCTCTGATACCACTTATGATGGGAATTTTAGGTTTCATTAATTAACTCCCTAATAGCAAGAATACTATGATAAGTTGAATTAGAAGAAAACTAGAAATTACCAATTTAATCCACAAATTCGGATCGTTCAAAGATTGAAGTAAGAAGATAGATGCAACTTAACCCCTTTAACAACAAAGATAAAGATACTAAGATAGACTTTGAATTTCCTCTTATGCCATAAACAAGAAAGTTTGATAAATAACAAGAAAACAAAGATTTAGATTTTGACACCATAAGCTAGAATAAAGCTTGATAAGTCACAAAGTTTATGCAAGAAATTAAAGACAAAATTCCTCATAATAAAACTCAAACAAAGTTATAATTCATATATCAAATTCAATCATGGTCCAAAAGAAAGAAAAAGGACTTGTTTATATAGAGTACAAGTCCATGCACACACTACTAAAATAGACTCACACACATAGGATTACTTTTACTCTTAAATAATGGCCTTAATAACCACTACCCACATTAATAGCCATTACTTGGTATTAATTACCCCACTAACTTATATATGGTGGCTCTTAATAACCATTACCCACATTAATAGTCATTACTTGGTATTAATTACCCCATTAACTTGTATATGGTGGCTATATGTAACCCTAATTGTTATTAACACAAAAACAAGTTAAATATTATTCCTTGGGCCTCCATGGATGCCTTATTGGGTTGAAATTCTTAGGTTTTCCAAATGTCCCTAATTAAACCCAATATGGCTTCTTGAAGCTTCTTGGATTTGGACCTTATGATTGGGCCTTCTTGTACTATTAATGGATCTTGGATCTCTTTAGGCTTAGAACTTGGATGTACATCACAATATGTACTTAGGATTATTATTATGCAATTAGAGCATTGGATAACTTGTTGAAAGCCATCAGTGCACAAATTTGTGCGAGCTCATATTTTATGTTCAAATATATGAAAATGTACCCAAATTGTGCATGCAATTAAATGTATTTGATTTATAAGTCTGGAATGTTTGAATTTGATTTTAGGATTTTTGATATGCAATTGGAACATTGGATAACATTTTCAAAAGCATTGTGTGCAAATTTGCATGAGTTTTCATTTTGTGTTCAACGATGTGCAAATGTGCACAAATTGTGCATTCAATTAAATCTAATTGATTTATGAGTCTAGAATGATGGAATAAGATTTTAGGTTTTTAGATATACAATTTTAATATTGGATAACATATTAATAACCATTTGTGTGTAAATTTACACGAGCTCATATTTTGCATTCAAACATGCACAAATGCGTACAAATTGTGCATTCAAAAATGTCAATTATATATTCATGAGTTTATCATGGTAGAATAGGTACTTAGTATTTTGAATATGCAATTGTAACATTGGATAACATGTTGAAAAACATTTATGCACAAATTTGCACGAGTTAAGGTTTTGCATTCAACAATGTACAAATGTGCACAAATTGTGCATTCAATTAAATCTAATTGATTTATGAGTTTGGAATGATGGAATAAGTTTTTAGGATGATAAATTTGCAATTGGAACATTGGATAACATATGAAAAACCACTTGTGCGCAAGTTTACAATTGCTCATATTTTACTTTCAAACATGCGCAAATGTGCACAAATTGGGCATTCAATTAAATCAATTTGATTAATGAATTTGGAATGTTGTAAAGTCATTTTAGGATGTTAAATATGCAATTAGAACATTGGATAACATTTTTCAAACCATTGTACGCAAATTTGCATGAGTTCACATTTTGCATTCAAACATGCGTAAACGTGCACAAATTATGCATTCAATTATGTCAATTATATTCATGAGTTTATCATGGTAGAATATGTACTAAGTATTGTGAATATGCAATTGGAACATTGGATAACATATTGAAAACCTCTTGTGCACAAATTTGCACGAGTTCAGGTTTTGCGCTCCATGATGCGACAATGTACACAAATTGTGCATTCAATTAAATCAAATTGATTTATGAATTTAAAATAATGGAATAATATTTTAGGTTATTAAATAAGCAATTGGAACATTGGATAACATGTTTAAAACCATTGTGCCCAAATTTGCTTGAGTTCACATTTTGTGTTCAAACGTGCGTAAACGTGCACAAATTGTGCATTCAATGATGTCATTTATATTCACAACTTTAGAAATGGTAGAATATGTACTAAGTATTGTGAATATCCAATTTGAACACTACATAACATGTTGAAAACCATTTTTCCACAAATTTGCATGATTTCAAGTTTTATGTTCAATGAAGCACTAATGTGCACAAATTGTGCATTCAATTAAATCAAATTGATTTATGAGTTCGGAATGGTGAAATAAGATTTTAGGTTGTTAAATATGCAATTGGAACATTAGATAACATATAAAAAACCACTTGTGCGCAAATTTACACGACCTCATATTTTGCATTCAAACGTGCGCAAATGTGCACAAATTTAGCATTCAATTAAATGAATTTCATTTATGCATTTGAAATATTGGAATATGATTTTAGGATGTTCAATATGCAATTGGAACAATGGATAACATTTTCAAAACCATTGTGCACAAATTTGCATGTGTTCACATTTTACGTTCAAACGGGTGCAAAAGTGTAAAAATTTTGAATTCAATTATGTCAATTATATTCATGAGTTTAGCATTTTAAAATATCCACTTAGTATTGTGATTATGCAATTGGAACATTGAATAACTTGTTGAAAACCATTTGTGCACAAATTTGCATGATCTTATATTTTATGTTTATATAAGTGTAAATGTACCCAAATTATGAATTAAATTAAATATATTTGATTTATTAGTTTGGAGTGTTGGAATATGATTTTAGGATGTTAAATATGCAATTGGAACATTAGATAATATGTTTAAAAGCATTGTGCACAAATTTACATGAGTTTTCATTTTGTGTTCAAACGTGCACAAATTGTACATTTAATTACATCAATTATCTTCTCAAGTTTATCATAATATAATATGTACTTAGTATTGTGAATATGAAATTGGAACATTGGATAACATGTTGAAAACCATTTATGAACAAATTTGCACGAGTTTCGATTTTGCATTCAACGATGCACAAATGTGTACAAATTGTGCATTCAATTAAATCTAATTGATTTATGAGTTTGGAATTATGGAATAAGATTTTAGGATGTTAAATTTTCAATTGGAACATTGGATAACATATGAAAAATCACTTGTGCGCAAATTTACATGAGCTCATATTTTAAGTTCAAACATGTGCAAATGTGCACACATTGGACATTCAATTAATTTAATTTGATTTATGAATTTGGAATGTTGGAATCTTATTTTAAGATTTTCAATATGCGATTGGAACATTGGATAAAATTTTTAAAACCATTATGCACAAATTTGCATGAGTTCACATTTTGCGTTCAAACGTGCACAAATTGTGCATTCAATTATGTCAATTATATTCACGAGTTTAGCAATGGTAGAATATGCACTTAGAACATTGGATAACATATAAAAAACCATTTGTGTGCAAATTTACATGAGCTCATATTTTGCGTTCAAACATGCGCAAATGTGCACAAATTGAGCATTAATTTAAATGAATTTGATTTATGATTTTTGAAATTTTGGAGTCTGATTTTAGGATGTTTAATATGCAATTGGAACATTGGATAACATGTTCAAAACCATTGTGTCCAAATTTGCATGAGTTTTCATTTTGTGTTTAAACGTGCACAAATTGTGCATTCAATTATATCAATTATTTTCATGAGTTTAGAATGGTATAATATGTACTTAGTATTGTGAATATGAAATTGGAACATTGGATAGCATGTTGAAAATCATTTGCGCACAAATTTGCACGGGTTTAGGTTTTGTGTTCAACGATGTGCAAATGTGCACAAATTGTGCATTCAATTAAATATAATTGATTTATGAGTTTGGAATGATGGAATAAAATTTTAGGATGTTAAATATGCAATTGCAACATTGGATAATATATGAAAAACCACTTGTGTGCAAATTTACAGGAGCTTATATTTTACATTCAAACATGTGAAAATGTACACAAATTTGGAATTCAATTAAATCAATTTGATTTATGAATTTGGAATGCTCAAATATGATTTTAGGATGTTTAAATACAACTGGAACATTGGATAACTTGTTCAAAACCATTGTGTGCAAATTTGCATGAGTTCACATTTTACGTTCAAACGTTCGCAAACGTGCACAAAATTTGAATTTAGTTATGTCAATTATATTCCTGATTTTAGCATGGTACAATATGTACTTAGTATTGTGATTATGTAATTGGAACATTGGATAACTTGTTGAAAACCATTTGTGCACAAATTTGCGCGAGCTCATATTTTATGTTCAAACATGTGCAAATGTGCCCAAATTGTGCGTTGAATTAAATATATTTGATTTATGATTTTGGAATGTTTGAATATGATTTTACGATGTTCAATATGCAATTGGAACATTGGATAACATGTTCAAAAGCATTGTACGTAAATTTGCATGAGTTTTCAATTTGTGTTCAAACGTGCAAAAATTGTGCATTCAATTATATCAATTATTTTCATGAATTTAACATGGTATAATATGTACTTAGTATTGTGAATATGCAATTGGAACATTGGATAACAAGTTGAAAACCATTTGTGCACAAATTTGCACGAGTTCAGGTTTTGTGTTCAACGATGTGCAAATGTGTACAAATTGTGCATTCAATTAAATCTAATTGATTTTTGAGTTAAGAAAGATGGAATAAGATTTTAGGATGTTATATTTGCAATTGGAACATGAACATTGAATAATATGTGAAAAACCACTTGTGCGCAAATTTACACGAGCTCATATTTTGCGTTCAAACAAGTGAAAATGTACACAAATTGGGCATTCAATTAAATCAATTTGATTTATGAATTTGGAATGCTGGAATATGATTTTAGGATGTTCAAATACAACTGGAACATTGGATAACATGTTGGATACCATTGTGCATAAATTTGCGTGAGTTCACATTTTGCGTTTAAACGTTCGCAAACGTACACAAAATTTGAAGTCAGTTATGTCAATTATATTCCTAAGTTTAGCAAGGTACAATATGTACTTAGTATTTTGATTATGCAATTGGAACATTGGAAAACTTGTTGAAAACCATTTGTGCACAAATTTGCGTGTGCTCATATTTTGTGTTCAAACATGTGCAAATGTGCCCAAATTGTGCATTGAATTAAATATATTTGATTTATGAGTTTGGAATGTTGGAATATGATTTTAGGATGTTCAAATGCAACTGGAATGTTGGATAACATCTTCAAAACCATTGCACGCAAATTTGCATAAGTTCACATTTTATGTTCAAACGTGTGCAAAAGTGCACAAATTTTGAATTCAATTATGTCAATTATATTCATGAGTTTAGCATGTTAAAATACCCACTTAATATTGTGATTATGCAATTGGAACATTGGATAACTTGTTGAAAACCATTTGTGCACAAATTTGCACGATCTCATATTTACTGTTTAAACATGCGCAAGTGTACCCAACTTGTGAATTAAATTAAATATATTTGATTTATGAGTTTGGAATGTTGGAATATGATTTAGGACGTTTAATATGCAATTGGAACATTAGATAACATGTTCAAAAGCATTATGCGCAAATTTGCATGAGTTTTCATTTTCTGTTCAAACGTCCATAAATTATGCATTCAATTATGTCAATTCTTTTCACAAGTATATCATGGTATAATATGTACTTAGTATTGTGAATATGCAATTGGAACATTGGATAACATGTTGAAAACCATTTGTGCAAAAATTTGCATGAGTTCAAGTTTTACGTTCAATGATGTGCAAATGTGCACAAATTGTGCATTTAATTAAATCTAATTGATTTATGAGTTTAAAATTATGGAATAAGATTTTAGGATGTTAAATTTCCAATTGGAACATTGGATAACATATGAAAAACCACTTGCGCACAAATTTACACGAGCTCATATTTTGCGTTCAAACATGCGCAAATGTGCGCAAATTAGGTATTCAATTAAATCAATTTGATTTATGAATTTAGAATGTTGGAATATGATTTTGGAAATTCAATATGCAACTAGAACATATGATAACATGTTCAAAACCATTGTGCGTACATTTGCACGAGTTTAGGTTTTGCATTCAATGATGTGCAAATGTGCACAAATTGTGAATTTAATTACATCAAATTGATTTATGAGTTTGGAATGATGGAATAAGATTTTAGGTTGTTAAATATGCAATTGGAACATTGGACAACATATTAAAAACTATTTGTGCACAAATTTACGTGAGCTCATATTTTGTGTTAAAACATTTGCAAATGTGCACAAATTGAGCATTCAATTAAATGAATCTGATTTTTGAGTTTGAAATAATGGAATATGATTTTAGGATGTTCAATATGCAATTGGAACACTAGATAACTTGTTTAAAACCATTGTGTGCAATTTTGCATGAGTTCACATTTTGCATTCAAATGTTTACAAACGTGCAAAAATTTTGAATTCAGTTATGTCAATTATATTCATGAGTTTAGCATGGTATAATATGTGCTTAGTATTGTGATTATGCAATTAGAACATTGGATAACTTGTTGAAAACCACTTGTGCGTAAATTTGCATGAGTTTAGGTTTTGCGTTCAACTATGTGCAATTGTGCACAAATTGAGCATTCAATTAAGTCGAATTGATTTATGAGTTTGTAATTATGGAATAAGATTTTAGATTGTTAAATTTGCAATTGGAACATTAGATAACATATGAAAAACCACTTGTGCGCAAATTTACACGAGCTCATATTTTGTGTTCAAACATGTGCAAATGTGCACAAATTGGTTATTCAATTAAATCAATTTGATTTATGAATTTAGAATGTTGGAATATGATTTTGGATGTTCAATATGCTACTAGAACATAGGATAACATGTTCAAAACCATTGTGCATAAATTTGCATGAGTTCATATTTTGCATTCAAACATGCGAAAACGTGCACAAATTGTGCATTTAATTATGTCTATTATATTCATGAGTTTAGCAATGATAGAATATGTACTAAGTATTATGAATATTCAATTGGAACATTAGATAACTTATTGAAAACCATTTGCCCACAAATATGCACGAGTTCAGGTTTTGCATTCAATGAAGTGCCAACGTGCAAAAATTGTGCATTCAATTAAATCAAATTGATTTATGAGTTTGCAATGATGGAATAAGATTTCAGGTTGTTAAATATGCAATTGGAACACTAGACAACATATTAAAAACCATTTGTGCGCAAATTTACACGAGCTCATATTTTTCATTCAAATATATGCAAATGTGCACAAATTGAGCATTGAATTAAATGAATTTGATTTATGAGTTTGAAATAATGGAATAAGATTTTAGGATGTTCAATATGCAATTGGAACATTGGAAAACTTGTTCAAAACCATTGTACGCAAATTTGCATGAGTTCACATTTTGCATTGAAACGTTCGCAAATGTGCACAAAATTTGAATTCAGTTATGTCAATTATATTCCTGAGTTTAGCATGGCACAATATGTACTTATTATTGTGATTATGCAATTGGAACATTGGATAACTTATTGAAAACCATTTGTGGACAAATTTGCGCGAGCTTATATTTTTTGTTAAAACATGCACAAATGTACCCAAATTGTGCATTGAATTAAATATATTTGATTTATGAGTTTGGAATGTTAGAATATGATTTTAGGATGTTCAATATGTAATTGGAACATTGGATAACATGTTCAAAAGCATTATGCGCAAATTTGCTTGAGTTTTCATTTTATGTTTAAACGTGCACAAATTGTGCATTCAATTATATCAGTTATTTTCACGAGTTTATCATGGTATAATATGAACTTAGTATTGTGAATATGCAATTGGAACATTGGATAACATGTTGAAAACCATTTGTGAACAAATTTGCATGAGTTCAGGTTTTGCGTTCAACGATGTGTAAATGTGCATTCAATTAAATCTAATTGATTTATGAGTTTGGAATTATGGAATATGATTTTAGGATGTTAAATTTGCAATTGAAACATTAGATAACATATGAAAGACCACTTATACGCAAATTTACACGAGTTCATATTTTGCGTTCAAACATGCACATATTTGGTATTCAATTAAATCAATTTGATTTATGAGTTTGGAATGTTGGAATATGATTTAGGACGTTGAATTGGCATTTCGAATGCAGGATAACATGTTCAAAACCATTGTGTGCAAATTTGCATGAATTCACATTTTGCGTTTATATTTCCACAAATTGTGCATTCAATTATGTCAATTATATTCATGAGTTTAGAAATGGTAGATTATGTACTAAATAATGTGAATATGCAATTGAAACATTGGATAATATGTTGAAAACCATTTGTCCATAAATTTGCATGAGTTTAGGTTTTGCGTTTAATGAAGCGCCAATGTGCAAAAATTGTGCACTCAATTAATTAAATCAATTTATGAGTTCGGAATGATGGAATAAGATTTTAGGTTGTTATATATGCAATTGGAACATTGGATAACATATTAAAAACCATTTGTGCAAAAATTTACATGCCTTATGTTTTGTGTTCAAACATGCGCAAATGTGCAGAAATTGAGCATTTAATTAAACGAATTTCATTTAGGAGTTTGAAATGTTGGAATATGATTTCAGGATGTTTAATATGCAATTGGAACATTGGATAACATGTTCAAAACCATTGTGCACAAATTTGCATGTGTTCACATTTTACGTTCAAATGTGTGCAAAAGTAAACAAATTTTGAACTCAATTATATCAATTATATTCATGACTTAGCATGGTAAAATACCCACTTAGTATTGTGATAATGCAATTGGAATATTGGATAACTTGTTGAAAACCATTTGTGCACAAATTTGCGCGATCTTATATTTTGTGTTCAAACATGTGCAAATGTACCCAAATTATGAATTAAATTAAATATATTTGATTTATGAGTTTAGAATGTTGGAATATGATTTTAGGATGTTCAATATGCAATTGGAAAATTAGATAACATGTTCAAAAGCATTATGCGCAAATTTGTATGAGTTTTCATTTTCTATTCAAACGTGCACAAATTGTGCATTCAATTATGTTAATTATTTTCACGAGTATATCATGGTATAATATGTACTTAATATTGTGAATATGCAATTGGAACATTGGATAACATGTTGAAAACCATTTGTGCACAAATTTGCACAAGTTCAGGTTTTGCATTCAATGATGTGCAAATGTGCACAAATTGTACATTCAATTAAATCTAATTGATTTATGATTTTTGAATTATGGAATAAGGTTTTAGGATTTTAAATTTGAAATTGGAACATTGGATAACATATGAAAAACCACTTGTGCGCAAATTTACACGAGCTCATATTTTGCGTTCAAACATGTGCAAATGTGCACAAATTGGGTATTCAATTAAATTAGTTTGATTTATGAATTTAGAATGTTAGAATATGATTTTGGATGTTCAATATGGGATAACATGTTCAAAACCATTGTGCATAAATTTGCATGAGTTCATATTTTGCGTTCAAACATGTGAAAATGTGCACAAGTTGTGCATTCAATTATGTCAATTATATTCATAAGTTTAGCAATGGTAGAATATGTACTAAGAATTGTGAATCTACAATTGGAACATTGGATAACTTATTGAAAACCATTTGTCCACAAATATGCACGAGTTTAGGTTTAGCATTCAATGAAGCGCCAAGGTGCACAAATTGGGCATTCAATTAAATCTAATTGATTTATGGGTTTGGATTAATGGAATGATGGAATAATATTTTAGGATGTTAAATTTGAAATTGGAAAATTGGATAACATATGAAAAACCACATGTGCACAAATTTACATAAGCTCATATTTTGTGTTCAAACATGCGAAAATGTGAAAAAATTGGGCATTCAATTAAATCACTTTGATTTATGAATTTGGAATGCTGGAATATGATTTTAGGGTGTTCAATATGCAACTAGAACATTGGATAACATGTTCAAAACCATTATGCGTAAATTTGCATGAATTCACATTTTACGTTCAAACGTGCATAAAAGTGCATAAATCGTGCATTCAATTATGTCAATTATATTCACGAGTTTAGCAATGGTAGAATATGTACTAAGTATTGTTAATATGCAATTGGAACATTGTATAACTTGTTGAAAACCATTTGTCCACAAAATATGCACGAGTTCAGGTTTTACATTTAATGAAGCGCCAATGTGTACAAATTGTGTATTCAATTAAATCAAATTGATTTATGAGTTTGGAATGATGGAATAAGATTTTAGGTTGTTAAATATGCAATTAGAACATTGGACAATATATTAAAAACCATTTGTGCATAAATTTACACTAGCTCATATTTTGCATTGAAACATGCACAAATGTGCACAAATTGAGCATTCAATTAAATGAATTTGATTTATGAGTTTGAAATAATGGAATATGATTTTAAGATGTTCAATATGCAACTAGTACATTGGATAACTTGTTCAAAACCATTGTGAGCAATTTTGCATGAGCTCACATTTTGCGTTCAAACGTTTGTAAATGTGCACAAATTTTGAATTCAGTTATGTCAATTATATTCATGAGTTTATCATGGTATAATATTTGCTTATTATTATGATTATGCAATTGGAACTTTGGATAACTTATTGAAAACCATTTGTACGCAAATTTGCATGAGTTTAGGTTTTGTGTTCAACGATGTGCAATTGTGCACAAATTGAGCATTCCATTAAATTGAATTGATTTATGAGTTCAAAATGATGTTATAAGATTTTATGATGTTAAATTTTGCAATTAGAACATTGGATAACATGTTCAAAAGCATTGTGCACAAATTTGCATAATTTTTCATTTTGTGTTTAAACGTGCAAAAATTGTGCATTCAATTATGTCAATTATTTTCATGAGTTTAGCTTGGTATAATATGTACTTAATATTGTGAATATGCAATTGGAGCATTGGATAACATGTTGAAAACCATTTGTGCACAAATTTGCACGAGTTCAGGTTTTGTGTTCAATGATGTGCAAATGTGCACAAATTGTGCATTCAATTAAATCTAATTATTTTATAAGTTTGGAATGATGGATTAAGATTTTAGGATGTTACATTTGCAATTGGAACACTGGATAATATATGAAAAACCAATTGCATGCAAATTTACACAAGCTCACATTTTGCCTTCAAATATGCGAAAATGTACACAAAAATGGGCATTCAATTAAATCAATTTGATTTATGAATTTGGAATTCTAGAATTATGATTTTAGGATTTTAAAATGCAACTAGAACATTTGATAACATGTTCAAAACCAATGTGCACAAATTTGCATGAGTTCACATTTTGTGTTCAAACGTTCATAAACATGCACAAAATTTGAATTCAGTTATGTCAATTATATTCCTGAGTTTAGCATGGTACAATATGTACTTAGTATTATGATTATGAAATTGGAACATTGGATAACTTGTTGAAAACCATTTGTGCACAAATTTACACGAGCTCATATTTTGTGTACAAATATGCACAAATGTGCCCAAATTGTGCATTGAATTAAATATATTTGATTTATGAGTTTGGAATGTTTGAATATGATTTTAGGATGTTCAAATGCAACTGGAACATTAGATAACATGTTCAAAACCATTGTGCGCAAATTTGTATGAGTTCACATTTTATGTTCAAATGTGCATAAAAGTGCATAAATTTTAAATTCAATTATGTTAATTACATTCATGAGCTTAGCATGGTAAAATACATACTTAGTATTGTGATTAAGCAATTGGAACATTGGATAACTTGTTGAAAACCATTAGTGTACTAATATGCGCGAGCTCATATTTTATGTTCAAACATGCGTAAATGTGCCCAAATTGTGTATTGAATTAAATATATTTAATTTATGAGTGTGGAATGTTGGAATATGATTTTAGGATGTTCAATATGTAGTTGGAACATTGGATAATATGTTTAAAACCATTGCGTGCAAATTTGAATGAGTTTTCATTTTGTGTTCAAACGTGCGTTATTGTGCATTCAATTATGCCAATTATTTTCACGAGTTTAGCATGGTGTAATATGTACTTAGTATTGTGAATATGCAATGGGAACATTGGATAACATGTTGAAAACCATTTGTGCACAAATTTGTACGAGTTTAGGTTTTGCGTTAAATGATGTGCAAATGTGCACAAATTGTGCATTCAATTAAATATAATTGATTTATGAGTTTAGAATGATGGAATAATATTTTAGGATGTTAAATATGCAATTGGAACATTGGATAATCTATGAAAAATGACTTGTACGCAAATTTACATGAGCTCATATTTTGCATTCAAACATGCGGGAATGTGCACAAATTGGGCATTCAATTAAATCAATTTGATTTATTAATTTGGAGTGCTTGAATATGATTTTAGGATGTTCAATATGCAATTGGAATATTGGATAACCTCTTTAAAACTATTGTACGCAAATTTGCATGAGTTCACATTTTACATTCAAACGTTCGCAAACGTGCACAAAATTTGAATTCAGTTATGTCAATTATATTCCTGAGTTTAGCCTGGTACAATATGTACTTAGTATCGTGATTATGCAATTGGAATGTTGGATAACTTATTGAAAAACATTTGTGCAAAAAATTTGCGTGAGCTCATATTTTGCATTTAAACATGCGCAAATGTGCCCAAATTGTGCATTGAATTAAATATATTTGATTTATGAGTTTGGAATGTTGGAATATGATTTTAGGATGTTCAATATGAAATTGGAACATTGGATAACATGTTTAAAACTATTGTGCGCAAATTTGCATGGGTTTTCATTTTGTGTTCAAACGTGCACAAATTGTGCATTCAATTATGTCAATTATTTTCACAATTTTAGCGTGGTATAATATGTACTTAGTATTGTGAATATGCAATTGGAACATTGGATAACATGTTGAAAACCGTTTGTGCACAAATTTGCATAAGTTCAGGTTTTGCGTTCAATGATATGCAAATGTGCACAAATTGTGCACTCAATTAAATCTAATTGATTTATGAGTTTGTAATGATGGAATAAGATTTTAGGATGTTAAATTTGCAATTGGAAAATTGGATAACATATGAAAAACCACATGTGCGCAAATTTACACAAGCTCATATTTTGCATTCAAACATGCGAAAATGTGCACAAATTGGGCATTCAATTAAATCAATTTGATTTATGAATTTGGAATGCTGGAATATGATTTTAGGGTGTTCAATATGCAATTGAAACTTTGGATAACATGTTCAAAACCATTGTGCGTATATTTATGCATGAGTTCACATGTTACTTTCAAACGTGCATAAAAGTGCACAAATTGTGCATTCAATTATATAAATTATATTCACGAGTTTAGCAATAGTAGAATATGTACTAAGTATTTTCAATATGCAATTGGAACATTGGATGACTTGTTGAAAACCATTTGTCCACAAATATGCATGAGTTCAGGTTTTGCGTTCAATGAAGCGCCAATGTGCACAAATTGTGCATTCAATTAAATCAAATTGATTTATGAGTTTGGAATGATGGAATAGGATTTTAGGTTTTTAAATATGCAATTGGAACATTGGGCAACATATTAAAAACCATTTGTGCGCAAATTTACACGAGCTCATATTTTGCGTTAAAACATACGCAAATGTGCACAAATTGAGCATTCAATTAAATGAATTTGATTTATGAGTTTGAAATAATGGTATATGATTTGAGGATGTTCAATATGCAATTGGAACATTGGATAACTTGTTCAAAACCATTGTGCGCAATTTTGCATGAGTTCACATTTTGCATTCAAACGTTTGCAAATGTGCACAAATTTTGAATTCAGTTATGTCAATTGTATTCATGAGTTAAGAATGTTATAATAGGTGCTTAGAATTGTGATTATGCAATTGGAACATTGGATAACTTGTTGAAAACCATTTGTGCGTAAATTTGCACGAGTTTAGGTTTTGCATTCAACGATTTGCAATTGTGCACATATTGAGCATTCAATTAAATCTAATTGATTTATGAGTTCACACTGATGTTATAATATTTTATGATGTTAAATTTTCAATTGGTACATTGGATAATATATGAAAAACCACTTTTGCACAAATTTACATGAGCTCATATTTTAAGTTAAAACATGTGCAAATGTGCACAAATTGGACATTCAATTAAATCAATTTGATTTATGAATTTGGAATGTTAGAATCTTATTTTCAGATGTTCAATATGCAATTGGAACATTGGATAAAATTTTTAAAATCATTGTGCACAAATTTGCATGAGTTCACATTTTGTGTTCAAACGTGCACAAATTGTGCATTCAATTATGTCAATTATATTCATGATTTTAGAAATGGTATAATATGTACTTAGTATTGTGAATATGCAATTAGAACATTGGATAACATATTAAAAACCATTTGTGCACAAATTTACACAAGCTCATATTTTGCGTTAAAACATGCGCAAATTTGAACAAATTGAGCATTAAATTAAATGAATTTGATTTATGATTTCTAAAATGTTGGAGTCTTATTTAAGGATGTTTAATATGCAAATAGAACATTGGATAATATTTTCAAAACCATTG
This sequence comes from Mallotus nudiflorus, assembly GCA_947683625.1. Lineage (NCBI taxonomy): Eukaryota > Viridiplantae > Streptophyta > Magnoliopsida > Malpighiales > Euphorbiaceae > Mallotus > Mallotus nudiflorus. The sequence continues at coordinate 55,347 of CANTUR010000088.1, read as the reverse complement.
TGCACAAATTTGCATGATTTTTCATTTTGTGTTTAAACATGCAAATATTGTGCATTCAATTATGATACGAACATGGCCAAGCTTAAGAGTGGTAATGGTGGCAGCATTTCTAGCGATAAAGCTAAGGATGGGCTTGGTGGAGAGGACATCAATAAAACCAAAGATAAAGCTAAGGATCCATTAAGCATGCCACAAGGCCTAATTACAAGGTCAAGGTCCAAAAAGATACAAGAAGCCTTAATTGGCTATATGCAAGATTGGGCTAGTCAAGGAAGTTCAATTGATCATGCTAGGTTTGGCCCAAGTGAAGACACAATTGAATGGGTTTTGTTTAATGTTTGGCAAGTCCAAATACATGAAGACTAATGTGGGCTCAAATCCCTTATTTAAGTTCAGAACTATATTATTTGCTATTATGCTTAATAGTTTTATTTGGGTTTCTGATGTTAGGATGTTATAAAAAGCCTCCTTATGGTGTGTTTTAAACAGATTGGAAATTGAATGAAAATTAGTCCTTTTGCATATTTGCTTCAATTCTTGAATTCTTGTTGAATGCATAAACCACTTATCAAGGAATTGATCTATCCTTGTGGCGTGTTAAGGGTTAGGGTTTAAAGAACTTAGTTTTCTTTAGGTTCTAATCTTGATCAACCAAACCTTGCAATCTGATTTAAGTGATTCTTAGGTTTTGAAACTCAACTTGTTCTTGGATTTTCAAGATAGTAATTCACGAGTTCATAATCATTAGGGTTTGTGGTTCTAATTCTTGGAGGTTCTTAACATTTGGTATCAGAGCTTTGGCTCTTAAATCAGGTTATCTATCCTTTTCTTTACGTTATTTTCTTATTTCTTTACATTCCACATTGTTTAGTTTTTTTATTCTTATAGTTTTTTATTCTGATTCAAAAAAAATAAGAAAAAAAATAAGAAAAAGAAAAAAAAAGAAAGCAAAAAAAAAGAAAAAAAAAGAGAAGAAGAAAAAAAAATGAAAAAAGAGAAGAAGAAGAAAAAAATGAAAAAAATGAAAAATGAACATGCACAAATGTGCACAAATTGAGCATTCAATTAAATTAATATTATTTATGAGTTTGAAATGTTGGAATGTAATTTTAGGATGTTCAATATGCATTGCAAACATTGGATATATGTTCAAAACCATTGCGTGCAAATCTGCATGACTTTTCATTTTGTGTTCAAATGTGCACAAATTGTATATTCAATTATGTCAATTATTTTCACGAGTTTAACATGGTATAATATGTACTTATTATTGTGAATTTACAATTGGAACATTGGATAACATATTGAAACCCATTTGTGCACAAATTTGCACTAGTTCAAGTTTTGCGTTCAACAATGTGCAAATGTGCACAAATTCTGCGCTCAATTAAATCTAATTGATTTATGAGTTTGGAATGCTGTAATAAGATTTTAGGATGATAAATTTTCAATTGGAACATTGGATAAAATATGAAAAACCACTTGTGCGCAAATTTACAAGAGCTCATATATTGCGTTCAAACATGCACAAATGTGCAGAAATTGGGCATTCAATTCAATCAATTTGATTTATGAATTTGGAATGTTGGAATATGATTGTAGGATGTTCAATATGCAATTGGAATAGTGGATAACATGTTCAAAACCATTGTGCACAAATTTGCATAAGTTCGCATTTTGTGTTCAAACGTGCACAAATTGTGCATTCAATTATGTCAATTACATTCATGAGTTTAGCATGGTAGAATATGTACTTAGTATTGTGAATATGCAAACGGAACACTAGATAACTTATTGAAAACCATTTGTACATAAATTTGCATGAGTTCAGGTTTTGCATTCATTGCGGCGCCAATTTTCATAAATTGTGCATTCAATTAAATCTAGTTGATTTATGAGTTCAGAATGATGGAATAAGATTTTAGGTTGTTAAATATGCAATTGGAACATTGGATAACATATTAAAAACCATTTCTGTGAAATTTACATGAGCTCATAATTTGCGTTCAAGCATGTGCAAATGTGCACAAATTGAGCATTCACTTAAATGAATTTGATTTATGAGTTTTAAATGTTGAAATATGATTTTAGGATGTTAATTATGCAATTAGAACATTAGATAACATGTTCAAAACTATTGTGCGCAAATTTGCATGAGTTCACATTTTGTGTTCAAATGTATGAAAACATGTACAAATTTTGAATTCAATTATGTCAATTATATTCATGAGTTTGGCAAGGGAGAATATGTACTTAGTGTTGTGATTATGCAATTGGAACATTGGATAACTTGTTGAAAACCATTTGTGCACAAATTTGCACGAGCTCATAGTTTGTATTCAAACATGCGTAAATGTGCCCAAATTGTGCATTCCATTAAATATATTTGATTTATGAGTTTGGAATGTTGTAATACGATTTTATGATGTTCAATATGCAAATGGAACATTGGATAACATGTTCAAAAGCATTGTGCACAAATTTACATGAGTTTTCATTTTGTGTTCAAACGTGCACAAATTTTGCATTCAATTATGTCAATTATTTTCAAGTTCTTAGCATGGTAGAATATATACTTAGCATTGTTAATATGCATTTGGAACATTGGATAAACATGTTGAAAACCATTTATGCACAAATTTGCATGAGTTCAGGTTTTGCGTTCAATGATGCGCAAATGTGCACAGACTGTGCATTCAATTAAATCTAATTAATTTATAAGTTCATAATGATGGAATAATATTTTAGAATGTTAAATTTGCAATTGTAACATTGGATAACATATGAAAAACCACTTGTGTGCAAATTTACACGAGCTCATATTTTGCGTTCAAACATGCATAAATGTGCACAAATTGGGCATTCAATTAAATCAATTTGATTTATATATTTGGAATGTTGGAATATGATTTTAGGATGTTTAATATGCAATTGGAACATTGGATAACATGTTCAAAACTATTGTGCGCAAATTTACATGGGTTCACATTTTGCATTCAAACATGTGCAAACGTGCACAAATTGTGCATTCAGTTATGTCAATTATATTCATGAGTTTATCATGGTAAAATATGAACTTAGTATTGTGAATATGCAATTGGAACATTGGATAACATCTTGAAAGTCATTTGTGTACAAATTTGCACGAGTTCAAGTTTTGCGTTCAATGAAACGCCAATGTGCAGAAGTTGTGCATTCAATTAAATGTAATTGATTTATAAGTTCAGAATGATGGAATAAAATTTCAGGTTGTTAAATATGCAATTGGAACATTGGATAAGATATTAAAAACCATTTGTGCACAAATTTATATGAGCTCAAAGTTTGCGTTCAAACATGCACAAACCTGCACAAATTGTGCATTCAATTTTGTCAATTATATTTAGGAGTTTAGCATGGTAGAACATGGACTTAGAATTATGAATATATAATTGGAACATTGGATAACATGTTGAAAACCATTTGCGCACAAATTTGCACGGGTTCAGGTTTTGCATTCAACGATCTTTAAATGTGCACAAATTGTGCATTTAATTTAATCTAATTGATTTATGAGTTTGGAATGATGGAATAAGATTTTAGGATTTTAAATATGCAATTGGAATATTGGATAATATATTAAAAATATTTTGTGCACAAATTAACAGGGGCTCATATTTTGTGTTCAAACATGCACATATGTGCATAAATTGAGCATTCAATTAAATGAATTTTATTTAAGAGGTTGAAATGTTGGAATGTGATTTTAGGATGTTCAATATGTAATTGGAACATTTGATAACATGTTTAAAACCATTGTGCATAAATTTGCATGAGTTTTCATTTTGTGTTAAAACATGCACAAATTGTCCACTCAATTATGTCAATTATATTCACGAGTTTAGTATGGTAGAGTATTTACTTAGTATTGTGAATATGCAATCAGAACATTGGATAACTTGTTGAAAACCATTTGTGCACAAATTGTGCATTCAATTAAATCTAATTGATTTATGAGTTTAAAATGATGGAATAAAATTTTAGGTTGCTCAATATGCAACTTGAACATTGGATAGCATATTAAAAACCATTTGTGCGAAAATTTACATGATCTCATATTTTGAGTTCAAACATGCGCAAATGTGCACAAATTGATCATTCAAGTAAACGAATTTGATTTATGAGTTTGAAATTTTGAAATATGATTTTAGGATGTTCAATGTGCAATTGGCACATTGGATAACATGTTCAAAGCCATTGTGTGCAAATTTGCATCAGTTTTCAATTTGTATTCAAACGTACCCAAATTGTGCATTCATTTATGTCAATTATATTCACAAGTTTAGCATGGTGTAATATGTACTTAGTATTGTGAATATCCATTTGGAACATTGGATAACATGTTGAAAACCATTTGTGTACAAATTTGCACGAGTTCAGGTTTTGCGATCAACGATGTACAAATGTGCACAAATTATGCATTCAATTAAATATAATTGATTTAAGAGTTCATAATGATGGAATAAGATTTTAGGTTGTTAAATATGCAATTGGATAACATGTTAAAAACCATTTGTGCACAAATTTACATGAGCTCATATTTTGCATTCAAATATGCACAATCTGCACAAGTTGTGCATTCAATGATGTCAATTATATTCATGAGTTTAGCATGGTAGAATATGTACTTATGATTGTGAATATGCAATTGGAACTTTGGATAACATGTTGAAAACCATTTGCGCACAAATTTGCATTAGTTCAGGTTTTGCGTTCAACGATGTGCAAATGTGCACAAATTGTGCATTCAATTAAATCTAATTGATTTTTGAGTTCGAAATGATGGTGATGGGAATTTTAGGTTCCATCAATTAACTCCCCAATCACAAGAATACTATGACAAGTTGAATTAGAAGAAAACTAGAAATTACAAATTTAATCCATAAATTCATATCGTTCAAAGATTGAAGTAAGAAGATAGATGCTACTTAACCCCTTTACCAACAAGGATAAAGAAACTAAAATAGACTTTGAATTTCCTCTTATGCCATAAACAAGAAAGTTTGATAAATAATAAGAAAATAAAGATTTAGATTTTGACACCACAAGCTAGAATAAAGCTTGATAAGTCATAAAGTTCATGCAAGAAATTAAAGACAAAATTCCTCACAATAAAACTCAAACAAAGTTATAATTCATATATCAAATTCAATCATGCTCCAAAATAAAGAAAAGGACTTGTTTATATAGAGTACAAGTCCATGCACATACTACTAAAATAGACTCACACACATAGGATTACTTTTACTCTTAAATGGCCTTAATAACCACTACCCACATTAATAACCATTACTTGGTATTAATTACCCCATTAACTTGTATATGGTGGCTCTTAATAGCCACTACCCACATTAATAGCCATTACTTGGTATTAATTACCCCCATTAACTTGTATATGGTGGCTACATGTAACCCTAATTGTTATTAACATAAAAACAAGTTAAATATTATTCCTTGGGCCTCTATGGATGCCTTATTGGGTTGAAATTCTTAGGCTTTCCAAATGTCCCTAATTAAACCCAATATGGCTTCTTGAAGCTTCTTGGATTTGGACCTTGTGATTAGGCCTTCTTGTACTATTAATGGATCTTGGATCTCTTTAGGCTTTAAACTTGGATTCACATCAAAAAATTTTAATGAACCTTCTATAAAAGCTAGCTAAACCATGAAAGCTTCTTTCATCACTTACACTTGTGGGTGTTGGCCATTCTCTAATTACTTTTACCTTTTCTTGATCAACATGAATGCCCTTGTCATTGACAATATATCTAAGAAAAGTAATTTCATTAGTGCAAAAACAACATTTCTTTAGATTAGCATAAAACTTCTCTTCTCTAAGCACATCAAAAACACAAATCAAATGTTGTACATGCTCATCTAAATTTTTGCTATAAACCAAGATATCATCAAAATAGACAACAACAAATTTGCCTATGAATGCTCTTAAAACATGATTTATTAATCTCTTGAAAGTGCTTGGTGCATTAGTTAAACTAAAAGGCATTACTAACCACTCATATAAACCATGTTTAGTTTTAAAAGTTGTTTTGCATTCACCACCTTCTCTCATTCTAATTTGATGATAACCATATTTCAAATAAATTTTTGAAAACAAATATGAACCATGCAATTCATCCAACATGTCATCTAGCCTAGGAATAGGATGTCTATACTTTACTGTGATTTTATTGATGGCATGACAATCAACACACATCCTCCAAGTTCCAAATTTGTGCACTGATGGCTTTCAACAAGTTATCCAATGGTCCAATTTCATAATAATAATACTAAGTACATATTGTGATGTGAATCCAAGTTCAAAGCCTAAAGAGATCCAAGATCCATTAATAGTACAAGAAGGCCCAATCACAAGGTCCAAATCCAAGAGGCTTTAAGAAGCCATATTGGGTTTAATTAGGGACACTTGGAAAACCCAAGAATTTCAACCCAATAAGGCATCCATGGAGGCCCAAAGAATAATATTTAACTTGTTTTTCTGTTAATAACAATTAGGGTTACATGTAGTCACCATATACAAGTTAATGGGGTAATTAATACCAAGTAATGGTTATTAATGTGGGTAATGGTTATTAAGAGCCACCATATATAAGTTAATGGGGTAATTAATACCAAGTAATGGCTATTAATGTGGGTAGTGGTTATTAAGGCCATTTAAGAGTAAAAGTAATCCTATGTGTGTGAGTCTATTTTAGTAGTGTGTCCATGGACTTGTACTCTATATAAACAAGTCCTTTTTCTTTCTTTTGGACCATGATTGAATTTGATATATGAATTATAACTTTGTTTGAGTTTTATTGTGAGGAATTTTATCTTCAATTTCTTGCATGAACTTTGTGACTTATCAAGCTTTATTCTAGCTTGTGGTGTCAAAATCTAAATCTTTTTTTTCTTCTTATTTATCAAACTTTCTTGTTTGTGGCATAAGAGGAAATTCAAAGTCTATCTTAGTATCTTTATCCTTGTTAGTAAAGGGGTTAAGTAGCATCTATCTTCTTACTTCAATCTTTGAATGATCCGAATTTGTGGATTAAATTGGTAATTTCTAGTTTTCTTCTAATTCAACTTATCATGGTATTCTTGCTATTGGGGAGTTAATTGATGAAACCTACAATTCCCATCATAAGTGGTATGAGAGCATTGGCTCAAGATTGAGGTTTGCATATCCAAAACTATCTTTTAGTTCTCAATATCTTATGTTCATCTTATATTTTGCACCTTTCTTGCTATCTATTTGTTATTTTTTTTATCTTTATTCTTCTTATCTCAAGAGTTTGTTTGCAAATATAAAAAAAAAAGTTGTTATCTTTAAGATTTTTGTGATACCTTTCAATTCGTGCATATATCAAAAAAGAAGAAGAAATTCATCCATAAAAAAATGTTATCTTTGATATTCTTGTGTTAGGTCTTATTTACATTAAAAAAAATTGACTCTTCATATTCCATTAAGATCTATCTTTATAATTCTATCTCTTTATGTTCTTTGATGATCTATCTTTGTTTTTTCATTTCTATTATCCTAATTGTTACAAATTATTCATTTCTTTAAGCCTACCTTATTATTTTCTTGTTAGCCTACCTTTTTTTTTTCTATCATTGATTACTACATTCTTTAATTTTGTTTGATTGAGAAACTTAGTTCATCTAAGAAATCAAAAGGCAAATTTGAGAGGTAAAAGGCAAGAGTGTGAGATCATTAGAGAAAAAGCCAAAATTAATTGTAAACACAAGTGGTATACATCAATTTTGAGTGAAACACGCGAGGGAGTGTTGTGAGATTGTTTCTTTCCATTTTAGGTTTTACAATCATGTCAAAAGACATAAGTTCTTCTTCTATAAATGATCATGTGATTCAAGCTAGCAACATCAATTCAAAAGAATGTTTAACATGATGGTAGGAGTCAATGAGAAATTGGAGAGGCATAATGGCATCCTTAACCAATTACAAGGAGAGCCTAGACAAAGGAGACGTCCACCAATTGACCAAGAGGACTACGAAGGAGAGGATGATTTGGATGATGATCAAGTCACCTTGGTAGGACAACAAATCAATCCTAGGAGACAAGCTAGGAGAGGACATCCTAATGATGATGTTGATCGCAACCTTGGAAGCATCAAAATGAAGATTCCTTCATTCCAAGGAAGAAATGATCCAGATGTGTACCTTGAATGGGAGAGGAAAGTGGAACTCATCTTTGAAAGTCATAATTATTCGGAGGAGAAAAAGGTAAAACTTGCCACTATTGAGTTTAGTGATTATGCAATTGTTTGGTGGGATTAATTTTGCAAGGAAAGATGTAAATATGGAGAAAGACCCGTGGAGTCTTAGAGGGAAATGAAGCAAATCATGAGAAAGAGGTTTGTTCCAAGCCACTACTATAAAGAGCTTCATCAAAGGTTACAAACTCTAATTCAAGGATCCATGAGTGTGGAGGAGTATCACAAAGAAATGGAGAAGGCTATGACTAGAGCAAATGTGGTAGAAGATCGTGAAGCTACCATGGCAAGGTTCTTGAGAGGGCTAAACAAAAACATTGCTGATGTTGTTGATTTGTAACATTATGTGGAGATTGAAGATATGGTGAATTTGGCCATGAAAGTGGAAAGGCAATTGAAAGGAAAGAGGTATGATTCTAAACCAAATGTGGGTTCTTCTTCTTCTTGGAAAACTTCTTGGGGGAAAAAGGATGATAAATCTTTTAATAAGTCAAAAGTGGAAGAAACTAACATAAAATTGAATTGGGTAATAAGGGAAAGGGTGAGAATCAACCAGCCTAAACTAGGAGAATCAAATGTTTTAAGTGTTTGTGTCATGTAATATGAACCCTAAAAGGGATTAAAAGTGCAAGAATGGAGCTAAATATGAAGAATTCAAGCTAATTAGCTTGATTTCCTATTCTGAAATTAATTAGCTTGATATGGACAAATTTTGAGTTATTTTCCTATTTTGGAGTCAATAAGGAAGATTCAAAAAATGAGAAGATTCAAGAATATTCCAAGTCAAAGTCAACAAGTCAAAGTCAAATAGTCAACAAGTTAAAGTCAATGGTCAATGGTCAACATATGACATGGGATGCTTCAATGCTTAGTTGTTAATTTTGCTTAGTTGTCATGAATTGTAATGAGTTGTCAATTTTGACTTTTTAAAGATGAGTTTTCATTAGTTGTCCTATTTTGAAGGAAATCTCCTTAATTAAGGATTTTCCTATATAGGCATCTTTGGGAATAAGGAAGAAAACCATTTCCTTTAAGGGTTAGGATGTTTACATGCCTATATAAGGGCTACATATATTATGGACTAATTGAGAATGTATTTTTTGACAATTTTAATCAATTAAGTCAGGTTTTACTTTAACTTTGTTCTTTTGAAACTTTGCAAGTTTACTTGAATTATTTCACATCTACCTTTCATTACAATTGCTAGATTAGACTTAGAATTGTGTGATTGTTCATCTTTTAATAGCTAAGTATCTTGCTTTAATTTAATAAGCAAGGGTTTTAGCTCCATCAACATAACCTATCCTTGATGATCCTTGGGCAAGATTTCAAAGTTGGATGCGCGTTCTATCTCTATTATAGGTAGGGTTCGTATCATCATGGGCACATTGCTAGGGAATGTCCAAATAAGAAAGCTATGATTCTAAGGGATGGTGATATTGAGTCAGAGAGTGAGGGGGATAGTGATGATGATATGCCTTCTTTAGAAGATTGTAGTGATGTTGAATGTGCTAAAGGAGATAATCTTATTGTTCAAAGAACATTGAGTTTGCAAAATAAACATGATGTCCATAGGGAGCAAAGGGAAAATTTGTTTCATACTCATTGTTTGATTTCTAACAAGTTATGCAACATGATTATGGATAGTGGAAGTTGTACTAATGTAGCAAGCACTTTGCTAGTGGAGAAATTGAAGTTGCCTACTACCAAGCACCTAAGACCATACAAGTTGTAATGGCTTAATGAAAGTGGAGTTGTAAAGGTAAATAAGCAAGTTCTAGTTTCTTTTCAAATTGGTAGATATAAGGATGAGGTATTGAGTGATGTGTTACCAATGTTTGCCGGACATATGTTATTGGGGAGACCTTGGCAATATGATAGAAGGGCAAATCATGATGGATTCAAAAATATATATACTTTGACTATGGATGGAAAAAGGTTTAACCTTGGACCATTAACTCCAAAATAGATTTTTGAAGACGTGTATCAAGCAACAATATGAAGAAATGGGTTCTTCATTAGGAAAATCTTTGGGAAGGGAAACCTTTGAGAGTAAAGAAAAAGGTGAGATGAGTGAACCTAAAAATTCCAATTCTCTTAACCAAAATGGGAAACACATGGTGAGAGAAAACAAGGAAGGTTCAAATGAAAGAAAAATGAGTGTTTATGCAAAAATTAGTGATGTGAAGGAAGCTATGCTTTTGAGGCAACACATGCTTGTACTTATGTACAAGGAGATTTTGCATATTTCTAATGAAATAACCAATGGTTTGCCTAGTGTTGTTGTTGATCTTTTGCAGGTTTATGAAGATTTATTTCTAGAAGAAATTCTAAATGGTTTGCCACCTAAAAGAGGCATTAAGCACTAAATTGATTTCATACCCAGAGCAAGCATTCCAAATAGACCAACATATAGATATAATCCGGAGGAGACCAAGGAAATCCAAAAGCAAGTGAGTGAGCTTATGGAGAAGGGTTAGGTTTATGAAAGCATGAGTCCATGTGCCATACCCGTCTTGTTAGTGCCTAAGAAAGATGGAACATGGAGGATGTGTGTTGATTGTCGTGCCATCAACAAAATCACGATGAAGTATAGACATCCCATTCCTAGGCTAGATGACATGTTGGATGAATTGCATGGTTCATATTTGTTTTCAAAAATTGATTTGAAATTTGGTTATCATCAAATTAGAATGAGAGAAGGTGATGAATGGAAAATAACTTTTAAAACTAAACATGGTTTATATGAGTGGTTAGTAATGCCTTTTGGTTTAACTAATGCACCAAGCACCTTCATGAGATTGATGAATCATGTTTTAAGAGCATTCATAGGAAAATTTGTTATTGTCTATTTTGATGATATCTTGGTTTATAGAAAAAATTTAAATGAGCATGTACAACATTTGACTTGTGTTTTTTATGTGCCTAGAGAAGAGAAGTTATATGCTAATCTAAAGAAATGTTGTTTTTGCACTAATGAAATTACTTTTCTTGGATATATTGTCAATGACAAGGGCATCCATATTGATCAAGAAAAGGTAAAAGTAATTAGAGAATGGCCAACACCCACAAGTGTAAGTGATGCAAGAAGCTTTCATAGTTTAGCTAGCTTTTATAAAAGGATCATTAAAAAATTTTCTACCATAGCTACACCTTTAACTGAATGCATAAAAAAGAATGTTGGTTTTAAGTGGGGAATTGAACAAGATGAGGCTTTTAACTTGCTAAAAGATAAATTAAGTTCTGCACCCTTGTTATCTTTGTGAAATTTTACTAAACCTTTTGAGATTGAGTGTGATGCAAGTGGCATAGGTATTGGAGGAGTTTTGATGCAAGAACACAAGCCCATAACATTCTTTAGCAAAAAGCTAAGTGGAGCAAGTCTAAACTACCCTACATATGACAAGGAGTTGTATGCATTGGTGAGGGTTCTAAAGACATGGCAGCATTACCTTGATTACAAAGAATTCATAATTCACACTGATCATGAGTCCTTGAAGTATCTCAAAGGACAAGGAAAGCTCAATAAGAGACATGCAAAATGGGTGGAATTCATTGAATCCTTTCTGTACATCATTAAGTACAAGCAAGGGAAAGAAAATGTGGTGGCCGATGCATTATCAAGAAGGTATGCCTTGATCTCTAAACTTGATGCAAAATTATTAGGATTTGAATACATCAAAGATCTTTATTCTAATGATCCTGATTTTGCTAATGTTTATAGGGCATGTGAGAAAGGGGGTTTTGATAAGTTCTATAAGTTTGATGGTTTTCTTTTTTGGGAAAACAAATTGTGTGTGCCACAAAGTTCTTTGAGAGAGTTACTTATGAGAGAGGCACATAGCGGAGGTTTAATGGGGGATTTTGGGATTAAGAAAACTTTGGATGTGTTGGGTGACCATTTCTTTTGGCCATACGTAAAAAGGGATGTTGAGAGAATTTATGAGAAATGCATTACTTGCAAACAAGCCAAATCCAAAGCAGTGCCTCATGGTTTATATGCACCTCTTACCATACTAAATGAACCTTGGGTAGACATTTCTATGGATTTTTTTTTTGGATTACCTAGGTCCAAGGGAGGGAGAGATTCCATTTTTGTTGTTGTGGACAGGTTTTGTAAAATGGCACATTTCATTCCATGTCACAAGACGGATGATGCAACCCATATTGCCAATCTATTCTTCAAGGAGATTGTAAGGCTACATGGAGTGCCAAGGACCATTATGAGTGATAGGGATGTCAAATTCCTAAGTCACTTTTGGAAGACTCTTTGGGGAAAGATGGGGACAAAGCTTTTGTATTCTACAACTTTTCATCCACAAATGGATGGACAAATGGAGGTGGTCAATAGGACACTTTCAACACTTTTGAGGGCTATCATCCAAAGAAATCTAAAGAATTAGGAAGAATGTTTGCCACATGTGGAATTTGCTTACAATAGGAGTGTGCATAGTTCAACAAATTGCTCACCATTTGAAGTTATGTATGGATTCAACCCATTGACTCCACTAGATTTACTACCATTGCCATTGGACAAAGCTAATCTAGAGGGGAAACAAAAAGTTGAGTTCATCAAGACTTTGCATGAGAAGGTGCATGCAAACATTGAGAAGAAGACACTCTAATATGAAAAGCAACACAACAAAGGGAGGAAGCAAGTCATTTTTGAGCCCGGAGATTGGGTGTGGGTGCACTTGAGGAAGGAAAGATTTCCTAACCAGAGGAAATCAAAGCTTATGCCAAGAGGAGATGGTCCTTTTAAAGTGCTTCAATGCATCAAAAATAGTGCCTACAAGCTAGAAGTTCTAAGTAAGTATGGCAATGTTAGTGCTACTTTCAATGTTAGTGACTTGTCTTTATTTGATGTAGGTGATAAAGATGATGGAGCTGATTTGAGGGCAAATCCTTTTAAAGAAAGGGGGAATGATGTGAATCCAAGTTCAAAGCCTAAAGAGATCCAAGATCCATTAATAGTACAAGAAGGCCCAATCATAAGGTCCAAATCTAAGAAGCTTCAAGAAGCCATATTGGGTTTAATTAGGGACATTTGGAAAGCCCAAGAATTTCAACCTAATAAGGCATCCATGGAGGCCCAAGGAATAATATTTAACTTGTTTTTGTGTTAATAACAATTAGGGTTACATGTAGCCACCATATACACGTTAATGGGGTAATTAATACCAATTAATGGCTATTAATGTGGGTAGTGGTTATTAAGACTCGCCATATACAAGTTAATGGGGTAATTAATACCAAGTAATGGCTATTAATGTGGGTAGTTGTTATTAAGGCCATTTAAGAGTAAAAGTAATCCTATGTGTGTGAGTCTATTTTAGTAGTGTGTGCATGGACTTGTACTCTATATAAACAAGTCCTTTTCTTTCTTTTAGAGCATGATTGAATTTGATATATGAATTATAACTTTGTTTGAGTTTTATTGTGAGGAATTTTGTCTTTAATTTCTTGCATAAACTTTGTGACTTATCAAGCTTTATTCTAGTTTATGGTGTCAAAATCTAAATCTTTGTTTTCTTGTTATTTATCAAACTTTCTTGTTTGTGGCATAAGAGGAAATTCAAAGTCTATCTTAGTATCTTTATCCTTGTTGGTAAAGGGGTTAAGTAGCATCTATCTTCTTACTTCAATCTTTGAACGATCTGAATTTTGTAGATTAAATTGGTAATTTATAGTTTTCTTCTAATTCAACTTATCATAGTATTCTTACTATTGGGGAGTTAATTGATCAAACCTACAATTCCCATCAATTTGTGCCCAAAATTGCACGAGTTCAGGTTTTGCATTCAATGATGTGCAAATGTGCTCAAATTATGCATTCAATTAAATCTAATTGATTTATGAGTTTGGAATGATGGATTAAGATTTTAGGATGTTAAATATCCAATTAGAACATTGGATAAAATATTTAAAACCACATGTACGTAAATTTACAAAAGCTTATATTTTGCGTGCAAACATGCACAAATGTGCATAAATTGGGCATTTAATTAAATCAATTTCATTTTTGAATTTAGAATTTTGGAATATGATTTTAGGATGTTCAATATGCAATTGGAACATTGGATAATATGTTCAAAACCATTGTACGCAAATTTGCATGAGTTCACTTTTTATGTTAAAACATGTGCAAATGTGCACAAATTGTGCATTCAATTATGTCAATTATATTCATGAGTTTAGCATGGTAGAATATGTGCATAGTATTTGGAATATCCAAATGGAACATTGGATAATATGTTGAAAAACATTTGTGTACAAATTTGCACGAGCTCAAGTTTTGCATTTAATGATGCGTAAATGTGCACAAATTTTGTGTTCAATTAAATCTAATTGATTTATGAGTTCAGAATGATGGATTAAGATTTTAGATGTTAAATATGCAATTGGAACATTGGATAACAACTTGTGCACAAATTTACATGTGCTCATATTTTGCGTTCAAACATGCGCAAAAGTCCACAATTTGGGCATTTAATTAATTCATTTTGATTTATGAATTTTGAACATTGGAATATGATTTTAGAATGTTCAATATGCAATTGAAATATTGGATAACATGTTCAAAACCATTGGGTGCAAATTTGCATGAGTTCACATTTTACGTTCAAACGTGTGCAAACATGCACAAATTGTGCTTAAATTGTGTCAATTATAGTCACGAGTTTAGCATGGTAGAATATGTATTTAGTATTATGAATATGCAATTGGAACATTGGATAACTTATTGAAAACCATTTGTGCACAAGTTTTGATTTTGCATTCAACGATGTGTAAACGTGCACAAATTGTGCATTAAATTATGTCAATTATATTCATGAGTTTAGCATGGTAGAATATGTACTTAAAATTGTGAATATGCAATTGGAACATTTGAAACTTGTTGAAACCATTTGTGGACAAATTTGCATGAGCTCATATTTTGTGTTCAAACATGCACAAATGTGCCCAAATTGTGCATTCAATTGAATATATTTGATTTATGAGTTTGGAATGTTGGCGTATGATTTTAAGATGTTCAATATGCAATTGTAACATTGGATAACATGTTCAAAACCATTGTGCACAAATTTGCATGAGTTTTCATTTTGTGTTCAAATATGCACAAACTATGCATTCAATTATGTCAATTATATTCATGAGTTTAGCATGGTAGAATATGTACTTAGTATTGTGAACATGCAAGTGGAACATTGGATAACTTGATGAAAACCATTTGTGCCCGAATTTGCATGAGTTCAGGTTTTGTATTCAACGATGTGGAAATGTGCACAAATTGTGCATTTTGTTAAATCTAATTGATTTATGAGTTTGAATTGATGGATTAAGATTTTAGGATGTTAAATATGCAATTGGAACATTGGATAAAATATTAAAAACCACATGTGTGCAAATTTACCTTAGCTTATATTTTGCATTCAAACATGCACAAATGTGCACAAATTAGGCCTTCAATTAAATCAATTTGATTTATGAATTTGGAATATTGGAAATCATTATAGGATGTTCAATATGTAATTGGAACATTGGATAACATGTTCAAAACCATTGTGCATAAATTTGCATGTGTTTTCATTTTGTGTTTGAACATGCACAAACTTTGCATTCAATTACGTTAATTATATTCATGAGTTTAGCATGGTAGAATATGTACTTAGTATTGTTAATATGCAATTGAAAACCATTTGTGCACAAATTTGCACGAGTTCAGGTTTTGGGTTCAATGATGCACAAATGTGCACAACTTATGCATTCAGTTAAATCTAATTGATTTATGAGTTTGGAATGATGGATTAAGATTTTAGGATGTTTTTTTATACAATTGGAACATTGGATAGAATATTAAAAACCACATGTCTGCAAATTTACACGAGCTCATATTTTGCATTCAAACATGCGCAAATGTGCACACATTGGGCCTTCAATTAAATCAGTTTGAGTTATGAATTTGGAATGTTGGAATATGATTTTAGGATGTTTGATTTTGAATTGGAACATTGGATAACATGTTCAAAACCATTGTGTGCAAATTTGCATGAGTTTTTATTTTGTGTTCAAATGTGGACAAACTTTGCAATTAATTATGTCAATTATATTCATGAGTTTATTATGGTAGAATATGTACTTAGTATTGTGAATATGCAATTGGATCATTGGATAACTTGATGAAAACCATTTGTGCCCAAATTTGCCCAAGTTTAGGTTTTGCATTCAACGATGTGCAAATGTGCACAAATTATGCATTCAATTAAATCTAATTGATTTATGAGTTTGGAATAATGGATTAAGATTTTAGGATGTTAAATGTGCAATTGGAACATTGGATAAAATATTAAAAACCACATGTCCACAAATTTACAAGAGCTCATATTTTGCGATCAAACATGCGCAAATGTGCACAAATTGGGCATTCAATTAAATAAATTTGATTTATGAATTTTGAATGTTGGAATATGATTTTAGGATGTTCAATATGCAATTGGAACATTGGATAACATGTTCAAAACCATTGTTCGCAAATTTGCATGAGTTCACATTTTGCGTTAAAACATGTGCAAACGTACACAAATTGTGTATTCAATTATGTCAATTATAATCATGAATTTATCATGGTAGAATATGTTCATAGTATTGGGAATATCTAATTATAACATTGTGTAACATGTTGAAAACCAATTGTGCACAAATTTGCATGAGTTTAGGTTTTGCATTCAATGATGCGCAGATGTGCACAAATTGTGCCTAAAATTAAATCTAATTGATTTATGAGTTCAGAATGATGAAATAAGATTTTAGGATGTTAAATATGCAATTGGAACATTGGATAAAATATTAAAAACCACATGTGCACAAATTTACGCAAGCTCATATTTTGCATTCAAACATGCACAAATGTACACAAATTGGGAATTCAATGAAATCAATTTGATTTATGAATTTTGAATGTTGGAATTTGGTTTTAGGATGTTCAATATGCAATTGGAAAATTGGATAATATATTCAAAACCATTGTTCGTAAATTTACACAAGCTCATATTTTGCGTTCAAACATGCACAAATGTACACGAATTGGGCATTCACTTAAATTAATTTGATTTATGAATTTGGAATGTTGGAATATGGTTTTAGGATGTTCAATCTACAATTGAAACATTGGAAAACATGTTCAAAACCACTGTGCGCAAATTTACACAAGCTCATATTTTGGGTTCAAACATGTGCGAATGTGCACAAATTGAGCATTCAATTAAATGAAATTGAATTATGAGTTTGAAATGTTGGAATATGATTTTAGGATGTTCAATATGCTATTGAAACATTGGATAACATGTTTAAAACCATTGTGCGTAAAATTGCATGAGTTTTCATTTTGTGTTCAAACATGCACAAATTGTGCATTCAATTATGTCAATTATATTCATGAGTTTAGCATTATAAAATATGTGCATAGTATTTGGAATATCCAAATGGAACATTGGATAACATGTTGAAAACCATTTGTGAACAAATTTGCACTAGTTTAGGTTTTGTGTTCAACGATGCGGAAATGTGCACAAATTATGCATTCAATTAAATCCAATTGATTTATGATTTCAGAATGATGGATTAAGATTTTACCATGTTTAATATACAATTGGAACATTGGATAACATATGAAAAAGCACTTGTGCGCAAATTTATAAGAGCTCATATTTTGAGTTGGAACATGCACAAATGTGCACAAATTGGGCATTCGATTAAATCAATTTGCTTTTAAGCATGTTAGAAGGCAAATTGTGAAGTCATACAAATTTGTGCCTAATGGTTTTGAACATGTTATCCATTGTTCCAATTGCATATTGAATATTCAAAATCATATTCCAACATTCCAAACTCATAAATCAAATTGATTTAATTGAATGCACAATTCGTGCACATTTGCGAATGTTTAAACCCAAAACCTAAACTCGTGCAAATTTAGGCACAAATGGTTTTCAACATGTTATCCAAAGTACCGATTGCATATTCATAATATATTCATAATACTAAGTACATATTCTACCATGCTAAACTTGTTAATATAACTGAAATAATTGATTGCACAATTTGTGCACATTTGCGAATGTTTAAACCCAAAACCTGAACTCGTGCAAATTTATACACAAATGGTTTTCAATATGTTATCCAAAGTACCAATTTCATATTCATGATACAAAGTAGATAGTCTACCATGCTAAACTTGATAATATAACCTAAATAATTGAATGAACAATTTGTGCACATTTGCAAATGTTTGAACCCAAAACTTAAACTCGTGCAAATTTGTGCACAAATGGTTTTCAACATGTTATCCAATGTTCCAAATTCATATTCACCATAATAAGTACATATTATACCATGCTAAACTTGTTAATATAACCTAAATAATTGAATGCACAATTTGTGCACATTTGTGCTTGTTTGAACGCAAAACTTAAACTCGTGCAAATTTGTGCATAAATGGTTTTCAACATGTTATCCAATGTTCCAATTGCATATTAACCTTACTAAGTACATATTATACCATGCTAAACTCCTGAATATAATTGACTTATTTCAATGCAAATTTTGTGCATGTTTACGCATGTTAGAACGCAAATTGTGAACTTATGCAAATTTGCACATAAAGGTTTCAAACATGTTATTCATTGTTCCAATTGCAGATTGAATATCCTAAAACCATATTCCAACATTCCAAAAATCATAAACCAAATTGATTTAATTGAATGCATAATTTGTGCACATTTGCGAGTGTTTGAACCCTAAACCTTAACTCGTGCAAAGTTATGCACAAATGGTTTTCAACATGTTATCCAAATTACCAATTGCATATTCATAATACTAAGTACATATTATACCATGCTAAAATTTTTAATATAACTTAAATAGTTGAATGCACAATTTGTGCACATTTGCGAATGTTTAAACCCAAAACCTGAATTTGTGCAAATTTATACACAAATGGTTTTCCACATGTTATCCAAAGTACCAATTGCATATTCATGATACTAAGTAGATATTCTACCATACTAAACTTGATAATATAACTGAAATAACTGAATGCATAATTTCTGCACATATGCGCTTGTTTGAGCACAAAACTTAAACTTGTGCAAATTTGTGCACAAATGGTTTTCAACATGTTATCCAATGTTCCAATTTCATATTCAAAATACTAAGTACATATGCTACCATGCTAAACTCCTGAATGTAATTGGCACAATTGAATGCACAGTTTGAGCATGTTTGCGCATGTTAGAATGCAAATTGTGAACTCATGCAAATTTGCGCATAATGGTTTTGAACATGTTATCCATTATTCCAATTGCATATTGAATATTAAAAATCATATTCCAAATTTCCAAACTCATAAATAAAATTGATTTAATTGAATGCATAATTTGTGCACATTTGTGAATGTTTGAACTTGAAACGTGAACTCGTACAAATTTATGCACAAATGGTTTTCAACATGTTATCCAAAGTACCAATTGCATATTCATAATACTAAGTACATATTCTACCATGATAAAGTTGTTAATATGACATAAATAATTGATTGCATAATTTGTGCACATTTGTGAATGTTTAAACCCAAAGCCTGAACTTGTGCAAATTTATGCACAAATGGTTTTCAACATGTTATCCAAAATACCAATTGCATATTCATGATACTAAGTAGATATTCTACCATGATAAACTTGATAATATAACCGAAATAATTGAATGCACAATTTGCACACATTTGAATGCAAAACTTAAACTCGTGCAAGTTTTGCAGAAATGGTTTTCAACATGTTATCCAATGTTCCAATTGCATATTCACCATATTGAGTACATATTCTACCCTGCTAAACTCCTGAATATAATTGACATAATTGAATGCACAGTTTGAGCACGTTTGATCATGTTAAAATGCAAATTGCGAACTCATGCAAATTTGTGTATAATGGTTTTGAACATGTTATCCATTATTCCAATTGCATATTGACTATTTAAAATCATATTCCAACATTCCAAACTCATAAATCAAATTGCTTTAATTGAATGCACAATTTGTGCACATTATGAATATTTAAACCCAAAACCTGACCTTGTGCAAATTTATTGATGGGAATTGTAGGTTTCATCAATTAACTCCCCAATAGCAAGAATACTATAATAAGTTGAATTAGAAGAAAACTAGAAATTACCAATTTAATCCACAAATTCAGATCATTCAAAGATTGAAGTAAGAAGATAGATGCTACTTAACCCCTTTACCAACAAGGATAAAGATACTAAGATAGACTTTGAATTTCCTCTTATGCCGCAAATAAGAAAGTTTGATAAATAACAAGAAAACAAAGATTTAGATTTTGACACCACAAGCTAGAATAAAGCTTGATAAGTCACAAGTTCATACAAGAAATTAAAGACAAAATTCCTCACAATAAAACTCAAACAAAGTTATAATTCATAAATCAAATTCAATCATGCTCCAAAAGAAAGAAAAGGACTTATTCATATAGAGTACAAGTCCATGCACATACTACTAAAATAGACTCACCCACATAGGATTACTTTTACTCTTAAATGGCCTTAATAACCACTACCCACATTAATAGCCATTACTTGGTATTAATTACCCCATTAACTTGTATATGGTGGCTACATGTAACCCTAATTATTATTAACACAAAAACAAGTTAAATATTATTCCTTGGGCCTCCATGGATGCCTTATTGGGTTGAAATTCTTGGGCTTTCCAAATGTCCCTAATTAAACCCAATATGGATTCTTGAAGCTTCTTGGATTTGAACCTTGTGATTGGGCCTTCTTGTACTATTAATGGATCTTGGATCTCTTTAGGCTTTGAACTTGGATTCACATCATTCCCCCTTTCTTCAAAACGATTTGCCCTCAAATTAGCTCCATCATCTTTATCACCTACATCAAACAAAGACAAGTCACTAACATTGAAAGTAGCATTACCATTGCCATACTCACTTGGAAGTTCTAGCTTGTAGGCATTGCTGTTGATGCATTGAAGCACTTTAATAGGACCATCTCCTCTTGGCATAAGCTTTGATTTCCTTTGGTTAGGAAATCTTTCCTTCCTCAAGTGCACCCACACCTAATCTCTGGGCTCAACAATGACTTACTTCCTCCCTCTGTTATGTTGCTTTTCATATTGGAGTGTCTTCTTCTCAATGTTTGCATGCACCTTCTCATGCAAAGTCTTGATGAACTTAGCTTTTTGTTTCCCCTCTAGATTAGCTTTGTCCAATGGCAATGGTAGCAAGTCTAATGGAGTCAATGGGTTGAATCCATACACAACTTCAAATGGTGAGCAATTTATTGAACCATGCACACTCCTATTGTAAGCAAATTCCACATGTGGCAAACATTCTTCCTAATTCTTTAGATTTCTTTGGATGATAGCCCTTAAAAGTGTTGAAAGTGTCCTATTGACCACCTTCGTTTGTCCATCCATTTGTGGATGACAAGTTGTAGAATACAAAAGCTTTGTCCCCATCTTTCCCTAAAGAGTCTTCCAAAAGTGACTTAGGAATTTGACATCCCTATCACTCATAATGGTCCTTGGCACTCCATGTAGCCTTACAATCTCTTTGAAGAATAGATTTGCAATATGTGTTATGGAGCAGCCAACACACCAAGCTCAAAGAATTCAACATGATGAAGATGAGCATGGTCAAGAAGGCAAGGATCAAGTTCAAGAGGTTTTGAGTCCAATCAGCATGCCTCAAAGACCTATAACAAGGTCTCAATCTAAGAAGCTTCAAGAAGCCTTAATCCATCATCTACAAGGCTTTGTGAACTTAGCTAGTGAAAGTTTACAAGGACACCAAAGCTTTGTGCCAAGTGCAGCTCAAGTTCAATACAACTTAATTCAAGTCCAAGTTATTAATGGGTTTAATTATGTTAAATAAGGGCTGGACAAATTTGTTATTTTAAAAGCCCATTAGTTTTAGTTAGTTTAATTATTCTTAAAATAGGAAGCATGTCAAAATTCCTATTTAAGGTCTGTTTAGATTAATTTCTTTTTTTTGTGATTAGGGTTATTAGTTTTCCTTACTCACTAAGGAAAACCTTGTAAAGGCTATATATATATGCCTTGGACGAATTTTATTATTCAGAATTGAAGTTTTAAAACCTAAAGGCTGTTTTGCTTTTATCTTTTGTGTTCTTGTGTAGAATACATGCTTTAAGGAACATTCAAGTAGATTGATCATCTTCTTGTGGAGTGTTTCGAAATTGGAATTTAGAAACGAGTTTTCTTTATTCTAATTCTTTGATCATCTAAGTAATCTGATTTCTACCCATTCTTAGGGGTTGTTGATGAATTGACTATTGGGGTTTTCAAGTTAATGCTTTGGGGGTTCGAATACATAAAGGGGTTCTCAAGCTTATTCTTGGAGGTTCCGTATCATTTGGTATCAGAGCTTTGGCTCTAGATCAGGTTTTATCTTTTATAATTTTTATTCTTAATCCTGATTTCTTATGTTTTTCTTATTCTTTTGAAATCGTTCTTATTTATTTTTGTTCTTCATTCTTGTGTTTTGTTCTTTGTTCTTATTTGTTAGTCTTGATTTTTTTTCCCTTTAGGTCAGTCAATTGTTTTGCATTCTGAAATTTAGATTTGTGTTCATAGTTGAAATTAAAAAAAAAATTCGTGCAAAAAAAAAAAAAAAAAGAGAAGAAATTTGAAAAAAAAAAAGCAAAAAAAAAAAATTCGTGAAAAAAAAAGAGAGAAAGTTATTAGAAAAGGAAGAATTAAGATTCTTGAGTGATTTATATCCTAATCAGGTCTGATTTGCATTTCCTTCCATTCCTTGCTCATTAAGGAATATTGTTTGAGTGATTAATATCCTCATCAGGTCTGATTTTGGTTTCCTAATCCTATTTGGTTTATAATTGACATATCTAACTAGATCTTGTCATATCTTGTATTACTTGTCTATTAAGGATTTTGCATATCTTTACAATACTTGCTCATTAAGGAATATTACTTATTGAGGCAGATTTGACTTTTCTCCTTAAAATAACTTCTAAATTCGTTTTCTTTTCTATTCTAGAAGATCTTTGTATTTCTTTCACATGTCTTTTGCATCTTTTTGAGTTTTCCTATTTTATTGCTTCTGAATTGTTGTTTTTTTTTTTAATCGAATTGCCTCAAACTTGTTTTGAAAATTTCACTTTTGAAAGTTCTACTTGAATATTGCTTCAATCTAATTGATTTGTTCTAAAAGTGTGATTCACTTAAGAACATAAAAGAATTAGCTTGAGTGGTGAGAGGAAGTCGAGTGAAACATCAAATTGAGTTAAACACGAGTGACCACCCGCATCGTTTGAGTGCAAACACGTGAGGGAGTGCTTGTGAGGATTTTAAATTATTATTATTATTGTTTCTAACATTCTTTTACAGCAATGTCAAACCAAGGTGAAAATAAAGGTGAGGGTAAAGTTGATGAAACTTTGCTCCGTGAGGCTCAACAAAGGCAATTTGAACGTATGAATACAAATTTTGAGACTATAACGGAGAGATTAAACCGCATGGATACAAGGCTAGGAGCGGTTGAAAGGGCAACAACACCAAATCATAATGAGGAAGTAAAAGGCAATGTTGACAATGAGGATGAAGATGAGGCCTATGCAGAAGTAGTATCATGAGGTGGAGGTAGACAAGGCCGAGGTAGAGGAAGAGGAAGGTTAGAACTGGTTCCATACAATGGAAGAAACCGAGGCAATGAAGATAATGTAGATCAAAATTTGGGAAGCATCAAACATAAGATACCTAACTTTCAAGGTAAATCAGATCCGGAGTCCTATTTACAATGGGAGAAGCAATTGGAGCTTATATTTGATTGCCATAAATTTAGCGAGGAAAAGAAGGTAAAATTGGCAGTTACTCAATTTTCTGATTATGCTATTGCTTGGTGGGACCATTTGGTGATTAATAGGTGAAGGAATTTGGAGTACCCAATTGATAATTGGCCTGAGCTCAAGGTTGTAATGAGGAAGCGATTTGTGCCCAAACACTATCATAGGGAACTTGTACAAAAACTTCAAGTTCTTAAACAAGGTAGTAAGAGTGTGGATGATTACCATAAAGAGATGGAGATGCTCATGACTAGGGCTGATATAGATGAAGATGTGGAGATCACTATGGCACGCTTCTTGGCTGGTCTAAACAAAGACATATCTGACCGAGTAGATTTACACAAATATGAAGATTTAGAAGAGATGGTGCACATGGCCGTCAAGATAGAAAGGCAACTCCAAGGAAGAGGGGCGACAAGGTATAATTCCAAATCCTATTCTAGCTCTAATTTTAATTGGAAAAAGGATGGAAAGAGTGATTATAGGGGTGGGAATAAGGTTGCTCATGAGGTTGCTAAAGGGAAGACATATTCGGTCTCTAAGGACAAAATCAAAACCAATGAGGCTAAAGGGAGAAATAGAGACATTAAGTGTTGGAAGTGTCAAGGAGTAGGTCATGTGAGCAAAGATTGCCCTAATAAGAGAACTATGACCATAAGGAATGGGGAAATTGTGACTGATGAAGAAGAGGGCAATAATGAAAGTGATAAGGATGAGATGCCTGAATTGGAAAGTTGTAGTGATGGGAGTATAGAGGAGCCAATCAAAGGTGACATGCTGGTTACAAGGCGTGCTCTTAGTACTCAAATAAAGGAAGATTGCATTGAAGAGCAACGAGACAACTTATTCCATACAAGGTGTCATGTGCAAGGCAAGGCATGTCTTATGATTGTTGATGGAGGGAGTTGCACCAATGCAGTGAGCTCATTCTTAATTAGTAGATTGGGGCTGTCTACTATACCACACCCACAACCATACAAACTTCAATGGCTTAATGATTGTGGAGAGGTCAAGGTAAATAGACAATCTATTATTTCCTTTTCAATTGGTAAATATCATGATGAGCAATTGTGTGATGTCGTTCCTATGCATGCTGGAGATATTTTGCTTGGTAGACCATGGCAATTTGATAGAAAGACCAAGCATGATGGGTACCTCAATCGGTATCACTTTACCAAGGATGGGCGCAAGATCATATTAACACCGCTTTCTTCAAAGGAGGTGTATGAAGACCAATGTAAAATGGAAAGAATGAGAGTGGAGGCTGAAAAGAAAGAAAAAGAGAGTAAGAAAAATTCTTTAGAGAGTGAAAAGAAAGAGGGAAAAATAAAAGAAGAGATTCAGCCTAGAGAGAAAAAAGAAAAGAATTTGAGTTTAATAGCTAGGACAAGTGTGGTTAGACAGGCCTTGTATGCTAATCGGCCTATATTTGTACTTTTGTACAAAGGGCTTATTTGGCAACTAATGCACTTAACCCATCTTTGCCTAGTGTGTTTGTTGATCTTTTGCAGGAATTTGAAGATGTGTTTCCCAAAGAGATGCCTAGTGGATTACCCCCAATTAGAGGCATAGAACATCAAATTGACTTCATTCCTGGGGCAGCCATACCCAATCGACCAGCATATAGAGCAAATCCAAGAGAAACAAAGGAGATCCAAACACAAGTGGAGGAGTTGCTAGCTAAAGGGTATGTGAGGGAAAGTCTTAGTCCTTGTTCGGTTCCTGTCATTCTTGTGCCAAAGAAGGATGGAACATGGAGGATGTGTGTGGATTGCAGAGCCATCAATAAAATCACTGTAAAGTATCGTCATCCTACTCCTAGATTAGATGATATTCTTGATGAGTTATATGGTTCTTGTTTGTTCACTAAAATAGACTTGAAATCTGGTTATTATCAAATTCGAATGAATGTTGGTGATGAATGGAAAACAGCTTTTAAGACTAAGTATGGGTTGTATGAGTGGCTTGTTATGCCCTTTGGTCTTACTAATGCACCTAGCACATTCATGCGATTGATGAACCATGTGTTGCGAAATTACTTAGGTAAATTTGTTGTTGTTTACTTTGATGATATTCTGATTTACTCTAAGTGTTTAGATGATCATGTTATGCATGTGCGAATTGTACTAGAAACACTTAGACAAGAAAAGTTGTATGCAAACCTTAAAAAGTGTAGTTTTTGCATGAATAAGGTTAATTTTCTTGGTTTTGTTGTATCTAGTCAAGGCATAGAGGTTGATGAGGAGAAGGTTAGGGCTATTAAAGAGTGGCCAAAACCTAAAAATGCTAGTGAGGTGAGAAGTTTTCATGGGCTGGCTAGTTTCTATAGGAGATTCATTAAAGATTTCAGCACTATAGCTGCACCTTTGAATGAATTAGTTAAGAAAAATGTTGGATTTGTTTGGGGTGATGCACAAGAACATGCATTTAATGAACTTAAGGCAAAATTATGTAATGCACCTTTACTTGCTTTACCTAAGTTTGATAAAACTTTTGAGATTGAATGTGATGCTAGTGGCATAGGGATTGGAGCTATTTTGATGTAGGATCAAAGACCACTAATGTATTTTAGTGAAAAGTTAAGTGGGGCAACCTTGAAATATCCAACTTATGACAAGGAATTATATGCATTGGTTCGAGCTTTGCAAACATGGCAACATTATTTGTGGCCTAGGGAGTTTGTGATACACACTGACCATGAAAGTTTAAAGCATTTGAAGGGTCAAGATAAGCTGAACCGTAGGCATGCCAAATGGGTGGAGTTCATAGAAACATTTCCATATGTGATTAAGTACAAGCAAGGTAAAGAGAATGTGGTTGCTGATGCATTATCTAGAAGGTACACCTTACTTAACTCTCTTACTGCTAAATTATTAGGTTTTGAGTTTATAAAGGAGTTGTATCCACATGATGATGATTTTGGTGATATATATGCATCTTGTGCCAATGGGGTTGTTTCAGATGATTTTTACTTGTTTGATGGTTTCTTGTTTAAAAGAAATAGATTGTGCATTCCTAAGTGTTCTATAAGGGAATTATTAATTAAGGAGGCACATGGAGGAGGCTTAATGGGGCATTTTGGGGTAAATAAGACCTATGATATACTGTTAGAACATTTCTTTTGGCCCGGCATGAAACATGATGTGTATAAAGTTTATGAGCATTGCATTACATGTAGAGAGGCTAAGTCTAGGTTGAAACCGCATGGGTTATACACACCATTACCCGTTCCTAGTGAACCTTGGACTGATTTGTCTATGGATTTTGTGCTTGGATTGCCTAGAACTAGGAAAGGTCATGATAGTATCTTTGTTGTGGTTGATAGATTTAGTAAAATGGCTCATTTTATACCATGTCATAAAACTGATGATGCTAAGTTGATTGCTGATTTGTTTTTCAAAGAAGTTGTGCGTTTACATGGCATACCTAGGAGCATTTTTAGTGATAGGGATGTTAAGTTTTTGAGTCATTTTTGGCGTGTGTTATGGGGAAAGTTAGGAACTAAGCTATTATTTTCAACTACTTGTCACCCTCAAACCGATGGGCAAACTGAAGTAGTTAATAGGACTTTGATTACTTTGCTTAGGGCAATCATAGAAAAGAACATTAGGATGTGGGAGGATTGTTTACCATTTGTGGAGTTTGCTTACAATAGGGCTGTTCATAGCACTACTAATTGCTCTCCATTTGAGATTGTTTATGGATTTAATCCACTTACTCCTATTGATTTATTGCCACTGCCACCTAACAATTTTGTGAGTGTTGATGCTAATTCTAAGGCTGATTTGGTGAAGAAGTTACATAAGCAAGTTAAGGAGAGGATTGAGAAGCAAAATGCTAAAGTAGCTTCACGTGTGAACAAGGGAAGGAAGCCAATGATTTTTCAGCCTGGAGATTGGGTTTGGGTGCATTTTCGTAAAGAAAGGTTTCCACTTCAAAGGAAGTATAAGCTAAACCCAAGAGGAGATGGTCCTTTTCAAATACTTGAAAGGATTAATGACAATGCATACAAAGTGGACCTACCTGGTGAGTATAATGTTAGTGCTTCATTCAATGTGGCTGATTTGAGTCCTTTTGATATAGGTGATGCTTTAGATTCGAGGATGAATCCTTTTGAGGAGAGGGGAAATGTTATGGAGCAGCCAACACACCAAGCTCAAAGAATTCAACATGATGAAGATGAGCATGGTCAAGAAGGCAAGGATCAAGTTCAAGAGGTTTTGAGTCCAATCAGCATGCCTCAAAGACCTATAACAAGGTCTCAATCTAAGAAGCTTCAAGAAGCCTTAATCCATCATCTACAAGGCTTTGTGAACTTAGCTAGTGAAAGTTTACAAGGAGACCAAAGCTTTGTGCCAAGTGCAGCTCAAGTTCAATACAACTTAATTCAAGTCCAAGTTATTAATGGGTTTAATTATGTTAAATAAGGGCTGGACGAATTTGTTATTTTAAAAGCCCATTAGTTTTAGTTAGTTTAATTATTCTTAAAATAGGAAGCATGTCAAAACTCCTATTTAAGGTCTGATTAGATTAATTTCTTTTTTTTGTGATTAGGGTTATTAGTTTTCCTTACTCACTAAGGAAAACCTTGTAAAGGCTATATATATATGCCTTGGACGAATTTTATTATTCAGAATTGAAGTTTTAAAACCTAAAGGCTGTTTTGCTTTTATCTTTGTGTTCTTGTGTAGAATACATGCTTTAAGGAACATTCAAGTAGATTGATCATCTTCTTGTGGAGTGTTTCGAAATTGGAATTTAGAAACGAGTTTTCTTTATTCTAATTCTTTGATCATCTAAGTAATCTGATTTCTAACCATTCTTAGGGGTTGTTGCTGAATTGACTATTGGGGTTTTCAAGTTAATGCTTTGGGGGTTCAAATACATAAAGGTGTTCTCAAGCTTATTCTTGGAGGTTCCGTATCAATATGGGTTACATCATCCATCTTGTGACATGGAATAAAATGTGCCATTTTGCTAAACCTGTCCACAACAACAAAAATGGAATCTCTCCCTCCCTTGGACCTAGGTAATCCTAAAACAAAATCCATAGAAATGTCTACCCAAGGTTCATCTGGTATGGTAAAAGGTGTATACAAACCATGAGGCATTGCTTTGGAAATGGCTTGTTTGCAAGTAATGCATTTCTCATAAATTCTCTCAACATCCCTTTTCATGTGTGGCTAAAAGAAATGGTCACCCAACACATCCAAAGTTTTCTTAATCCTAAAATGCCCCATTAAACCTCCGCTATATGCCTCTCTCATAAGTAACTCTCTTAAAGAACTTTATGGCACACACAATTTGTTTTCCCAAAAAAGAAAACCATCAAACTTATAGAACTTATTAAAACCCCTTTCTCACATGCCCCATAAACATTAACAAAATCAGGATTATTAGAATAAAGATCTTTAATGTATTCAAATCCTAATAATTTTGCATCAAGTTTAGAGATCAAGGCATACCTTCTTGACAATGCATCAGCCACCACATTTTCTTTCCCTTGCTTGTACTTAATGATGTATGGAAAGGATTCAATGAATTCCACCCATTTTCCATGTCTCTTATTAAGCTTTCCTTGTCCTTTGAGATACTTTAAGGACTCATGGTCAGTGTGAATTATGAATTATTCGTAACCAAGGTAATGCTGCCATGTCTTTAGAACCCTTACCAATGCATAGAACTCCTTGTCATATGTAGGGTAGTTTAGACTTGCTCCACTTATCTTTTCGCTAAAGAATGCTATGGGCTTGCCTTCTTGCATCAAAACTCCTCCAATACCTATGCCACTTGCATCACACTCAATCTCAAAAGGTTTAGTAAAATTTGGCAAAGATAATAAGGGTGCATAACTTAATTTTTCTTTTAGCAAGTTAAAAGCCTCATCTTGTTCAATTCCCCATTTAAAACCAACATTCTTTTTAATGCATTCAGTTAAAGGTGCAGCTATGGTAGAAAATTTTTTAATGAACCTTCTGTAAAAGCTAGGTAAACCATGAAAGCTTATTGCATCACTTACACTTGTGGGTGTTGGCCATTCTCTAATTACTTTTACCTTTTCTTGATCAACATGAATGCCCTTGTCATTAACAATATATCCAAGAAAAGTAATTTCATTAGTGCAAAAACAACATTTCTTTAGATTAGCATACAACTTCTCTTCTCTAAGCACATCAAAGACACAAGTCAAATGTTGTACATGCTCATCTAAATTTTTGCTATAAACCAAGATATCATCATAACAGATAACAATAAATTTTCCTATGAATGCTCTTAAAACATGATTCATCAATCTCATAAAAGTGCTTGGTTCATTAGTTAAACTAAAAGGCATTACTAACCACTCATATAAACCATGTTTAGTTTTAAAAGTTGTTTTCCATTCATCACCTTCTCTCATTCTAATTTGATGATAACCAGATTTCAAATCAATTTTTCAAAAAAAATATGAACCATGCAATTCATCCAACATGTCATCTAGCCTAGGAATGGGATGTCTATACTTCACCGGATTTTGTTGATGGCACAATAATCAGCACACATCCTCTAAGTTTCATCTTTCTTAGGCACTAATAAGACAGGTACGGCACATGGACTCATGCTTTCATGAACATAACCCTTCTCCATAAGCTCACTCACTTGCTTTTGGATTTCCTTGGTCTCCTCCGGATTACATCTATATGCTGGTCTATTTTGAATGCTTGCTCCGGATATGAAATCAATTTGGTGCTTAATGCCTCTTTTAGGTGGCAAACCATTTGGAATTTCTTCTGGAAATAAATCTTCATAAACCTGCAAAAGATCAACAACAACACTAGGGAAACCATTTGTTATTTCATTAGAAATATGCAAAATCTCCTTGTACATAAGTACAAGCATGTGCTGCCTCAAAAGCATAGCTTCCTTCACATCACTCATTTTTGTATAAACACTCATTTTTCTTTCATTTGAACCTTCCTTGTTTTCTCTCACCATGTGTTTCCCATTTTGGTCAAGAGAATTGGAATTTTTAGGTTCACTTATCTCACCTTTTTCTTTACTCTCAAAGGTTTCCCATCCCAAAGAATTTCCCAATGAAGAACCCTTTTCTTCATATTATTGCTTGATGCGCGTCTTTAAAAATCTATTTTGGAGTTAATGGTCCAAGGTTAAACCTTTTTCCATCCATAGTTAATGTATACATATTTTGAATCCATCATGATTAGCCCTTCTATCATATTGCCATGGTAACACATCACACAACACCTCATCCTTATATCTACCAATTTGAAAAGAAGCTAGAACTTGCTTATTTACCTTTACAACTCCACTTTCATTAAGCCATTGCAACTTGTATGATCTTAGGTCCTTGGTAGTAGGCAACTTCAATTTCTCCACTAGCAAAGTGGTTGCTACATTAGTACAACTTCCACTATCCACAATCATGTTGCACAACTTGTTAGAAATCAAACAATGAGTATGAAACAAATTTTCCCTTTGCTCCCTATGGACATTATGTTTATTTTGCAAACTCAATGTTCTTTGAACAACAAGATTATCCCCCTTACTCTCTGACTCAATATCACCATCACTTAGAATCATAGCTTTCTTATTTGGACATTCCCTAGCAATGTGCCTATGACCCAAACACTTAAAACATTTGATTCCCCTAGTTTGGGCTGGTTGATTCTCACCCTTTCCCTTATTACCTTAGTCAATTTTAGGTTTAGTTTCTTCCACTTTTGACTTATTAAAAGGTTTATCATCCTTTTTCCCCCAAGAAGTTTTCCAAGAAGAAGAAGAACCCACATTCGGTTTAGAATCATACCTCTTTCCTTTCAATTGCCTTTCCACTTTCATGGCCAAATTCACCATATCTTCAATCTCCATAAAATGTTGCAAATCAACAACATCAACAATGTTTTTTTTTACTCCTCTCAAGAACCTTGCCATGGTGGCTTCACGATCTTCTACCACATTTGCTCTAATTATAGCCTTCTCCGTTTCTTTGTGATACTCCTCCACACTCATGGATCCTTGAATTAGAGTTTGTAACCTTTGATGAAGCTCTCTATAGTAGTGGCTTGGAACAAACCTCTTTCTCATGATTTTCTTCATTTCCCTCCAAGACTCCATGGGTCTTTCTCCATATCTACGTCTTTCCTTGCAAAATTGATCCCACCAAACAATTGCATAATCACTAAACTCAATAGCGGCAAGTTTTACCTTTTTCTCCTCTGAATAATTATGACTTTCGAAGATGAGTTCCACTTTCCTCTCCCATTCAAGGTACACATCTGGATCATTTCTTCCTTGGAATGAAGGAATCTTCATTTTGATGCTTCCAAGGTTGCGATCAACATCATCATTAGGACGTACTCTCCTAGCTTGTCTCCTAGGATTGATTTGTTGTCCCACCAAGGTGACTTGATCATCATCCAATTCATCCTCTCCTTCATAGTCCTCTTGGTCAATTGGTGGACGTCTCCTTTGTCTAGGCTCTCCTTGTATTTGGTTAAGGATGCCATCATGCCTCTCCAATTTCTCATTGACTCCCACCATCATGTTAAACATTCTTTTGAATTGTTGTTGCATAGCTTGAATCACATGATCATTTGTAGAAGAAGAACTTGTGTCTTTTGACATGATTGTAAAACCTAAAATTTTAACAAAAGAAAATAGAAAGAAACAATCTACAACACTCCCTCGCGTGTTTCACTCAAAATTGATGTATACCACTTGTGCTTACACTCAATTTTGGTTGTTTCTCTAATGGTCTCACACTCTTGCCTTTTACCTCTTAAATTTGCCTTTTGATTTCTTAGATGAACTAAGTTTCTCAATCAAAAAAAAATCAAGAATGTAGTAATCAATGATAAAAAAAATAAGGTAGGCTAATAAGAAAATAATAAGGTAGGCTTAAAGAAATGAACAATTTGTAACAAATAGGCTAATAGAAATGAAAAACAAAGATAGATCATCAAAGAACACAAAGAGATAGAATTATAAAGATAGATCTCAATGGAATATAAAGAGTCAATTTTTTGTTAATGTAAATTGAGATCTAACACAAGAGTAACAAAGATAACATTTTTTTTATGGACGAATTTCTTTTCTTTTTTTGATATATGCACGAATTGAAAGGTATCACAAAAATCTCAAAGATAACAACTTTTTTTTTTATATTTGCAAAAAAAATCTTGAGATGAGAAGAACAAAGATAAAAAAACATAACAAGAACAATAGATAACAACAAAGGTGCAAAATATAAGATGAACACAAGATATTGAGAACTAAAGGATAGTTTTGGATATGCAAACCTCAATCTTGAGCCAATGCTCTAATACCACTTATGATGGG
Source organism: Mallotus nudiflorus (assembly GCA_947683625.1). Taxonomy (NCBI): domain Eukaryota; kingdom Viridiplantae; phylum Streptophyta; class Magnoliopsida; order Malpighiales; family Euphorbiaceae; genus Mallotus; species Mallotus nudiflorus. Next base: position 21,816 of record CANTUR010000088.1, on the reverse strand, counting down.
AATCGTAGGTTTCATCAATTAACTCCCCAATAGCAAGAATACTATGATAAGTTGAATTAGAAAAAAACTAGAAATTACCAATTTAATCCACAAAGTTATAATTCATATATCAAATTCAATCATGCTCCAAAAGAAGGAAAAGGACTTGTTTATATAGAGTACAAGTCCATGCACACACTACTAAAATAGACTCACACACATAGGATTACTTTTACTCTTAAATGGCCTTAAAAACCACTACCCACATTAATAGCCATTACTTGGTATTAATTACCCTATTAACTTGTATATGGTGGCTACATGTAACCCTAATTATTATTAACACAAAAACAAGTTAAATATTATTCCTTGGGCCTCCATGGATGCCTTACTGGGTTGAAATTCTTGGGCTTTCCAAATGTCCCTAATTAAACCCAATATGGCTTCTTGAAGCTTCTTGGATTTGGACCTTGTGATTGGGCCTTCTTGTACTATTAATGGATCTTGGATCTCTTTAGGCTTTGAACTTGGATTCACATAATTTATGCCCAAATGGTTTTCAACATGTTATCCAATGTTCCAATTGCATTTTCAACATACTAAGTACATATTCTACCATGCTAAACTCCTGAATATAGTTGACATAATTGAATGCACATTTTATAGACGTTTACACATTTTAGAACGCAAATTGTGAAGTCATGCAAACCTATGTATAAAGGTTTTGAAAATGTAATCCATTGTTCCAATTGTATATTGAATATCCCAAAATCATATTCCAACATTCCAAACTCATAAATCAAATTGATTTCATGGAATGCACAATTTGTGTACGTTTGCCAATGTTTGAACCCAAACCTGAACTCGTGCAAAGTTATGCACAAATGGTTTTCAATATGTTATCCAAAGTACCAATTGCATATTCATAATACTAGGTACATATTGTACCATGCTAAACGTGTTAATATAATCGAAATAATTGGATGCACATTTTGTGCACATTTGCGAATGTTTGAACCCAAAACCTGAACTCGTGCAAATTTATATATAAATGGTTTTCAACATGTTATCCAACATTACAATTGCATATTCACCATACTAAGTACATATTCTACCATGCTAAACTTTTGAATATAATTGACATAATTGAATACACATTTTGAGCACATTTGCGCATGTTAGAAAGCAAATTGTGAACTCATGCAAATTTGCGCATAATAGTTTTGAACATGTTATCCATTGTTCCAATTGCATATTGAATATTCAAAATTATATTCCAGCATTCCAAAATAATTAATCAAATTGATTTAATTGAATGCACAATTTATGCACATTTGAGAATGTTTGAACCCAAAACCTGACCTCATGCAAATTTATGCACAAATGGTTTTTAACATGTTATCCAATGTTCTAATTGCATAGTCACCATACCAAGTACATATTCTACCATGCTAAACTCCTTAATATAATTGACTTAATTGAATGCACAATTTGTGCACATTTGCGGATGTTAGAACACAAATTGTGAATGCATGCCAAATAGCGCATAATGGTTTTAACATGTTATTCATTGTTCCAATTCCATATTGAATATCCTAAAATGATATTACAACATTCCAAACTCAAAAATCGAATTGATTCAATTCAATGCACAATTTGTGCATATTTGCGAATGCTTGAACCCAAAACCTGAACTCATGCAAATTTATTAACAAATGCTTTACAACATGTTATCCAATGTTCCAATTGCATATTCACCATACTAAGTACATATTCTACCATGATAAAATCTTGAATATAATTGACTTAATTAAATGCACATTTTTTGCACGTTTGCGCATGTTAGAATGCAAATTATGAACTCATGTAAATTTGTGCATAAACGTTTTGACCATGTTATTCATTGTTCCAATTGCATATTGAATATCCTAAAATCATATTCCAACATTCCAAAACTCATAAATAAAATTGATTTAATTGAATGCACAAGTTGTGTACATTTACAAATGTTTGAACCCAAAAGCTAAACTCATGCAAAGTTATGCACAAATGGTTTTCAACATGTTATCCAAAGCACCAATTGCATATTCATAATACTAAGTACATATCCTACCATGCTAAACTTGTTAATACAACTAAAATAATTGGATGCACAATTTGTGCACATTTGCAAATGTTTGAACCCAAAACCTGAACTCGTGCACATTTATGCACAAATGGTTTTCAACATGTTATCCAAAGTACCAATTGCATATTCATAATACAAAGTACATATTCTACCATTCCAAACTTTTTAATATAACCAAAATAATTGTATGCAAAAATTTTGCACATTTGCGCTTCTTTGAACGCAAAACTTGAACTTGTGCAAATTTGTGCACAAATGGTTTTCTACATGATATCCATTGTTCCAATTGCATTTTCAACATACTAAGTACAAATTCTACCATGCTAAACTCCTGAATATAATTGACATAATTGAATGCACATTTTGGGCACGTTTGCGCTTGTTAAAAGGCAAATTGTGATGTCATGGAAATTTGTGCATAATGGTTTTGAACATGTTATCCATTGTTCCAATTGAATATTGAATATCCCAAAATCATACTCCAATATTCCAAACTCATAAATCAAATTGATTTAATTGATTGTACAATTTGTGCACATTTGCGAATGGTTGAACCTAAAACTTGAACTCGTGCAAAGTTATGCATAAATAGTTTTCAACATGTTATCCAAAGTAAAAATTGCATATTCATAATACTATGTACATATCCTATCATGCCAAACTTGTTAATATAACCAAAATAATTGAATGCACAATTTGTGCAAATTTGTGCTTCTTTGAACGCAAAACTTGAAATCGTGCAAATTTGTGCACAAATGGTTTTCAACATGTTATCCAATGTTCCAATTGCATATCACTATACTAAGTACATATTCTACCATACTAAACTCCTGAATATAATTGACTTAATTGAATGCAAATTTTATGCACGTTTACGCATGTTAAAATGCAAATTATGAACTCATGCAGATTTGTGCATAATGCTTTTGAATATGTTTTCCATTGTTACAATTGTATATTGAATATTCAAAATCATATTCCAGTAGTCCAAACTCATAAATCAAATTGATCTAATTAAATTCATAATTTGTGTATATTTGCGAATGTTTGAGCCTAAAACCTGACCTCGTGCAAATTTATGCACAAATGGTTTTAAACATGTTATCCAATATTCCAATTGTATTTCACCATACTAAGTACATATTCTACCATGCTAAACTCCTGAATATAATTGACAAAATGGAATGCACATTTTTTATGTTTTCGCATATTAGAACTCAAAATGTGAAGTCATGCAAATTTTTGCAAAATGGTTTTGAACATGTTATCCATTGTTCCAATTGCATATTGAATATGAAAAATCATATTCCAACATTCCAAACTCATTAATCAAATTGATTTAATTGAATGCATAATTTTTGCACATTTCTGAATGTTTGAACTAAAAACCTGAACTTATGCAAATTTATGCACAAATGGTTTTCAACATGTTATCCAAACTACCAATTGCATATTCATAATAAAAAGTACATATTCTACCATGCCAAACTTATTAATATAGCTGAAATAATTGAATGCATAATTTGTGCACATTTGCGCTTCTTTCAATGAAAAATTTGAACTGGTGCATGTTTGTGAACAAATGGTTTTCAATATGTTATCCAGTGTTCCAATTGCATTTTCAACATATTGAGTACATATTTTACCATGCTAAACTTTTGAATATAATTTACTTAATTGAATGCACATTTTGTGCACGTTTGCACATTTTAGAACGCAAATAGTGAAGTCACGCAAATTTGTTCATAATGGTTTTGAACATGTTATCCATTGTTCCAATTGCATATTGAATATCCTAAAGTCATATTCCAACATTCCAAACTCATAAATCAAATTAATTTAATGGAATGCACAATTTGTGCACATTTGCAAATGTTTGAACCCAAAACCTGAACGCGTGCAAATTTATACATAAATTATTTTCAGCATGTTATCCAATGTTCCAATTGCATATTCACCATAATAAGTACATATTATACCATGCTAAACTCATGAATATAATTGACATAATTGAATGCACAATTTGTACATGTTTGTGCAAGTTACAACGCAAATTGTCAACTCATGCAAATTTGCACATAATGGCTTTGAACATGTTATCCAATGTTCAAATTGCATATCGAATATTTCAAAACTCATATATCAAATTGATTTAATTGAATGCACAATTTGAGCACATTTATGAATCTTTGAACCCAAAACTTGAACTTGTCCAAAATTTATGCACAAAAGGTTTTCAACATGTTACCCAAAGTACCAATTGCATATTCATAATACTAAGTAAATATTCTACCATGTTAAACTTGTGAATATAATTGAAATAATTGAATGCACAGTTTGTGCACATTTGCGCTTATTTGAACATAAAACATCAACTTGAGCAAATTTGTGCACAAATGGTTTTCAACATGTTATCCACTGTTCCAATTGAATATTCACCATAATAAGTACATATTCTACCATGCTAAACTCCTAAATATAATTGACATAATTTAATGCACAATTTGTCCACATTTACGCAAGTTACAACGCAAATTGTGAACTCATGCAAATTTGCACATAATGGTTTTGAACATGTCATCCACTGTTCCAATTACATATTGAATATTCAAAATCATGTTCCAACATTCCAAACACATAAATCAAATTGAATGCACAATTTGTGCACATTTGTGAATATTTGAACTCAAAACCTGAACTCGTGCAAATTTATGCACAAATGGTTTTCAACATGTTATCCAAAGTAGCAATCGCATATTCATAATACTAAGTACATATTATAGCATGCTAAACTTGTGAATATAACTAAAATAATTGAATGCACAATTTGTGCACATTTGCTCTTATTTGAACGCAAAACTTAAAGTCGTGCAAATTTGTGCGCAAATGGTTTTCAACATGTTATCCACTGTTCCAATTACATATTTGGCATACTAAGTACATATTCCACCATGATAAACTCCTAAATATAATTTACATAATTGAATGCACAATTTCTGAACCTTTGCGCAAGTTACAATGTAAATTGTGAACTCATGCAAATTTGCGCATAATGGTTTTGAAATGTTATCCATAGTTCCAATTGCATATTGAATATACAAAATCATATTCCAACATTCCAAACTCATAAATCAAATTGATTTAATTGAATGCACAATTTGTGCACATTTGCGCTTGTTTGAACGTAAAACTCAAACTCTTGCAAATTTGTGCACAAATGGTTTTCAAGATGTTATCCACTGTTCCAATTGCATATTCACCATACTAAGTACATATTCTACCATGCTAAACTCCTGAGTATAATTGACATAATTGAATGCATAATTTGTGCATGTTTGCGCAATTTACAAAATACAAATTATGAACTCATGCAAATTTGCGTATAATGGTTTTGAACATGTTATCCATTATTCCAATTGCATATTCAATATTCAAAAAATCATATTCCAACATTCAAAATAGATAAATTACATTGATTTAATTGAATGCACAATTTGCGCATATTTGAGAATATTTGAACCCAAAACTTGAACTAGTGCAAATTTATGCACAAATGGTTTTCAACATGTTATCCAAAGTACCAATTGCATATTTATAATGCTAAGCACATGTTCTACCATGCTAAACATATGAATACAACTGAAATAATTGAATACACAATTTGTGGACATTTGCGCTTGTTTGAATGCAAAACTTGAAGTCGTGCAAATTTGTGCGCAAATGGTTTTCAACAAGTTATCTAGTGTTCCAATTGCATTTCCACCATACTAAGTACATATTCCACCATGCTAAACTCCTAAATATCATTGAAATAATTGAATGCATAGTTTGCATATGTTAGAACGCAAATTGTGAACTCATGCAAATTTGTGCAAAATGGTTTTGAACATGTTATCCATTGTTTCAATTACATATTGAATATTCAAGATCATATTCCAATATTCCAAACTCTTAAATCAAATTAATTTAATTGAATGCATAATTTGCGCACATTCGCGAATATTTGAACCCAAAACCTGAACTCGCATAAATTTATGCACAAATGGTTTTCAACATGTTTTCCAAAGTACGAATTGCATATTCATAATACTAAGTACATAATCTACCATGGTAAACTCCTGAATATAAATTTGACTTAACTCAATGCAAAATTTGTACGCATTTGCACAAGTTAGAACGTAAATTGTGAACGCATGCAAATTTGCACATAATGGTTTTGAACATGTTATCCATTGTTCTAATTGCATATCGAATATTCAAAATCATATTCCAAAATTCTAAACACATAAATAAAATTGATTTAATTGAATGCATAATTTGTGCACATTTGCAAATACTTGAACCCAAAACCTGAACTCTCGCAAATTTATGCACAAATGGTTTTCAACATGTTATCCAAAGTACCAATTGCATATTCATAATACTAAGTATATATTCTACCATGCTAAACTTGTGAATATAAATAAAATAATTGAATGCACAATTTGTGTATATTTATGCTTATTTGAACGCAAAACTTGAACTCGAGCAAATTTCTACACAAATGGTTTTCAACATGTTATACAATCTTCCAGCTGTATATTGATGCAACCAAGCTAAGCAAGCCCATCAAACCAAGTGATCCATTGCATTATGAGGGACCAATGACAAGATCAAGGACAAAGAAGTTCAAATAAGCATTGAATTTGCTTGTCTTTCACATTACAAGCAAGTTGGTGGATTTGACTACAAGTACAAGCTTGGAGCCGCATGATGAAGAATTCAAGCTAATTAGCTTAATTTCTTATTTTGAAATTAATTAGCTTGAATTGGATGAATTTGGAAGTTATTTTTTTCTATTTTGGAGTTAATAAGGAAGATTCTAGAAGATTCAAGGATATTCTAAGTCAATGTCAAAGTCAAATAGTCAACAAGTCAAATCAAGGATCAATGGTCATCATGTAACATGGCATGCTTTTATTCTTAGTTATCATGAGTTGTCATTTTGCTTAGTTGTCATGACTTGTAATGAGTTATCAATTTTGACTTTTCAAAGATGAGTTGTCATGAGTTGTCATTAGTTGTCCAATTTTAAAGGAAATCTCTTTAATTAAGGATTTTCCTGTATAGATATCTTTGGGAATAAGGAATAGAACATTTTCCTTCAAGGATTAGGTTGTTTACGTGCCTATATAAGGGCTAACCCTATGACATACGAATTTAAGCATTGAAATATTAAAAGTGAAGTTTTTCCTTAAACTTTATTTTTTTGAAACTTTGCAAGTTTACTTGAATTGTTTCACTTCTACCTTTCATTACAATTGCTAGGTTAGATTAAACTTAGAATTGTGTGATTTTTCATCTTATAATAGCTAAGTATCTTGCTTTAAATTAAAAAGCAAGTGGTTTAGCTCCATCAACACAACCTATCCTTGATGATCCTTGGGCAAGATTTCAAAGTTGGATGCGCGTTCTATCTCTATTATAGGTAGGGTTCGTATCAGTTTGGTATTAGAGCCAAACTTCAAGGTTTGGTTATTTATCATTTAATTTTCGTTCATAATTTCTTCTTCTTCTTCTCAATTCTTCTCAATTTAAAAAAAAAAAAACCAATCATTGTGTTTTGTGCAAAAGGGTTCAAAATCTATCAAAAGACCCTTAATTGAGTTAGTTTGTTCAATTTCCATATCTATTGAGAAAAAAAAAATTGTTACTTTATTTTAATTCAGAATTGTGTTTTGGTTGTGTTTGTGGGTTTATAACTCAAATTTGACTTCTTTTGTTAATTTTCATTGTGTACGATTTCTTGGCTTCTAAAAATTGGGTTTTTTCTTGATTTTGAGCTAAGTGTTGTTGACTTGCTTATTTTCTAGTTTATTTGATTCATGAATAGTCACTTTGAATTTTAAGTTTAAATTGATTTTTGTGATTGTGGTATTAAGTTGATTGAGCAATTTTTGCATAATTTGCATTAGTTTTATTAGAACTGAGATTTGGGGAATTTGAGTGGTAAAAGGCAAGTGGTGAGCTCATAAAAGGGTAAGAGCCTTATTGAGTGAAACATGAGTGTGAGTGCCATTTAAATTGAGTGAAACACGTAAGGGAGTGTTTGGTGAGATCTTTTTTATTGCTACTAATAATTTCTTATAGGAAAAATTAAAGCAATGACTCAAGAAGGTGAAAAAGGAATGCCCGATCAAAAGATTTCATGAAATCCATGACCTAGTTATTTGACAAGTTGAGACTAGATTTGGTAAACCAAATTGGAGACTTGGCAGACCAAATAGACAAGATAGAGTCAAGTCATCATGGAGATGCTAGTACAATCAATACTAGAACCCTGGGAGACATGAATAAGAGGATGACAAATAAACATCCAATTCAAGCAGAAACGGGCTTGCAAGAGTTGATAACAACTTGGGAAGCATTAAGATGAAAATTCCAAGCTTTCAAGGAAAAAGTGATGCCAAAGCCTATTTGGAATCGGAGAAAAAGGTGGAGTTCATCTTTGAGTGCCATCAATATTCCAAAGAAAAGAAGGTGAAGCTAGTTGCCATAGAGTTTATCGATTATGCACTTGTTTGGTGGGATCAATTGGTGACTAGTAGAAGAAGGAACCATGATTGACCTATTGAGTGGGAGGAGATGAAGGCAATCATGCGCAAGAGGTTTGTTCCTACACACTATTATAGAGAATTGTATAATAAACTTCAAAACCTTATGCAAGAATCTAAAAGTGTAGAGGAGTACCATCAAGCAATGGAGATAGCTATGATTAGAGTATATATTGATGAAGACCGTGAGGCAACAATGGCGAGGTTTTTGCATGGGCTAAATAGAAATATAGCCGACTTAGTGGAATTACATCACTATGATGACATGGATGATATGTTGCACATGGCGATCAAGATTGAGAAGCAATTGAAGTTCAAGAATTCCAAAGGCAATTCAACTTCTTCTAGTGCTTCATGGAAATCAAATTAGAAGAATGGAGATAAGAGCTTCACTAAGGCAAAATTTGACAACAACAAGGGAGGAAATGAAGGGGGCAATGCCAAGACCAAAGACAAAGGTGAAACTCAAACTAAATGATCTCATGATGTTCAATGTTTTAAATTTTTGGGTTATGGGCATATCTCTTCTAAGTGCCCAAATAAGCACACCATGACGATAAGGGGTAGCGAATTCTTTAGTGAAAGTGATGATGATGAGTGCAATTTGGAGATGCCTGAGCTTGAGGATGCAAGTGATGATGAGGCTGTACAAAGTCCATCACATGGTGAATTGCTTGTTACAAGGCGAATCATGAATGTGCAAACCAAGATGGAGGATGAGGCACAATGTGAGAACATCTTTCACACTAGATGCAAGGTGCAAGGTGCAAGATAAGGTATGTTGTATGATCATTAATGGCGATAGTTGCACAAATGTAGTTAGCACCATGTTAGTTGAGAAATTGCTTTTATATACCATAAAGCACCCTAGGTCTTACACATTGCAATGGTTGAATGATTATGGGGAGATAAAAGTAACTAAACAAGTGAAGATAGAATTTTCCGTAGGCAAATATGAAGATGAAGTATTGTGTGATGTAGTGCCTATGCAAGCTTGTCATATTCTTTTGGGGCGTCCTTGGCAAAATGATAGGAGGGCTAATCATAATGGGTTTTCTAATAGATATTCTTTTGTAATGAATGATGTACCCATTACCCTTAAACCTTTAATCCCTAAATAAGTGTATGAGGACCAAAAAGTCCTAAAGCAAAGATTTAAAGAGTTTGAAAAAGAAAAAGCAATAAAAAGAGAGAGAGAGAGAGAGAGAGAGTGAGTTTGCATAAAAAAGAAAAGGCAAACAATCAAAAGGAGAGCTATGAGAAAAGCAATGAGAGGAGTGAGTAAATAGTGGAAAAAGGAGAGCTTGAGGGGATGCACAATGAGAAAAAAAAAAGAGTGATGTGCATGCAAAAGGAGAGTAGAGTGTGACTAAGGTAAAATAAGAGAGAAAAGCAAGTTTTTATGCAAAAGAAAAAGATGTGAGGAAAGCTTTACTTTTAAGGCAGCTTATGCTTGTACTTGTTTACAAGGAATCTTATTTGAGCTCTAACGATCTTGACCCATCTTTGCCTAGTTCTTTTGTGAGATTATTGCAGGAATTTCAAGATGTGTTTCCCGATGATATTCCTAGTGGTTTGCCGCTAATAAGAGGAATAGAGCATCAAATTGACTTTGTACCTAGTTCTACAATTCCAAATAGACCAGCGTATAGATGCAATCCTGAGGAAACCAAAGAGTTGCAAAGGCAAGTCATTTTATGAACAAAGGCTACATTAGAGAAAGCATGAGCCCGTGTGCCATTCCAGTTTTACTTGTGCCTAAGAAGGATAGCACTTGGAGAATGTGTTTTGATTGTCGTGCAATTAATAAAATAACGATAATGATGGGAATTGTAGGTTTTATCAATTAACTCCCCAATAACAAGAATACTATGATAAGTTGAATTAGAAGAAAACTAGAAATTACCAATTTAATCCACAAATTCGGATCCTTCAAACATTGAAGTAAGAAGATAGATGCTACTTAACCCCTTTACCAACAAGGATAAAGATACTAAGATAGACTTTGAATTTCCTCTTATGCCATAAATAAGAAAGTTTGATAAATAACAAGAAAAAAAAAAATTTAGATTTTGACACCATAAGCTAGAATAAAGCTTGATAAGTCACAAAGTTCATGCAAGAAAATAAAGACAAAATTCCTCATAATAAAACTCAAAAAAAGTTATAATTCATATATCAAATTCAATCATGCTCTAAAAGAAAGAAAAGGACATGTTTATATAGAGTACAAGTCCATGCACACACTACTAAAATAGACTCACACACATAGGATTACTTTTACTTTTAAATGGCCTTAAAAACCACTACCCACATTAATAGCCATTACTTGGTATTAATTACCCCATTAACTTGTATATAGTGGCTCTTAATAACCACTACCCACATTAATAGCCATTACTTGGTATTAATTACACTATTAACTTGTATATGGTGGCTAAATGTAACCCGAATTGTTATTAACACAAAAACAAGTTAAATATTATTCCTTGGGCCTCCATGGATGCCTTATTGGGTTGAAATTCCTGGGCTTTCCAAATGTCCCTAATTAAACCCAATATGGCTTCTTGAAGCTTCTTGGATTTGGACCTTGTGATTGGGCCTTCTTATACTATTAATGGATCTTGGATCTCTTTAGGCTTTGAATTTGGATTCACATCATTCCCCTTTTCTTCAAAAGGATTTGTCCTTAAATCAGCTCCATCATCTTTATCACCTACATCAAACAAAGACAAGTCACTAACATTAAAAGTAGCACTAACATTGCCATACTCACTTGAAAGTTCTAGCTTCTAGGCATTGTTGTTGATGCATTGCAGCACTTTAAAAGGACCATCTCCTCTTGGCATAAGCTTTGATTTCCTTTGGTTAGGAAATCGTTCCTTCCTCAAGTGCACCCACACCCAATCTCTGGGCTAAAAAATGACTTGCTTCCTCCCTTTGTTGTGTTGCTTTTTATATTGGAGTGTCTTCTTCTCAATGTTTGCACACACCTTCTCATGCAAAGTCTTGATGAACTCAGCTTTTTGTTTCCCCTCTAGATTAGCTTTGTCCAATGGCAATGGTAGCAAATCGAATGGAGTTAATGAGTTGAATCCATACACAACTTCAAATGGTGAGCAATTTGTTAAACCATGCACACTCCTATTATAAGCAAATTCCACATGTGGCAAACATTCTTCCCAATTCTTCAGATTTCTTTGGATGACAGCCCTCAAAAGTGTTGAAAGTGTCCTATTGACCACCTTCGTTTGTCCATTTGTTTATGGATGACAAGTTGTAGAATACAAAAGCTTTGTCCCCATCTTTCCCCAAAGAGTCTTCCAAAAGTGACTTAGGAATTTGACATCCCTATCACTCACAATGGTCCTTGGCACTCCATGTAGCCTTACAATCTCCTTGAAGAATAGATTGGGAATATGGGTTGCATCATCCATGTTATGACATGGAATGAAATGTGCCATTTTGCAAAACTTGTCCACAACAACAAAAATGGAATCTCTCCTTCCCTTGGACCTAGGTAATCCTAAAATAAAATCCATAGAAATGTCTACCCAAGGTTCATTTGGTATGGTAAGAGGTGTATACAAACCATGAGGCATTGCTTTGGAATTGGCTTGTTTGCAAGTAAGGCATTTCTCACAAATTCTCTCAACCTCCCTTTTTACGTGTGGCCAAAAGAAATGGTCACCCAACACATCCAAAGTTTTCTTAATCCCAAAATGCCCCATTAAACCTCCGCTATGTGCCTCTCTCACAAGTAACTCACTCAAAGAACTTTGTGGCACACACAATTTGTTTTCCCGAAAAGGAAAACCATCAAACTTATAGAACTTATCCAAACCCCCTTTCTCACATGCCCCATAAACATTAGCAAAATCAGGATCATTAGAATAAAGATCTTTGATGTATACAAATCCTAATAATTTTACATCAAGTTTAGAGTTCAAGGCATACCTTTTTGACAATGCTTCGGCCACCACATTTTCTTTCCCTTGCTTATACTTAATGATGTATGAAAAGGATTCAATGAATTCGACCCATTTTGCATGTCTCTTATTAAGCTTTCCTTATCCTTTGAGATACTTCAAGGACTTATGGCCAATGTGAATTATGAATTCTTTGTAACCAAGGTAATGTTGCCATGTCTTTAGAACCGTCACCAATGCATAGAACTCCTTGTTATATGTAGGGTAGTTTAGACTTGCTCCACTTAGCTTTTTGCTAAAGAATGCTATGGGCTTGCCTTCTTGCATCAAAACTCCTCCAATACCTATGCCACTTGCATCACACTCAATCTCAAAAGGTTTAGTAAAATTTGGCAAAGATAATAAGGGTGCATAACTTAATTTGTCTTTTAGCAAGTTAAAAGCCTCATCTTGTTCAATTCCCCACTTAAAACCAACATTCTTTTTTATGCATTCAATTAAAGGTGCAGCTATGGTAGAAAATTTTTTAATGAACCTTCTATAAAAGCTAGCTAAACTATGAAAGCTTCTTGCATCACTTACACTTGTGGGTGTTGGCCATTCTCTAATTACTTTTACCTTTTCTTGATCAACATGAATGCCCTTGTCATTGACAATATATCCAAGAAAAGTAATTTCATTACTGCAAAAAACAACATTTCTTTAGATTAGCATACAACTTCTCTTCTCTAAGCACATTAAAAACACAAGTCAAATGTTGTACATGCTCATCTAAATTTTTGCTATAAACCAAGATATCATCATAATAGACAATAACAAATTTTCCCTATGAATGCTCTTAAAACATGATTCATCAATCTCATGAAAGTTCTTGGTGCATTAGTTAAACCAAAAGGCATTACTAACCACTCATATAAACCATGTTTAGTTTTAAAAGCTGTTTTCCATTCATCACCTTCTCTCATTCTAATTTGATGATAACCAGATTTCAAATCAATTTTTGATAACAAATATGAACCATGCAATTCATCCAATATGTCATCTAGCCTAGGAATGGGATGTCTATACTTCACCGTGATTTTATTGATGGCATGACAATCAACACACATCCTCCAAGTTCCATCTTTCTTAGGCACTAACAAGATAGGTACGACACATGGACTCATGCTTTCATGAACATAACCCTTCTCCATAAGCTCACTCACTTGCTTTTGGATTTCCTTGGTCTCCTCCGGATTACATCTATATGCTGGTCTATTTGGAATGCTTGCTCCAGGTATGAAATCAATTTAGTGCTTAATGCCTCTTTTAGGTGGCAAACCATTTGGAATTTCTTTTGGAAATAAATCTTCATAAACCTGCAAAAGATCAACAAAAATACTAGGCAAACCATTGGTTATTTCGTTAGAAATATGCAAAATCTCCTTGTACATAAGTACAAGCATGTGTTGCCTCAAAAGCATAGCTTCCTTCACATCACTCATTTTTGCATAAACACTCATTTTTCTTTCATTTGAACCTTCCTTGTTTCTCTCTCACCATGTGTTTCCCATTTTGGTCAAGAGAATTGGAATTTTTAGGTTCACTTATCTCACCTTTTTCTTTACTCTCAAAGGTTTCCCTTCCCAAAGAATTTCCTAATGAAGAACCCATTTCTTCATATTGTTACTTGATGTGCGTCTTCAAAAATCTGTTTTGGAGTTAATGGTCTAAGGTTAAACCTTTTTCCATCCATAGTCAAAGTATACATATTTTTGAATCCATCATGATCAGCCCTTCTATCATATTGCCAAGGTATCCCTAACAACATATGTTCGGGCAACATTGGTAACACATCACACAACACCTCATCCTTATATCTACCAATTTGAAAAGAAACTAGAACTTGCTTATTTACCTTTACAACTCCACTTTCTTTAAGCCATTGCAACTTGTATGGTATTGGGTGCTTGGTAGTAGGCAACTTCAATTTCTTCACTAGCAAGTGCTTGCTACATTAGTACAACCTCCACTATCCACAATCATGTTGCACAACTTGTTAGAAATTAAACAATGAGTATGAAACAAATTTTCCCTTTGCTCCCTATAGACATCATGTTTATTATGCAAACTCAATGTTCTTTGAACAACAAGATTATCTCCCTTAGCACATTTAACATCACTACAATCTTCTAAAGAAGGCATATCATCATCACTATTCCCCTCACTCTCTGACTTAATATCACCATCCCTTAGAATCATAGCTTTCTTATTTGGACATTCCCTAGCAATGTGCCCATAATGATACGAACCCTACCAATAATAGAGATAGAACGCGCATCCAACTTTGAAATCTTGCCCAAGGATCATCAAGGATAGGTTGTGTTGATGGAGCTAAACCCCTTGCTTATTAAATTGAAGCAAGATACTTAGCTATTAAAAGATGAACAATCACACAATTCTAAGTTTAACCTAGCAATTGTAATGAAAGGTAGATGTGAAACAATTCAAGTAAACTTACAAAGTTTCAAAAGAACAAAGTTAAGGTAAAACCTCACTTAATTGATTAAAATTGTCAAAAATACATTCTCAATTTGTCCATAATATATGTAGCCCTTATATAGGCATGTAAACAACCTAACCCTTAAAGGAAAAGGTTTCCTTCCCTTATTCCCAAAGATGCCTATATAGGAAAATCCTTAATTAAGGAGATTTCCTTCAAAATAGGACAACTAATGACAACTCATACTTTGAAAAGTCAAAATTGACAACTCATTACAATTCATGACAACCTAAGCAAATTGACAACTAAGCATTGAAGCATCCCATGTCATATGTTGACCATTGACCTTTGACTTTGACTTGTTGACTTTCACTTGGAATATCTCTTGAATCTTCTCACTTCTTGAATCTTCTTGAATCTTCCTTATTGACTCCAAAATAGGAAAATAACTCAAAATTTGTCCATATCAAGCTAATTAATTTCAAAATAGGAAATTAAGCTAATTAGCTTGAATTCCTCATATTCAGCTCCATTCTTGCACTTTTAATCCCTTTTAGGGTTCATATTACATGACCCAAACACTTAAAAACATTTGATTCCCCTAGTTTTAGGCTGGTTGTTTCTCACCATTTCCCTTATTACCTAAGTCAATTTTAGGTTAGTTTCTTCCACTTTTGACTTATTAAAAGTTTATCATCCTTTTTCCCCCCAAGAAGTTTTCCAAGAAGAAGAAGAACCCACATTTGGTTTAGAATCATACCTCTTTCCTTTCAATTTCCTTTCAACT
Organism: Mallotus nudiflorus; assembly: GCA_947683625.1. NCBI lineage: Eukaryota > Viridiplantae > Streptophyta > Magnoliopsida > Malpighiales > Euphorbiaceae > Mallotus > Mallotus nudiflorus. The sequence goes on along the minus strand of CANTUR010000088.1, from coordinate 5,918 downwards.
TTCAAGCCCAAATTCACCATATCTTCAATCTCCATATAAATGTTGCAAATCAACAACATCAGTAATGTTTTTGTTAAGCCCTCTCAAGAACCTTGCCATGGTAGCTTCACGATCTTCTACCACATTTGCTCTAATCATAGCCTTCTCCATTTCTTTGTGATACTCCTCCACACTCATGGATCCTTGAATTAGAGTTTGTAACATTTGATGAAGCTCTCTATAGTAGTGGCTTGGAACAAACCTCTTTCCCTCCTAATTTACTTCATTTCCCTCCAAGACTCCATGGGTCTTTCCTCCATATCTACGTCTTTCCTTGCAAAATTGATCACCAAACAATTGCATAATCACTAAACTCAACAGTGGGAAAATTTATACCTTTTTCTCCTATGAATAATGTGACATTTGAAGATGAGTTCCACTTTCCTCTCCCATTCAAGGTACACATATGGATCATTTCTTCCTTGGAATGAAGGAATCTTCATTTTGATGCTTCCAAGGTTGTGATCAACATCATCATTAGGATATCCTCTCCTAGCTTGTCTCCTATGATTGATTTGTTGTCCCACCAAGGTGACTTTATCATCATCCAAATCATCCTCTCCTTCATAGTCCTCTTGGTCAATTGGTGGACGTCTCCTTTGTCTAGGCTCTCCTTGTAATTGGATAAGGATTCTATCATGCCTCTCTAATTTCTCATTGACTCCCGCCATCATGTTAAACATTCTTTTGAATTGTTGTTGCATAGCTTGAATCACATGATCATTTGTAGAAGAAGAACTTATGTCTTTTGACATGATTGATAAACCTAAAATTTTAACAAAAGAGAATAGAAAGAAACAATCTCACAACACTCCCTCGCATGTTTCACTCAAAATTGATGGTATACCACTCATGTTGACACTCAATTTTCGCTTTTTCTTTAATGATCTCACACCTCTTTCCTTTTACCTCTTAAATTTGCCTTTTAATTTTCTTAGATGAACTAAGTTTCTCAATCAAACAAAATTCAAGAATGTAGTGATCAATGATAAAAAAAATAAGGTAGGCTAACAAGAAAATAATAAGGTAGGCTTAAAGAAATGAACAATTTGTAACAAATAAGCTAATAGAAATGAAAAACAAAGATAAATCATCAAAGAACACAAAGAGACAAAAATTATAAAGATAGGTCTCAATGGAATATGAAGAGTCAATATTTTTTTTACTGTAAACTGAGATCTAACACAAGAATATCAAAGATAACATTTTTTTTCTATAGTCAAATTTCTTCTTTTTTTTGATATATGCACGAATTGAAAGGTATCATAAAAAATCTCAAAGATTACAACTCTTTTTTTTTGATATTTGCAAACAAAATCTTGAGATAAGAAGAATAAAGATAAAAGAATAACAAGAACAATAGTTAGCCAGAAGGTGCAAAATATAAGATGAACACAAGATATTGAGAACTAAAAGATAGTTTTGGATATATAAACCTCAATCTTGAGCCAATGATCTAATATCACTTATGATGGGAATTGTAGGTTTCATCAATTAGCTCCCCAATAGTAAGAATACTATGATAAGTTGAATTAGAAGAAAACTAGAAATTACCAATTTAATCCACAAATTCAGATTGTTCAAAGATTGAAGTAAAAAGATAGATGCTACTTAACCCCTTTACCAATAAGGGATAAAGATACTAAGATAGACTTTGAATTTCCTCTTATGACACAAACAAGAAAGTTTGATAAATAATAAGAAAATAAAGACTTAGATTTTGACACCACAAGCTAGAATAAAGCTTGATAAGTCACAAAGTTCATGCAAGAAATTAAAGACAAAATTCCTCACAATAAAACTCAAATAAAGTTATAATTCATATATCAAATTCAATCATGCTCTAAAAGAAAAAAAAGGACTTGTTTATATAGAGTACAAGTCCATGCACACACTACTAAAATAGACTCACACACATAGGATTACTTTTACTCTTAAATGACCTTAATAACCACTACCCACATTAATAGCCATTAATTAGTATTAATTACCCCCATTAACTTGTATATGGTGGCTCTTAATAACCGCTACCCACATTATAGCCATTACTTAGTATTAATTACCCCATTAACTTGTATATGGTGGCTACATGTAACCCTAATTGTTTATTAACACAAAAACAAGTTAAAATATTATTCCTTGGGCCTCCATGGATGCCTTATTGGGTTAAAATTCTTGGGCTTTCCCAAATGTCCCTAATTAAACCCAATATGGCTTCTTGAAGTTTCTTGGATTTGGACCTTATGATTGGCCTTCTTGTACTATTAATGGATATTGGATCTCCTTTAGGCTTTGAACTTGGCTTCACATCAGGTAAAGTATCGTCATCCTATTCCCTAGGTTAGATGATATGCTTGATGAGTTGCGTGGGGCTGTTATATTTTCCAAGATTGATTTGAAAAGTGGTTATCATCAAAGTCGCATGAAAGAGGGTGATGAGTGGAAAACTACATTTAAAATAAAATATGGTTTATATGAGTGGTTAGTCATGCCTTTTGGTTTAACTAATGCACCTAGCACTTTTATGAGATTAATGAACCATGTTTTGCGTGCTTTCATTGGAAAATTTATGGTTGTTTATTTTGATGATATACTTATATATAGTAAATCTTTGGAAGAGCATATTGAAACATGTGCATTTGGTTTTGGAAGTGCTGCGGAAGGAATGGTTTATATGCTAACCTCAAAAAGTGTAGTTTTTGCACACATAAGCTTGTTTTCTTAGGCTTTGATGTTAGTGCAAAAGGAATAGAGGTAGATGAAAAGAAGGTCAAGGCAATTAAAGACTGGCCTACGCCTAGAGGAGTTAGTGATGTGCAAAGTTTTCATGGTCTTGCAAGCTTTTATAGGCGATTTATGAGGGATTTTAGTACCATTGCAGCGCCATTGACTGAAGTCATCAAGAAAAATGTTGGCTTCAAGTGGGGAGAAGCATAAGAACAAGCATTTAAAATGCTTAAGGATAAGTTGACATCTGCTCCTTTACTTACTCTACCTAATTTTTCTAAAACATTTGAAATTGAATATGATGCTTCAGGTTTTGGAATTGGGGGCTATTCTATGCAAGATGGACAACCAATTGCTTATTTTAGTGAAAAGTTAAATGGTGCAAGCTTGAAGTATCCCACTTATGACAAAGAGATGTATGCCTTAGTTTACACTCTGAAGACATGGCAACATTATTTATTGCCTAAAGAGTTTGTGATACATACTGATCATGAATTCCTTAAGCACTTGAAGGGGAAAAATAAAGCTTAACAAATGACATGCTAGGTGGAGTGAATTCATTGAGTCATTTCGTTATGTCATTAAATACAAGCAAGGTAAAGAGAATGTTGTGGCTGATGCACTTTCAAGAAGGTATACTTTACTTGCTTCTTTAGATGCCAAATTGCTAGGATTTCGAATATATAAAAGAGTTGTATGAGAATGATAGTGATTTTGGTAGTGTTTATCATGCATGTGGAAAATATTGCTTTTGAAAAGTTCTATAGGCATGATGGTTACTTGTTTAAAGAGAAACGGTTGTGTGTTCCTAACTGTTCTATGCGTGAATTACTTATTCGTGAAGCACATGAGGGTGGTTTAATGGGACATTTTGGTATAGCCAAGACTTTAGATGTTTTACATGATCACTTTTATTAGCCTAACATGAAAAAAGATATTGTTAGAATTTGTGATAAGTGCATTGTGTGTAAACAAGCTAAATCTAAGTTAGAACCACATGGTTTGTATATGCCTCTACCCCGTGCCTAGTTCACCTTGGATTGATATTTCCATGGATTTTGTGCTTGGTTTACCTAGGACTAGGCAAGGACATGATTCAATATATGTTGTTGTAGATAGCTTTTCTAAAATGGCTCACTTTATAGCATGTAGAAAAACTAATGATGCACAAACATGTTGCAGATTTGTTCTTTAAAGAGATTGTTCATTTACATGACATGCCTAGAACAATTGTGAGTGATAGAGATGCTAAATTTTTAAGCTACTTCTGAAAGATTTTATGGGGGTAAATTGGGCACTAAACTTTTATTTTCTACAACCTGTCATCCACAAACTGATGGGAAAACTGAGGTAGTTAATAGAACTTTATCTCAATTAATAAGAACCATGGTTAGGCATAATTTGAAATCATGGGAAGATTGTTTGCCACATATTGAATTTGTATATAATCGTAGTGTGCATTCTTCTACCAATTTCTGTCCTTTTGAGATTGTTTACGGTTTTATTCCATTAAGTCCTTTAGATTTGATTGCTTTACCTTTGAGTGAACAAGTAAATCTAAATGGAAAGAAGAAGGCAGAATTTATGAAGTCCTTACATGAAAAGGTGCGAGCAAATCTTGAAAGAAAGAATGAGCAATATGCCAAACATGCAAACAAGGGGCACATAAAAGTTGTATTTGAACCAGGTGATTGGGTTTGGATACATTTGCGTAAAGAAAGATTTCCCACTCAAAGGAAATCTAAGTTGATGCCCCATGGTGATGGACCCTTCCAAGTGTTAGAGCGCATCAATGATAATTCTTACAAGATTGACTTACCTGGTGAGTATGGTGTAAGTGCTATATTTAATGTTGTTGATTTATCTCTTTTTGATTTTGATGTAGGTGCTGATTCAAGGATGAATCATCTTAAAGAAGGGGGGAATGATGCAACCAAGCTAAGCCAAGCCCATCAAACCAAGTGATCCATTGCATTATGAGGGATCAATGACAAGATCAAGGACAAAGAAGTTCAAAACAAGCATTGAATTTGCTTGTCTTTCACATAATAAGCAAGTTGGTGGATTTGACTACAAGTACAAGCTTGGAGCCGCATGATGAAGAATTTAAGCTAATTAGCTTAATTTCCTATTTTAAAATTAATTAGCTTGAATTGGAAAAAATTTGGAAGTTGTTTTGTTCTATTTTGGAGTTAATAAGGAAGATTCTAGAAGATTCTAGAAGATATGAGAAGATTCAAAGATATTCCAAGTTAAAGTCAATAAGTCAACAAGTCAAAGTCAAAGTCAAATAGTCAATAAGTCAAAGTCAAGGATCAATGGTCAACATGTGACATGGCATGCTTCTATTCTTAGTTGTCATGAGTTGTCATTTTGCTTAGTTGTCATGACTTGTAATGAGTTGTCAATTTTGACTTTTCAAAGATGAGTTGTCATGAGTTGTCCTATTTTGAAGGAAATCTCCTTAATTAAGGATTTTCCCTATATAGATATCTTTGGGAATAAGGAATAGATCCTTTTCCTTCAAGGATTAGGTTGTTTACATGCCTATATAAGGGCTAACCCTATGACATACGAATTTATAACATTGAAATATTGAAAGTGAGGTTTTTCCTTAAATTTTGTTCTTTTGAAACTTTGCAAGTTTCTCTTCAATTGTTTCACATCTACCTTTCATTAAAATTGCTAGGTTATATTAAACTTAGAATTGTGTGATTGCTCATCTTTTAATAGCTAAGTATCTTGCTTTGATTTAATAAGCAAGGGGTTTAGCTCCATCAATATAACCTATCCTTGATGATCCTTAGGCAAGATTTCAAAGTTGGATGCGCGTTCTATCTCTATTATAGGTAGGATTTGTATCATATATTCATCATAGTAAGTACATATTCTACCATGCTAAATTCCTCAATATAATTGACATAATTGAATGCACAATTTGTGCACATTTGCGCAAGTTATAATGCAAATTGTGAACTCATGCAAATTTGCCTATAATGGTTTTGAACATGTTATCCATTGTTCCAATTGCATATCCAATATACAAAATAATATTCCAACATTCCAAACTCATAAATCAAATTGATTTAATTGAATGCACAATTTGTGCAAATTTGCGAATCTTTGAACCCAAAACCTGAATTTGTGCAAAT